>JALIGO010000110.1:0-59670 GCA_023566465.1 Cottus gobio | reverse complement strand
CCTGCGCACAGAGAAGAAAGGAATTAAAAGAAAAAAGCTAGTGACAAATAAATAATAGACACTGCCTACTTTGTCCAGCAGAGAGTGCAACAGAGTGAGCACATTGGCAGCAAGAAACATTTTGTATACAGTTGTGTACACTATACACTGTATTATACCAGCATGCGCATAGAAGTGCATGATCATACCATAAACAGCAGACATGCCTGATGATTACAGACACCCTTGTGTGGTGGCACATTTTAGGACTATGTTTTATGTTGGAGTTCCAAACAATGTACTTCTAAAAATATCTGTTTTTATAAATTAGAATATTTATTTATCCATTGGGCAAAAACAATGCACAGTAATGTCTCATTGAATTAGAATGTATACGTATTTATTACATTAGCAGTGACTGTTCTCAAAAAAAGCCCAGTTAAATAGGCTGGTTTATGGTGCTGAGATATTTTGCAGTCGCTGTTGGCTCTTTAAGTGTAGGCTTCTTACCATGTAGTCCATGCCCTCGCCGCAGTTCGTAACCACACAGAGCAGGCCTAAAGCCTTGGCCAGATCCTTGGTGGACTCTGTCTTTCCTGTACCAGCTGGTCCAGCAGGAGCTCCACCCAGGTACATGGAGAGAGCCTGTATCACATCACACCAACATACAGGTATGATGTTGTCAAAACAATCCAACAGAACAATGTACATGTTTCTGCTTGGGTGTGGTTCATACAAAATGTGTAAAGCTTCTCAGACCTGTGTGATTGTGAGGTAGATACGGTCTGTCAGTGGGGTTATAACCAATCGACCGTACAACCCCATGTACTCATAGCCGTAAGAGAACGTAGCACTGCACTGACGCACAAATAGGTCGTCATGTTCCCGGACCCAGTAGAATCTGAGTTGACTTTCCCACTCAAACTCTTGTGCGTCCATTATACTGAAAAGAGAATTACATTTACATTTGTTTTAGGTATTTAAGTTCAAAAACAAGATAATGTCTTTGACATTTTTTTAAACTGAGGTTAAGTTTACCTGTTAAGTACAAAGTTATCTACAATGTCTCTTGCATGGACATCGATGATAAGCACAGTGTTGATCTTTCGTCTGTCATTTGTCTTCATTGGTTGAGTAATGCGTGTCACCAGCTCATCAATCTGCTGGTGCATTTTCTTAGCATAGTTCTTCAGTGCGTGCTTCTCTCCTTTCTTCACATTTTGAAAGATATCCTCTACCTCCCAGGTCCACCACACTTGAGTTGCTGCTAGCACCATCATGCCCTGGTATAGCAACATCCAATCCACCCTATGAGAAAAGGGAATGACACATTTACTGCGGCTCATTTGCACACACAGGCACTGGCAAACCTGCTTACACACATGTAATATTTACACACACCTGCTCCTGTGTTTATAGTAGTAGAAGATTGCTTCCTTGGTGATAAGTCTGTTAGTCCTCCTCATTTCCAGTAGTATTTCGATCATCCACTCCTCCACCCTGCCCTCCACCAGGATGGGCTTCCTCAGCTCCATCACCTCACCCTCAGCAGACACCATGGCTCCAGCTACTGTCTCGCCATTGCTTTCCACATCAAACCTTAAAGATGCTATGTTGTCATACATCTTGTGGAACAAAGAAGAGAAAAATATTGAGGAAAATGTTTCACACACATGGCAAGCAGTGATCCTCATTTCTACTTTGAAGAATAATGCTGTATGTCTTATCTCTCCCCCAGACTTTGTCTGTAGTGGCGTGATACCTTGATCATGTGCTCCTGGACACAAGCAGGGTCATTACTCCCCAGAATGCTGAGCAGTTCATCATCAGAGATGAAGAAGAAGCGTGGAAACGCATTCCGCTTGGAGTCCAGGTAGTCATTTAGACTATTCTGGCACCTCTCCAGACCATGTCTCAGGGCCTGCAGGTCTGTTAGCCGGTTGGGAATCAGGCAACACCGCTTAATGTTTGGACCCTTCACTGTGTCACTCATTATCTTTAAAACAAATGAAGAACAATATATTATTGTGAGATGTCCAGTAACAGAGTGCTTTGCTTTAATCAGACTAATATTTTTGCCAAACTCACTTCTTTAAACCTTTTGTCAATGTTATCAAATTTCTTGGCTTCCTTTGGTAACTGCGAGGAAATGTCTCCGCCGATGAATATGCTCTCCAGGTACATCCACTTTCGTTGTACTAGCATCAATACCTGTGCAAGGAATAGTTTTTCAGCAAAAATGTTATGGATTGGCTTATGTGTGATGGGAGATGGTCTCACTGACCTCTATGGTCTCACTGATAAGGGACAGGTCTTTTTCCCATTGTTGTATGGTGCCAAGGAAAGGGCCAACAAAACGACTGCCCGCCATGCTCTGTAAGTTCATCGCATCGTTGTCCACATTCAGCAGAATCTCGTCCACTGCACCTAGAATAAAACCACGATCCTGGGTGCCTTTAAAATAGGGCACCACACTGAACTCCATGTTTTCCCAGGTATCAACCACCTCCTTCACTCCCTGGAAACACACACAAACAAGTGTTTTATGTTATACAATCCAAGCAAGTATTTGTGATTTCACTGATAAACTGATGCAAGTGATCTCTGACTTCAAATAGAGATAAATCCTGCATGCCTTTTCAATACTGAGCTCTTTTACAGCAGAGGTGACAATGTCACCTATGCTGTTTGCATATTTGTGCAACTCCATTGCAAACATGTTCTCCAGAGTGAAGCTCTCAGGGTTCATCTCAAAGCTAGTGCCGGTCCTTTCCATCAGTTCCTTCCAGTGTCTGTGGCCAGGAAATATAAAATCACATGTTCATTTAATGTTGTCAAAACCATCATATTTATTTCCTGGACAACATACAATTTAAATATTTCATATCCTACTCTCATGTCTTGGGTGTCATTTATTCCAGTTATGTTCTGGTATCAATCTGTAGACTGACCTGTCTCTGAGGGCCTCATTTTTCAGGTCGAGCAGAAGAGGCAGAGACTCTCTGAACTCCTTCATGCGTCCTTCTAGGAAGAAGGCCACAGGTAACGCCCGCACATCTTTAGGCAGCTGCCTCAAGCTTTTGATGAAACCATCGACCCCCTCCTGTAGCAGCTGAATGTTTAAATCCACCCACAATGTCTGAGACCACTCTGTCTTTGCGTCCTAAAAGATGTAAGGACAAACACTTGAAAAACCATGTTGACCAGAATTATATGTAAAGTGTCCCAATATGCAACCACATCAAACCTTCTGAGCTTTATAGACACCATATATCTGTCTCAAGCCCTTCATGTCCTTCTGTATGCTGACCACCCGTGGGTACACAGTGACCGGTAAATCCAACAGCTTCTCAGCATTAGCTAGCTCCTGGCGTCCGGCCACTATCTTGGCGAGTTCTGCCTCATATGATGCCATAATAGTCAGTCCTGCAAAGAAAGAATTGAGAGAGACTGGTTCCTCCACTACATTTTAAAATGTAACACCATATATTATTGCTCTGGATATAACAACTGAAGGCAGGTTTAAGTGCACAAGTACCTTTCTCTAAATCATCTCCCACAGCTCCAGGACCACGCATGTTGAAACTTTCAGCAAAGATCGACAATTCCTGCTTAAACTCCACAATATTCAGCGTTGTAGTCTTTGAGTGTAAGGGTGAGGATAGAAAGAGAATGTAAATATACATTTCCAAAAAACTTACTTTTAATTTTATGTTTCAGCAGATTGTGAGTTTGTTGTCTTACCTGAGTAAATGATTTCTTGACACCTGTCAGACTTCGATCAACCTGTCTGGATTCTGCAAACAGGTCATTCCATATCTGGTCAATGTTGGCCACCAGCTCCAGTTCTTCCTCTTCAACCTAAACAAGGAAAACAGAACCCAGGACGTTAAACAAGGGAAACAGTTTCAATTTGCTTTAAATGGGCAATCATTTAACAATAAACAGTACCTCCACTTTGTACATGGCCAGTGTTCTGTATCTTTCCTGAATATCAATGAATCTCATCTCCACATCTAATGACATGTCCCTGATGTCTGATATGGTGCCAAGGACAGACTTCAGGTCATCAAAAGTGTCCGGGTTTTGTTTCAGCTTTTCAGAGAGTTCCTGTTGCATGAAATAACCGTAAGTATAAATCACACATAAAGATCAAAGAAAATGTACTTTAAAGCATATGACACAGTGGAGCATGTTCAATACCACGAATCCATCTCTCAAGTTGAAGAGATCCACTTTGGCAGGCTTGTTGAGCAGACTGCCAAGTGAACTGATCGAGGACTGAACAGTCTCCTGCAACGTGTGAGCCAGAGGCTGCAAGTTTAGATGGATTATGTGCTCATTCTTAAACAGAGGCTCCAGCATCACCTCTTGATTGATACGAGAAATGAACTGCAGCTTATCATCATACATGACACAGGATGGTTTTTTTGCAGCAAATCTTTCATTGTCGAGACTTTTGTTCTTTTCCCAAATGGTCCGATAGCGTTTCCAGTGGACAAGATACTTATCCAGAGAGGAGAGCAGCCGCTCTAAGTTCTGGGACACTGTCATGGCACTCTCGTTTATCTGAGGATGCTGCCGCACGTCACTGAAGAAAGTAAATATCACCACCTCATCTTCACCACCCACATGTTGGGGAGGGCACTCAATGCAGGTCCCATGCATCCAACGCACACATTTCTGAAACACAACAGTATGGACAGAATTAGGTCACATCTTCACAAATAATATTGGTTGTTGGTACTTAGGAAAAAAATCATGATGATCCTACCTTGGTGCTCTCTACACAGTCTTTGATACAGTGCATGATCAGTCGGTAGATCTCATTGCTTTGGGGCTGCAACACAATCTTAGGGGCAGACAGGATGACATCAATTTGGAAAAGAGCGATATTTCCCCTCAGCACCGCGTTGAAGGCCTGGAGGCTCCTAAATGTGAAAGTCAACCAGAGAGTTGTGACAGTGGTTGCAACAGCTACTGTATTGCATTTCAAAGTAGTGATTATTACTGCTCTTAAAGTAGATAACTTCAAAAATGATGTAATTACCTAAGCACCATCTTTATAAGGGAGTCCAGCACCTTGCGTTCCCAGTATATGTAATAATCTGCCATACGTTTGGCTTTGCCACTGCTGGTTCCCATGATCAAATGTTCTATCTTAGTGATGAGGGGTCCAATGTCTGCATACTTCCTACGCAGCAAATTCACACTCTTGGTCCGCTCTCGCTCAATACGTTTACAGAACTCCTTGACACCTTAAAAAAACATGCAATTAAGTCAATGAAAATAATTTCAGTCTTTCAGTCTCAAAATGAAGATATCCAATAAATAATAGCTTACTTGGTAAGTTGTTTGATTTGTCTGGGACCTGATATTTCAGTAAGTTAACCAACACCATGGATTGCAACTTTGACTCAATGTCCTTCTCATTCTTCTGAACCTGATTGACAACTAACTCAAACTTAGAGACAGCCTGAAGTCCTTGATTGATGAAGTCGGGGATGCCTAAAACCAAACACATATTATTTGATTTAAATGTTACAGCCATTACTAATTCAATCAGAACACAAGTGTGCATAAATCAGACTAAACAGGTATTTAAGCCTCTGTATATACCATACCCAAAGAAGTCCAGTTGAGTCTTTTGCATCCAAAATAAATGTCTGTTTTGACCGCTTTGATCTGTTGAGCCAGCATAATGAAGTGTGCCTCACTGAGACTGTCCATTACAGAGTGGTAGCAGTTGACAACGTTGTTCAGATCATGTACATGCCTAAAACCAGGGTTGAAAAAGGTTAGGCCAGAGATTACATCAATCTGTGATTCTGTGGTTTGGTAATTATAATTACCTGATGAATTTTTGCTCTTGTAAAGCAACATTTTGAGCCAGGTAAGGCACACAGTAGCCAAGTGACACAAGGTGCTTCGTCTCCGAAATGATTTCCTTGATCTCTGGAGCAAAGTTCACAATGTATCGCACTCCCATCTGCAGCCTGTTTTCAGTTGGAGGGCCATCCTTAAAATGAGAAAAATCTAAACAAATGAATAACCCTATCCCTGCATTTTGCACAATATGGAGTAACAGTTATAATTATGTAACTAGAGAGATACATACCAGTTCTGCCTGGATTTGTTTTTTACTGGGAATCATGACCAACAGGTTTTGTTTCATTAGCAGTGGCAAGTTGCTTTCTGTAACCATCAGCCAGTCCTGGTACTTCTTCTTCTCAAAGTTCTTGATCTGCATGGACAATTCCACGTACTTGTCCTTGGCCTGAGCAGAATGCAGTACAAGCCACAAAAAGACTGTCAATAACAATTTGGTGTCTAAACTACTTAATATTTACAATCACCTTTTATAGCTGTGCAAGAGAGAAATAACTCACCACTTTACATTGTTCACTCTCTAGCATCTCTCGCACTTCCAGAAACGGAAGGATGGTGTGTTTGATGCGGTAGAAAAGAGATAGAGCCCATCTGATGGCTCCTGCCACGGGAGGCTCATTCCTATCTAGGGGTGGATCGTCCTTCTTGGTCTCAAATATTTCACTGATGCAGTCCACCTACAAAAAAAACATTTAGAAATTCTTAAAAAGTGCTTGTAGCAGACCATCACTCTAGTCAAACTTCTACTGATAAACTGGCACAGCAGCAAAACATTTAATATTGTTTAGTTGTGCATATTTTTACAACAGCGTTGAATCAGGAAGCTGCGTACATTGGGAGTACATTCAAACTCCACATAGACCCCCACTGTTCCTCAAGAGATATAACTTCCATCTATTGAGCTAACATCGTCACATCATTTTATTCTAATTTAAATTATCTGCAAAGTAAAATATCATCCGGCACCTTTTCGTGATTTCACAGTACAGTACCTCTTTGCAATACTGAACCAGGATGTCATTGAACTTTATCATCAAATGGTTGTTGATGGCCTCTTTGGAGCGGATGTTTTTGAATTTCAGGAGCATGTCAAAGGCCGCAGCTGAAGAGCGCAGTGTCTTAAAAGACTGATCAATGAAGTCGATGGCCTCTCCCTCGATAGCCTGAGCATACAAGTGAGAAGTGTATCAGCTTGGTAACTGAGGTTTACTGCACAAAGAAAATGATACAATTGTATTTGTGCAAAATGACGAGTGCATTGATACAACCATGCTATAAAGGAAACATTTGCCAATTTCCAACCTTATAGGTGAAGTATAGTGTGAATGCCACCTGCAGTCGTTACTAATGTTCAAGCTGTGGGGCGCAATGCCGCTCTAAAACATATTTGTTCTCTTGGCATGTGTCACGTTTCCAACAGCAAAATTGAGAGCAAAAAATATGATTGCAGTGGATGTTATGGATGACGATTTATTTACAGTGTCAATTCCACAGTGCTTTGGCTGGCTCTGATATATATTGAGGATGCAGATGTAGCACTGCTACACAACAAAGGGAAAAAGCTTTCTGGGTCAATACTGGACATACTTGTTCATTTGTATTTCTTCAGTGGACTACATGTACCATTAGCACTGATTGGACATCCACATCATTTTCCCTTTAGCTAAAATTGTTCTGATAGACAATAACTTATATTTTCACCACTTCTCTATTTCAGAGGCCCTAAACTCACCTGAACCATAATGTTGAAGTCTTGCATGATCATTTTCCAGCTACTCATCTTGCAGATGTTGAAAGGATCAAAACTGATGTTTTCAAAAGGCAAAACCAGACTGTCCACTCTGCACAAAACTTCATCAATGCGTTTTGGCTCCCCGGTTACACTTTTTAGCTCTGGACCAAAGTTATTATAGAACTCCTCCAAAGTCTGTACAACACAAATCAGGAACAACTCTTTCAAAAACCTGAGTTGCTTTAAATACATTCTCGTGTTTAGTAAAGTGAGAGGCTAGTATTCATGGTGTTTATGTATACAGACCTGCAAAACATGGTGATAGTCCTGGCAGACGGACGCCATGTAATCAGAGCTCTCAAACAGTCTCTTACGGTCAAATTCCCAGCGTGGAATCCTGCCAGATTCTTCAATTTCAGCACGCACCTGGAAGAAGGGTCTTTCCATTGTGCTGAGGAAGCATAAATTATCATTTGATTCCACACGGTATTTCGTGAGTTCAGCAACTGTTCCTTCCAGGTCGTGAACAATGCCTGCATCTGCCTTGGTCATCACCTCCAAGATCTTGCAGACTACGGGCTGTTTGAGTTGCTCACTCAGACCCCTCAGGATGGATGCACGCTCCTGCCAAAAAGCTATCTCTGCCAAAGGGCCAGGGCCCTGGAGGAAAATGAAAACAGAATGTTTCACATTGGCCTATAAATATCACAATGCATATTCTGATAGATGTCTTCTACATAGAACAAAATCTTTTGAGCTGGTAGGGATAACATTTCTTGGTAATATTTCAGAAAGATTTAAGTTCCTTGGAATCACAAACAACATGATCCTGATGAAAAAAAGCTCATAAATGGCTGTATTTCTTAAGGAACCTTACAAGGACAAATTATCATGAAATGTTCCTGTTAAGCTTTACATTTTCGTGTGTAGCAAAATTAGAAGACAAACTGCATTTTGTTGTGAAACCCTGTTGTACAATGGCAATGGCAGTAACCTTGAATGCTGGGCTTGACCCAACATCCTTCAGCTGACACCACCAAGCCTGCGTGGGTTAAAACTCAGAGTAGGAAGAGTCACAAACCTGTGGCTTTTTGTTTAGCTGCAACTCAATGACAATGGTAATCTGAGTCTGCCAGTTCATCAAACACTGCTCCAACTTCTCTACAATCTCTGGATTAGATAGCAGTACATCCACCTCTGGCACCAGGTCTAGCTCGGGGATGTGCAGCGTAGTCTTATCTGTGACAAATATATTAAAGTATATTAAAGTGAACTGATGTTCACGAGGGGAATTCCAACAGATTATTAATTATTCTGCAGAGTTCAATGAAATCTTTACTTGTTTTTTGAATGTCAATTAATAATACATTCCTGAATAAAATCCTTGGTCTATTAAATAAATCAAACCTTGTATCTGGCGTTGGATAGTTGTGTTGACCACGCCCAAATACTTGTATATCCTGTTGAGCAACTCGTCACGAATCGTGAGTTGCCCACTTGGCTTCTCTGGACTCTTCTCTTCTCCCTCTCCACTGGTTTCCCCCTGAGGCGAAACCGCCCTGCTTTCATAACCTGCACCAGTTATCTTCATCTGGTGGGCAGTAATTAAGGGAATATACACCTGACAAGAGACACAGTGAAAATATTCATCGCATATTCTTTATTCAGAAAATCTAATGTTTTGAATATACATGGTTGATGGTGACACTTTTTCTCTGGTTGTTATAATAGGTTTTTGTCTAACTGTTAGTGGTTGCTGCTGGATTGTTTGCCATTTTTCATTTTACTTACATGGGCAAGTTTGTTCTGCAGCACTAAAGGGGGTTGTCCATTATGCATACCAATGTCAAATAGCCTGGGCATCACCTTTCTGGCCTCATTCATGTCCATTGGTTCAACAACGATCTCTATTTAAAACACAAATGACAATATCTTGGTTAATTTTGTTTTAAGTACAATAGAGGCTTGTGCATACTTTGTCATAATACTGATCCGTCTTCTCACCCTTTGTGTTCCTGAGAAAGTAGAACACGGTGGATTTCAAAAATCTCTCTGGGTATTCGTTGACTGCCATATGAAGCTCAATGTGATAGACCACCTGAACCTCCAACCTCTGAAAACACACAACCAGAAATTACTTTGACATTTTCCCCTTTCCATCAGCAATACACAAATAAATGATTTCAAACACAGCCACAAAGTGAAAGTAATCTACACAAGGGGTTTGGAAGTGAAATGTAATCTCACGTGGCTGGGACTTTGTTCATTTGGCTCCTCGGAGCGTGAGGTCATCTCTGCTCCACTTTGAGTCCAGGTCTCCATGTCAGGATCCGAAGAGTCTCCATTTCTCTTCCTTTCTGTGATTATGGACCTTGTAATGTTATTTCAAAGCAGTCCTATTGTCTACACACAATCGTGTGTATCCTTAATATGGTTAAAGGGTCTATGGTGGTTAGATTTTATTCGAGTTTTCCTCTGTGACCCAAATGTATGCTAATAGCTTAATGACTGTATAATGACTGTATATACCACTGAGGATCAGAGGAGAGTTACCAGTTACACACACACACACACACACACACACACACACACACACACACACACACACACATATATATATATATATATATATATATATATATATATATATATATATATATATATATATATATATATATACATATATATACACACACACCTTTATGTCATACCTTTGCCAACTTTACTAGCTAGCATGATATAATGAGTGGTAACACGAGCCATTAAACCTGTTACACCGTCGCGAGCGTCAACATACTCCATGTTGTAGCCACATAGCGTTAGTTACTAACTTAGTTACTTACCAACTGGAGTTTCAACCTCAATTTCTTCCTCTCTGATAGTTTTGAAGAACAGAAGGCACAATGGCGAGTCCTCCTCGGAGACCACGTTAAAGAAGCGGGTGATTTTCTCCTTCTCCTCTCCGTCTCCACGAGCCAACAGTTCATCCACACAGTCGGACTGGTCCGGCAGGTTGAAGCCGGCAGAGACGCACCGCAGGATCCACTCTACTCGGACGTCGTCTTGGACCATGTTTTTCAATTAGTTAACATTATGAGACCTCAAAATCCTAAATTACTTCCTAATTAGTCTGTAATTTGAAACGCTGTCAACATCACAAAGCGGTTACCAGCAGCATCGTTTCTTCGTTTTCTGTTTCATACCAAAAACTCTCTTTTTTGTCGTTTGAATCCCAAAACGAGAGAACGGAAGTGCCTAAAACAAATGTCAGAATAAAAGCTAGTGATAGATATTCTTATTTACAGTCTTCTATGCAAACACACGGCTGCCGTAACGTTAGAAGAACATTCATCAATCCATATAAATAAATACACCTGGATATGTTAGCAACAGTCGGGACTACAGGCACTTTAATATTCATGTATATATGTACGTATATATTAATCAACTTTTCAATTAATCCTTGCATTGTTTAATGCAACACAGTTCGTAATATAGTTTAATTAAAGTCATTTGGGTGTGTAGAGTTGTTGCTGTTAGCCTCATATTTATATTTCCTCCTCATTGTGCTGTTTCTTGAGTCAACACAGCAGAGCCTGCATGAGACGCAGAGTAAAGGGTTTCCCCTTCCTACCAGTAGATGGCAGTATATTTGTATGCAAATGCTACATTTAGTTAAATTTACCTGTGTCTTTGTTAATTAACTAGGTTATTGATTCAGATGTATTTAATGCCTTTTCTTTCCTCTGATATTTAATGTTCATTTGCAGCATAGTTGTATGTAGTATGTATTTACTTGTTATAATTGAGGTAGTTTGTTGTTCCTGTAAAAAAGGACTGACTCCATTCTCAGTTTGAGTAGATCTCCTTTTCTTCAATAAACTGTCACACGTCATAAAAACTATAGTTGAGACTTTGTTTAAAGGAAAAGCCAAGTGTGGTAGTGTAACATTCACTACAAACACATTTTATAAGAGTAACCACAAATATGAACCATACCTGATGTGATTGATCTTATTTTGAACAATACATTCATGAATAACACTGCGGTTGAGCAGTTTCACAGGACAAAGCAGATTTACATTTTTCTTTTTAGAATCAGTTCTCCAACCAGTCAGTCAGAGCTTTGTGTGTTATAACAACCAAAGTGTTAGTCAGTCACAAGAATAAACAAATGAGTCTGAAGTATATGTAGGGCAAATAATAAACTGTTCAAAAACCTTTACTCAACTTGGAACATATAAACAAAGATCTCACATACATCAAGAACAAAAAAAAAGAAACATTTATTTAAAAAAAAAAATCCAACCCCCAAACCGTTAACATTTAAAGTATATGTAGGGAAAATTACTGTCAAATAATAAAGTGTTCAAAAACATTATTCAACTTGTAACATATAAACAATAATCAAGAACAAAAAAAAGAACCATTTATTGAAAGAAAAATTCAAACCGTTAACATTTAGTTCAGAATCAGAACCATTTATTGCCATGTATGTTTACACATACAAGGCATTTGTCCTGGCGGGAAGGTGCATACATTTAACATTTAACAATACACATTTAACAGTTAACGCAATGCAATAAATGAGGATGACTGGATGAATGAATATTTACATTGAGACAGCAGCATATAAAAATACCAAAAATAAGATAAAGTGCATGGAATGTGCGTGTTGTGTTAAAGTGTCGAGTGTATTTAAGTATAAGGGTGACAGAGTCATTAGAGTCAGTGGGGGACCCGGGCTCTGTTGATGAGCCCGACTGCAGACGGGAAGAAACTGTTTTTGTGGCGTGAGGTCTTGGTCCTGATGGACCGCAGCCTCCTGCCAGAGGGGAGGGACACCAACAGTTTGTGTCCAGGGTGAGAGGGATCAGCTACAATCTTCCTCGCCCGCTTCAGGGTCCTTGAAGCAAACAAGTCCTGGAGGGACGGCAGATTGCAGCCAATCACCCTCTCGGCAGAGCGAATGATGCGCTGCAGCCTGGCGGATGGTGTCCCTAAAAATATCGATAACCTCCCCCATCCCTGTAATTGAAAATTGCTTGTCCTCGAAGGCCTCATCCTTACACTTGGGGCAGTGGTTGTTGTTGCCGATCCACCGGTCAACACAGACCCGGCACCCAATGAAGCTGCGGCAGCACTTTGCCACGACCGGGTTGTCCATGACTTCTGCAAGATGAACAATTTTAGATAATTAATGGAATGAAAGTCAAAAGCCACACGAACCGCCACCTTAACTTGGTGGAGGAGTTTGAGTGGCTCAGTGATCCTGGGAGCTATGTTGTCCGGGGCATCTGCCCCTGGTAGGGTCTCCCAAGGCAAACAGGTCTCAGGGGAGAGCCCAGACTAAGAGCGGTTCAAGAAACCTCGATGATAAGCAGCCCTAGGATTGTAGCTACCTCGCCCGGACCAGGGAAACCAGGGCACCCTCCCGGAGCCAGACCCGGGAGGCGAGCTCGTCGGCGAGCGTCTGGTGGCCGGGGTTTTCGCCCATGGGGCCCGGTCGGGCTCAGCCCGAAGAAACATCATGGTGCAGCCACCCTGTGGACCCACCACCCGCAGGGGCAGACATCGGGGTCGGGTGCTATGTAGACCGGGCGGCGGGCCGGGCAGGGGGCCTGGGCGAGCCGATCGCCGGCGACATAGACTAGCTCTAGGGACGTGGAACGTGACCTCGCTAGCGGGGAAGGAGCCGGAGCTGGTGCGGGAGGTGGAGCGATACCAGCTAGATATAGTTGGGCTCACCTCCACGCACAGCGCTGGCTCTGAAACCAAACTCCTGGAGAAGGGTTGGACTTTGTTCTTTTCTGGAGTCGCCCAGGGTGAGAGGCGGCGGGCGGGAGTGGGGATACTCACGAGTCCCCGGCTGAGCGCCGCCGTGTTGGAGTTTTCCCCGGAGAACAAGAGGGTCGCCTCCCTGCGCCTACGAGTTGCGGGGAGTAAGGCTCTAACTGTTGTTTGTGCTTATGCACCGAACAGCATTTCGGAGTATCCGGCCTTCTTGGAGTCGGTGGGAGGGGTCCTGGAAAGGGCGCCGCCTTCTGACTCCATAGTTCTCCTGGGAGACTTCAACGCTCACGTGGGCAATGACAGAGAAACCTGGCGGGGAGTGATTGGGAAGAACGGCTTGCCTGATCTGAACCCGAGCGGTGTTTCGTTGTTGGACTTCTGTGCTAGCCACAGTTTGTCCATAACAAACACCATGTTTGAACATAAGGTGGTTCATAAGTGTACCTGGTACCAGAACACCTTAGGCCGGAGATCAATGATCGACTTCGTAATCGTATCAGCTGATCTGCGGCCGTATGTTTTGGACACTCGGGTGAAGAGAGGAGCAGAGCTGTCAACTGATCACCACCTGGTGGTGAGTTGGATCAGATGGCGGGGGAGTCGGCCAGAGAGACCTGGCAAGCCCAAACGTGTAGTGAGGGTGAACTGGGAATGTCTGGCGGAGGATCCTGTCCGGGAGGTCTTCAACTCCCACCTCCGGAAGGACTTCTCACACATCCCGAGGGAGGTTGGGGACATGGAATCCGAGTGGATCATGTTCAAAGCCTCTATTGTGGACGCGGCCGCTAGGAGCTGTGGTCGGAAGGTCATCGGTGCCTGTCGTGGCGGCAACCCGAGAACCCGGTGGTGGACACCAGGGGTGAGGGAAGCTGTCAAGCTGAAGAAGGAGGCCTTTCGGGCTTGGTTGGCCCAGGGGTCTCCTGAAGCAGATGACAGGTACAGGCAGGCCAGAAGGACTGCAGCTGCGGTGGTCACGGATGCTAAAACTCGGGCATGGGAGGAGTTCGGGGAGGCCATGGAGAAGGACTTTCGGTTGGCCTCAAGGAGGTTCTGGCAAACCATCCGACAACTCAGGAAGGGAAAGCAGGGCCTTCCCCAGGCTGTTATCAGCGGGGGAGGGGGGCTGCTGACCCAGACAGAGGATATCGTCGGGCGGTGGAAAGAGCACTTTGAGGAACTCCTAAACCCGGTCAACATGTCCCCTGAACAGGGGGCAGTGCCTGAAGACTTGAGGGTGGATGAACCTATCTCCCTGGCAGAGGCCACTAAGGTAGTCAAAAAGCTCCTTGGTGGCAAGGCGCCGGGGGTGGATGAAATCCGCCCTGAGATGCTGAAGGCGCTGGACTTTGTTGGGCCGTCTTGGCTGACACGCCTCTTCAATGTCGCATGGGGGTCAGGCACAGTGCCCATGGACTGGCAGACCGGGGTGGTGGTTCCCATCTTCAAGAAGGGGGACCGGAGAGTGTGCTCGAACTATCGGGGTATCACACTACTCAGCCTCCCGGGAAAAGCTTATGCCAGGGTGCTGGAACGGAGGCTCCGACTGTTTGTCGAACCTCGGATTCAAGAAGAACAGTGCGGGTTTCGTCCTGGTCGTGGAACAGTGGACCAGCTCTTTACCCTTGCAAGGATACTGGAGGGGTCCTGGGAGTTTGCCCAACCAGTCTACATGTGCTTTGTGGACTTGGAGAAGGCCTTCGACCGGGTCCCTCTGGGCTTTTTGTGGGGGTGCTGCGGGAGTAGGGTGTGCCGGACCCGTTGCAACGGGCCATCCGGTCTCTGTACGCCTGCAGCAGGAGCTGTGTTCGTATCCTCGGCAGTAAGTCAGATACGTTCCCGGTGGGTGTTGGCCTCCGCCAGGGCTGCCCTTTATCACCGGTCCTGTTCGTGACTTTCATGGACAGGATATCTAGGCGCAGCCGTGGGGCGGAGAACGTCAGGTTCGGGGATCTCAGGATAGCCTCTCTGCTGTTTGCAGATGATGTGGTCCTGTTTGCCTCCTCGGACCATGACCTCCAGCATTCACTGGGGCGTTTTGCAGCCGAGTGTGAAGCGGCGGGGATGAGAGTCAGCACCACAAAATCTGAGGCCATAGTGCTCTGCCGGAAACCGGTGGATTGCTCCCTCCGGGTGGGGACAGAGTGCCTACCACAAGCGAAGGAGTTCAAGTATCTCGGGGTCTTGTTCACGAGTGAGGGTAAAATGGAGCGGGAGATCGACAGGCGTATCGGTGCGGCTGCAGCAGTAAAGCAGGCGTTGCACCGGGCCGTCTTGGTGAAGAAGGAGCTGAGCCGGAAGGCGAAGCTCTCAATTTACTGGTCGGTCTACGTCCCAACCCTCACCTATGGTCACGAGCTTTGGATTGTGTCCGAAAGAACGAGGTCGCGGATACAAGCGGCCGAAATGAGTTTCCTCCGTAGAGTGGCCGGGCTCAGCCTTAGAGATAGGGTAAGGAGCTCGGACATCAGGAGGGAGCTTGAAGTCGAGCCGCTACTCCTTCGTGCCTCCAGGACGCCTCCCTGTAGAGGTTTTCCAGGCACGTCCAACTGGTAGGAGGCCCCGGGGAAGACCCCGGACACGCTGGAGGGATTATATCTCCCAGCTGGCCTGGGAACGCCTCGGGATCCCCCAGAATGAGCTGGTAGATGTTGCGGGTGAGAGGGAAGTCTGGGTCAGCCTGCTTGACCTGCTGCCTCCGCGACCCGACCCCGGATAAGCGGGTGAAAATGGATGGATGGAAAGTCAAAAGCACTTTTTCATGTTAATGCTAAAATGTGAAACATTTATGTTTTCCCATCTACTGTTTTAACTGTGAATATGCTGAAATATTGGGTAGCCTATTTTCAAAAACGCAAACATGTTATTTTGACAATTCTTTCCCCTTATTATTCTTATTCTTGTTTGCATGATAACAATATTATCTGACTTACTTCCATTTGAATACATTGATACATATTGTGTCGGCTGGTTGTTTTAGTAAATAGGAAGAATTTGGTAAATAATCCACATTGGTAACCCATAATGAATGGTGTTGTACAGGCTACCATTAAATACTTGGCTCTCTTGTATATGCTTGTCACCTCAACAATTTATACTTGAAGCAGGAGGACAATTTCACAATGCAAAGTTTAGTTTTACAAGTTATTTTATAGGTTTATTTTGTAGTGTGTGGGCTCTGCAAAAAAAAAAAGTAATAGACAAGGTCAGAGACAAACTTAAAATTGGAAGACAGAAATGCTTGATGACAAACTGATTGCAGTTTGGCAGGGCACTTCCCTGCACAGGCAGAAGTACTCTGTATTTCCACCCTCCTAAAACTCTTACTAGTGTTGATTATTTATTTTCACTAGTAAAATGTGGTATTTCACAGAAATTCAAATAGATTAATATATATTAATTCCTTCTGATAAATATATATGATTCTCTATTTTTATAAAGACAGATTTTCAAATTCCATTTATTGTGGCAGGGCATTATGTAACTGGGCCATTCAATTTAAAGTAAGAACATAACATTACGTTTTTTATAATTTGTTTCTTATCCCCATCTCTTTTAAATCAGTGGAATTAAGTGGAGGAATTCATGGGAGCCCCTGTCCTGCCTTGAATCATTTCAGAGATCAGCAACTGAGGTAAATTAATATAAATTAGATAAATATAATTTGTGATAAAGGGCAGCCCTGGCGGAGGCCAACACCCACCGGGAACGTATCTGACTTACTGCCGAGGATACGAACACAGCTCCTGCTGCAGGCATACAGCGACCGGATGGCCCGTTGCAACGGGTCCAGGCTGAGACGAGGCTTCACCTGGGAACAGCTAGGATTGTCACCAGGGGGTAGGAGGGGGGGAGTGGGGGAGTGGGGGGTGCATATTCTGGTCTCCCTCTCTCTCTTTGCTTTGCACTTATGCAATTACCAAAGAGGAAATGCCAACCGCTGCTGCTTCAGTGAATGAAATAATAAAAGCAGTTGGCAGTTTACAATTTCCCAAAGGGCTTGACAACCAATACCTGCAGTATGTAACTGATCTGCAAGAACAATACTTTCTCCAGTGCAGAGAGGATGGAGATGCTTAAGATATTAAAGGTAACATCACTATCTCCTCTGGTATGTGGAAGACTAAAGATTAAAGATCTGTTTTATTGACAAGCCTGCCATCAAATAACCTTCCTCATTTGGTTACTACTATACAATGGGCCACTGAACATTGCCTGGCTTTATTCATACAGGGACACTTGGTGTGCTAGGTGTCTTTCAACGTAAAACGTTTCATAGTCAGCACCCTCCTGTTACGGGAGGCGCCCTGGGTTAAGAAGTGTGAAACCCACCAGCACCACCGTGCTATTTTACAGCCCCAGCAGGCCCTGAGCGAGTATCAGGTCTCTGAGCACACATGGCACAATGAACGCCAGGCCCAAGCTAAATAAATCATCAACCGTCACTCAGTCACAGCCAACAGTTATGAAATAAATCTTAAATCTTTAAGGGCCTGAAAAAGAGCTTGAACAGGTATGCTGTATTCTAGTATTCATGTTGGCTTTGTACGCTGTGTAGGCTGCATCTTTCATGATTACACTGAGTTAGTGCACGCTCTGCAGCAGCCTGCGTGGGGAGGATGAAGCTGGGAGCTGTGTGAACTGACGAGCTCGCTGATGAGGGCAAAAACACTGGTGAGACTGAGTGAAACATGTCCCAGACGATAACTCACTTAACTCCTTCCCATCCATTCGTGCACTGTGGGAGGACAAGCGCTCAAAGATATATTATAAACGCAGCATGGATAGACATTTCTCTAGATTTCTGTCAGTGGGAAAAATACTGGAGGAGAACAAAGGACAAAAGACAGATGTGGCAAACAGCCAGACAAGAGGAGAGGAGAGGAGACAAAGGTTATTTTATCATAAGGGTCACACAATGGTGCTTCCGATGGGAACAGGGAAATGGAAGGAAAGACAATTATGAGGCACTCTTGGCCCCACGGGATATAGAGGAGGCACATGATGAATGTGTTGCAAACAAAAAATGACAAAGAGAAAGAGAGAGAGTACATTCACAGTGAAATTAATGGAGAGAGAGATACAGCATTCCTGGAGTCATAATCTGCAGCTTCTAGGAAAAAGAGAAAGAACCAGAGCAACCTAAATGAGATTAGGGTAAGAATGTAAAGAAGTATTAGATGATAAATTAACAGAGAATAAAAAGGCTGGTGGGCTGTCACATTGCAGGTTAAAAGAGGGTTCATACACATTTTGACCAATGGATTTCCATGACTTTTCCATGAATTTAAACTAACAATGACGATTACAAAGCATACAGTATTCCTTAAATGACACAAATGAATGAAAGACAATAGTTTGATTAAAAGAAGAAAAAAAAGAAGCATTTTCATTTTCAACTTAAATGAACGACATGAACATATTAAGATAACAAATTTCCAACACTTTTCCAAAAACCTTTGGAATTTTATTTTTTTCAAGGACTTTACCAGGCCTGGAAATACCAAATACCAAATTCCATGACTTTTCCAGGTTTTCGATGACCGTATGAACCCTGTGCCATGTGCTTTCCGTGTGAAGATAATCAAAGCACCACCGTGAGGCCTTGAAGGTCAGGGCTAAGTGCTTCACAGCAGCCTCAGAGGAACAAGTACAACTCTCATTTGTCTCTGTCTGTTTTGAGCTTTCAGACCTGGACACCTGTGAGCTCTGAGAGCGTCTCTGTGTAACGGGAGCGTGCATCTTTAAGTGCTCCGGCTGGAAATACAAAGGGAATTCCTCTTAACTGAAGAAAGCCCTTATATCACACCAATGACACACAGCCTGCTTATAAATGTATAATGAGATACTGACACTGTGGACTGGTCACCTACAGTGTACAGTATGCAATTGATTGGTTTAGGGCTTATTTTAATTATCGTTTATCTGTATGATTTTCCAGATTATTGGATTGATTCTTGATAAAAATGATGGAAAAAGGCCATCACAATGTCCTCCAAGGTGATGTCTTCATTGACCCACTAGAAGTCCGAAACCCAAAAGAATTTGGGTTTCAATCGTAGAAGACTAGAGAAATAAGCAAATACATTTAAAAACTAGAATCTAGTTCAAATATATTTGGTTTACAATAGCATAATTTATTTATGAATCTACTAATTGCTGCAGCTCTTTACTGGTAAACGGTCTCCCTCCCTCCTGATGAATGTATCAGCCACCAGTGATTTAATGTGTAAATGGTGACTGCTTCCTAATTACTCACGGACAGTTTTCCTTGAGCACATACATTGTTTAATGCTATTTGAAATCTAAAGTCATTCTGCTTTAAGCCACACAGGCCTCAGCCTACTGGAATCTGTCATCTTCATTCCCAGGCTTAAAGAAAAGGTGGATATGGTTTAGATGAAGGAATGAGGGTGGCCACGGGGTTCAGACCGCCTGTCAGACCGTGACAAGTCCTCCGAGGGAGGATAAAGAAGTGGGTCAGACAAGACATAAAGAAGCAGCTACCTCCTAACCCTCAGTGTACTGAGCTCATATAGTCGTTAAGAAGGACAAGGGTGAATGAACACTTTATCAGCTCCTCAACAGAGCGAATGCGAAATTACTCGAGAGTTGTTAATCCCCTTTGATTTGGGTAATCGCTGTGTGAAGACAGGGCTGGTGAGGGAGGGCATTCTCAGAGAAGCTTTTCCTCTGACAGAATCCCAGTCTGCTAAAATTAATATCCACTCCCTTTGAAGTGCCTGCACACCAATGACAAGTTAAGTTTCTGTCATTCAGTGTCAAGTTGCTAGAGCCCGTGAGAGAGCCGTCTGCTCTGTGCGATCCCACTGTTACTGTTTGGCTTTGTTGACACACCATGAACTGCTGCTTCCACAGAGCAGGTGGACGGAGCTCTTCTCATTCACCTCAAACCCGCTGACCTCTCTGCCTCCAAAGACGGCGGCTGACTCACGCCGACAACCCCTTTCGTCTTTGTCTATGACATTCCTTCACTTGCTACTTACTAACAGCAGTAAACCCACTGTAAACTCATCTCCCCCGGCCAGAACAGGCCCAGATGTGGTGGAGTCCCAGCTGCTTGTGTTTAGTAAACATGTCAAGCAGAGCTGGGTATCTATCGCTCGTATGGGACTTCAGTACGATTACACTGCGTCAGAAACGCAGAATCAATCATTTCACGAGACCATCTCATCCCTCATGTCATTCAGTGACCTACTCTTATGCTATCAATCTTGTGCACTTTATTACAGCCATAAATATCATCACCTCCTCATTCACTGTCTTTAACACTTCTTCAAGATGCATCCTGTCTTCACCACTGGGATCCACAAAGGAGCAGGTTTGAGTGGACAGATGTGAGGACTACAGGTGGTCTTTTGAAGAGCACCCTGACCTGCTGCTGCTGCTGCTGCTGCTGCTGCTGCTGCTGCTGCACCAACACACCTCGGGGACTGTGGAGGTGCTCTCTAGAGCTCCACAGAGACCGAGGCTGGGTGAACGGGGACAACAAGGACGAAAGGGAGTCAGCAGAGCGGTGTGTGCAGCCAGCACAGGAAAAAGGAAGCAAACTGTCAGGAAGACAATAGGACCTGGTAGATGGATGGTGACGGGAGTTGCTCTGCAGTGTTGTTTTAACAAGAGGACATAAAAACTGTGAGATTAAAAAAAAAAATAGACTGAGGCAAAAGGGGTTATTGTGGGGATGCAACACAAGGCATACTTGAGGACTAACATACAGTCCAGAGGTCCATGTGTTATAATAATATGAAGTGAGTGGATGCTTCCCTTACCTTTTCTGATAGACTGAGGTTAGAGAGGCGGTCTGCGCCCCAGAGGAGTAGGTCTTGTAAAGTCCCGTCTTCCAGGTCCCCTCAACAAACGTGCTGAGCCAGAGGAGCAGCACACTCCAGAGCAAACTTCTACTACAAAGCGCGGACACGCTCTCCCGTTGGCGCGGTCCCATTTCCGTGGCATGAAAAGTACGGCCAGAAGAATAGAACTGAGCCCAACTTCCCCCGGTGAGAAAGCAGATCCAGCTCGGTGGGAGAAATGTGTCAAACAGCTCCGGCTCGGCTGGAGAAGACGCGCATCCTATTCACTAAAGTAGCAAAATGATGAAGACTAACTAAGTAAAACGGTGCCTCACACTCGAGTATGACTTAAAACTATTAAGTGAACTGAAGGAAATTGCCACCCAATAAACTCCCGCTTCTGGTGTGTGTCTAGCTATGACAGAGAGCCGACATTAGAAAATAAACCTTGAACAGTGCGCGTGTGGGTGTGAAGTGTGCGCTGTGCTCCGTCTGTCTGCGCATATCGAGCCGAGCTCCGACTGCAGCAGGCATGAAACCACTTTTATAGTCTCCTCGGGTCTTTAAAAAGCACAGCCCGCTGGGTCCTCTTCACCCTGCCCCGTTTCAACCTCTCACGGAGCACAATGCGCGCTGGAGGCGACGGCACATTACGCCTTGAAGGCTGTTTGGTGCTAATTGAATTATCGGCTGCTGCTTTTTGGAGGCTCCTCTGAAATCTTTGGAATTTTGCCGTTGATGAGTAACTGTTATTTGGTGAACACCACTGAATATAAAACAAAAATATAACTAAGTTCTGGCCCTATTAGATGAGACAAGTTATATTTCAAAAGCCCATAAAGCAAGGTTCATCCGGGTATTGTTACCATACAACTGTCTGTCCATCCACTCATGATGTGTGTGTCCTCTGGTTGCCTTCTGTAGTTGTGTTTCTGTCAAACCTATCAGTGCCCAGGCACAGTGGCAGGAGAATAGTTGAGGTTACAGTAACCTCCATCAGCCCACATGTAGGTTTACAGTGCACACAGCCAGCTACCACGGGGCTGCGGTCCTGCTCCAAACTAAACACCTGGCACTGCAACCAAAACCTGGGGCCCCAGATGTCTATCTGTGGTTGGGGGTGGCTACACCTCTCAGGCCCCATCACGGGCTGAGCTGCAAGTTCTGCCAGCTAGAAATGGTGGAATGAGCTCCCCATTGACATCAGAACAGCAGAAAGTCTCTACATCTTCCGTCGCAAACTAAAAACACATCTTTTCCGACTACACCTTGAATAAAGGATATAGCACTATAGTAGCACTGAAATGGCTCGTACTGATAGCACTTTGTAGTTTTTTTTGTCGAAATTGTACCTTCGTGATTCTTGTTGTTCTGAGTCTTGTTTGTAAACCGTAGAATGCACTTATTGTAAATCGCTTTGGATAAAAGCGTCAGCTAAATGAAATGTAATGTAATGTAATGTAGAAAATATGCAGCATACAGAGCATTTGTGAAACTGGCTTGTATACGAGTACAGGTGAAGTTCTCAGGTAATGAGAGATTTTGTTCACACTTTGACACTCAGACTCAGAGACGGGCACTAATCACCTGCCATACTACAGGTAGACAGACAAACCCTGTATGCACTTGGATGGGACTGAGTAAGCCCACCTGCTCTCAATCACAACAAACGGAAACCGTTTGGGATTTGGGGATTGGTGGAGGGTTGGAAAATGATGAGTACGAGTTTTTTGTTTCAGGGCACCCATTACGGGACCATTTTCCAATGCAATAGGGCCAACAGGAACTGGAGCAATAAGGGTTAACGTAAATCCCTCCAAAAAATGTCGACCTCTGAGGTGGGAGATGAGGGTCGGTTGGCGTTTTCTTATTTCTTTCCTGCTTTCATAATTTCCTTCCCCTTTACTGTGCCAACAGCAGCACAGCCTTGTAGGTGCATTTACCGCTGCTCACTCATATGAATGGTGGGTTCATTCAAAAATGATTTCCCTTTTTTCAACTGTGAAACACAATTCCCCCCCTCCCCCCCGTGTTTGGTCATAAACATGTCTGCATCGTCACTCTTTATGATAGTTGCTCCAGTTAAAGCTGAGAAGACACCTGTCTAGCCTTTACCCTCTGCCCTTCAGAGGGTGCCTTAAAGACTACACAATGCAGTTAAGGGAAGCATGACTGGTCTCAAGTGAGAGTATGGACTATTAAGGGAAGAGGCTTAAATGTAAATGTAAAATATTTTCATGTTGCTGGTTATTTGTCTTATGATGATTTCAGTCTATAAGTCCAAGTTTAGTCTAAACAGCACATCACTGATTACAGCTGCACTTGCACAACGCTACACGATGAATGTTGCACCATATGGCTTAAAGCAGCTTTTATTTCTGTGTTTCTGTGACCTCACTGCACGCAAGCTGCCAGATCTACACCTTAACTTCAGTCAGCGTTGAGGCACAAACAGACTCCCTGGAGCACCCAGTGGGAGAGGTGCATGGTGGTGAACAGGTCTGCCTCAAACACCAACCCCACACCCATTGCATTCCTCCGCAGAGATGTGGTGTACACAGGTGTCCGTATCGTATTCTGTGGTGTAAAATACACATGACAGTTAGGAAAAACATAGAAATAGTGAAGTAAGTTATTATCTGTATGACCTATAGTGCCTGTGGTCCACACCTGTAATCTCAGGCGGTGTGCCTCTATGGGGATGACTTTGAGAATGGGGAGTTCAACCACCAGAACCTTTGGTTTACTCTTCAACAGGCAGCCCTTCTCCGTGTCCCAGTCCGCTCCCTCCAGATACAGGCCGGACACAAGGCAGCCTGCAGGGGATAACACAATCAGTATGTATAACTAATCACATATTGTGCTGCAAATGGGGAATTTTATTTCCTTACCCTGTCCAGGTCTGTCACTGACTTCATCCTCACTGCGGTACTGGGTCACCTGCGTGTACAGTGTGGAAAGATCGAGAGGCCAACCATTTTTCCTGCATGCAGCTTGAACCATGGCAGTCAGGTAGGACTCTGGGATATGGAGTCCTGATAGCCACATAACCTTTGGCTCTCCCTCATCCACCTGGTAGACGCAAGATACACAGATACATCCGACATAAAGCTGCTTTCTCTACTTTTTGATGCCAGAATACAAAGGGTGCTATACATAGAAGAGGGGATCTGTGATAGTGTGTGTCCATCCTCACCCAGTATCTATATTGTTCATAACGCCTCTTGAAATGGCTCATCCAGTTGCCGAGGGACTTAAGAGTGTCAGGTGCCAACTTCTTCCAAATGGACGGAATGTGACCATTAAAAAGTGCCCGAGCAACCTCATCCAACTCACTGCTCATCCCCACCTCACCAGCCAAGGCCTAGGCGACACAAGAGAATCAGAGCAAATTTAAGCCTGTGTGAAGCACAAAGACGCAACATTTATCTCTTTGTTTCCACAATATCTTGCTGTCCTCGGCCCCTGCTGCTCACCCTCTGCAGCTCAGCCAGAGAGCGCCGCATGCGAACCACTAGCTTGTTGAAGCGCTCCAGTTCTTGAAGCAGCACCACTGAGGTCGGGGAAATGTCAGTCCCAAACTTTTTACAGATCACATCCATGTCAAATAACGTGGGAAGCTTGTTCTGAATGTCCTGGGCCACCTGGCTGATGAACTCATCCCTGCCGATGCTTCCACCAGATTCACCTGAGGCATATGAGTGTTAAAAGACCATAAGAGAGGAAACACATGGCAGCATGGTGGCAAAGAGAGTAAACAGCCTTCAACAGTGTGGAACAGCTTCTCCTTCTCCAGGAATGCTCTTCAACACTCAAACTCAATGTGGCAAGCAATGTTTCAATTTCTTTCGTTGAAATCAATTAAAAGACGAGATAGATGAAAGATGCCAAATCATACCTGTCTGAGGCTGCAGGTCTATTAGGTGAGTCCACATGTCTTTAGCTGCCTGTGTGTAGTATCCTATCTCTGCATTGGAATGAAGACCCAATACCTCTGCTGTGTTTACCAGTGGCAGCGTCTCAATCTCATCTGTAACAGATAGCAGGGTAGAAAAATACATTTTAGCACCGACCAGCATCTCTATAGCTCGCTCTGTTGGTCAGTAAACAAAATGTCCCACCCCTTGGCAGCCACAGTTTTCGCCCTGGGAGGGTGCAATTTTTGGTTTATGAGATTGTGTGTATGTGTATGAATGCATTCACATGTGATGGATGCATGCACAAACATGATTCCAGCTATTGCAATTTCAAGTATGAGAATGTAAGGTGATTCAAATATTGACTTACCAACATACACTTTCTTGGGCCCAGTTGAGGGGATCTTGTAATCTACGTCCTTGTTGCTGAAGAAGTGGAATTGCCGAAAGGTGTAGAAGAGAAAGTCTCCAAGGTACTCATCCATGTAGACAGTCAGGACCCTGCGGTCAAAGCTATCTATGGCTCGCCCACCATACATCACCTACAGAACATTATACAGACATGTTTAATGTACAGCATCAGTCTGCAACATTATATATATATATATATATTTATATATATACACACACACACAATCTATTAAAATACAATGGTTTTAGCCTTACCTCCCCTATAAGGTATTTAAGACTTCCCCAGGGAATATTGCTTTCTCCTTGGTTGTAAGCTTTTGTCAGATAAGTCTTCAGGATCTCCATACACACCTGTTGATTACAGTATCATCGTTTAAACCATTGAAAAGCAAAGTGAAATACAACTTAAATGGAGACTAGAAATCAAACAAAATCACTTAAACATCGTGAAAATGACTCCTGTGCCACTTACAAAGAAGTCAGACTCATTGAAGTCGTAGGATATGTTCCAGCCAATCTTGCCGTACTTGCGTCTCTCTTGCACCACAGCGTGGAAGAAGGCCAGCACATATACCAGGCTGCTGAAGGCTGGGTGAGGGCATGCAAGCAAAGTCTCCGTGGAGACTTTAGAGTATGTGGCTCTTATATTCAGCTTGAGACCGTTGGGAGGCTCTGTCACAACCTGCACACAATAGTACATGTAAACACACTGACCATTTTGAAATTCTGTCTCTATCATTATTGCTAGTATTCTAAAATGTTAACAGTCTCAACAAGCCAGTTGGTCTCATATTAAACTTGTCTTAAAAAAAGAAAAACAATCTCTTCCATGCTCATTGAATGTGGCCACACCCCACTGGTGTGTACAATTTAAAAGTAGAATCACCTGTTCCCATTGGAAATGCAACAATGTCATATTCCTAACATTTATACTAAAACCTTCTAATTCAACAGCTATTTACATAAATCCTTCTACCACTTACACCATCTTAGAAACCCTAATAAAAAAGGTAAGAGAACACTGCTGAAGAAAAAGAGAAAATGTGTTTCACCTTTAGAGACTTTTGCAGTATGCCAATGGGGAAATCTGGAATGGGGTTGGTGGTGACCCACAAGCGGAAGTTGGGGTTGGGCTTGGTAATCCTCTCTAAGGACTTTTCCAGGTCCTTCAGCCACTTTACAAGCAGGTGGCAGTTTTGTAGCATCAACCAATGACCACGGGACTCCGCCTTCTCCAGCAACTGCAGTGCCACCTTTATCACAGGGTCAGAAGACAGTTACCCTCAACGTCTTTTTATTGTGACTTAGTGTGACTACTTCCTGTTCCCCATACTCATTCAACGTGACCACCCTTAAAGCTTCGCAGCTGTGATATGGAAGAGAATAATTCAGTACCTTCTCCTGACCTTGGCCCATAGCAAGGAACTTGAACTTGTTTTCTCCAAAGCCTGACCTCTCGGCTAGTTTCATGAGGTCAGTGGCTGGATCAGAGCCGGGACTCAAGATGAAGACAATGGGGGAGGAAGGTGTGCTCTGTTCATAAATTGCATCAAAGTTGATCACAGGGGGCTGCACATATCTGAGCAGAAACACAAGAAAACACACAGAAACTCAGGGCTTGGTTTTCTCTCTGTGTAAATATTTAAATATTCTATAAACATTGTCAAATAATTGTGTTTAGAAGGCTTAAACAGCACCACATTGGTGTACTGCACATACATTACACAGTAAATACTATAAATATATTTTTTTATTCTTTTATTTTTTAACTGCAATATTGCACCAGAAACAGTCTTACCTCTCGCCCATGGTGACAGTGATGTAGTCGGTCACAGCTCTGTAGATTCTATCAACACGGAAGCAGCGCAGCAACAGCAGCTTCTGAAAGGCCGACAGGTTCTCCTCATATTTCATGGGGAATTGAGCCTGTTCGGGTCCATCTAAGTCATACCACTAAGCAGAAAAAGAATCAGGGATAAACTCTCAACAGATTAGGTAACATGCCTATCGTGATTCCTGTCACTGTGGTCACTTACAGACTTCCAGTCAGTGGAATGTTTCTCCACATCATCCGGCAGAGAGCCAAAGTGCTCAGGAAAGAGCTCTGCTAGTTTCACTATGTCCTCCCAGCCCTGCTCTGCAAGCCAGTCACAGGGTTTTGTACGTGTGCTCTTCTCCAGGGATAGATTACCTTAACACGCAAGGTGGACAAACAAGATGTGCTTTGAACATCGTGGGCATACACATTTTTTTCTGAGTTTGTGATTACTATTATCTACATAAACATTTTAGATGAGTTAAACTTATCTCACCCTTGATAAAGAACTCCAACTCCTCCTGAGGTGACCTCCCTTCTGCCTGCTCAATCTTGATGGTCATGTTAAAGGCAAAGAGCAGCTTGTGTCTCTCAAAAAGACCTATGGATACAAAGTGAGTTTCGGTTATATTAACCACAAAGTAATCATAAATACTAAGTTTTATCTTAAGATATCGATCCTTTTCCATCCATTCCATTATTCAATGTTGTATTTTACCTGTGCAGCCATAGTTATAAACACTGTATGTCAGAGTCGTCATGATGTTCTTCAGTCTTTTGAGCAGGACACAGTCAGGCAGAGATTTGCGCAGTGAAAAGTCAAACACTTCCAGGTAGGAGGCTAGAGAGTACTGGTACATGCTGTTCACCAGAGCCATCTCTGTCAGCACAAAGAACAGGATAGCACCGCGCTTAGCAGCAGGTCGATAGCTGTCTCTGAGTTCATCAATGTCCACCGATGTCTTCTCGGCCAACTGTAGTTTCTCAAATACCTGATGATCACAACATCAAATAAATGAAAAACTAGGATTATTGACTTCAGGGAAATTGCTATTATTCCATGAGTTCACTGATGCTTGCTGTAGCCAAACTGACCTCACTGGCTTTTGACTTTGTCTCCTCCAACGTGTAAACCAGCTCTGTGTTATCCAACATGTTGCCTGTAGATGTGGCCAGCTCCCTGAGCAAGGAGTCCCCGAGGTTCTTCAGCAGCTTCTTATTGTTGCTTGTCTCTTGAATCTGCTCCTCCAGCTCCTTCTTCTCAAAGCCCATGATAACACTCAGCAACTGGTCCTCCAGACCCTTAAGAGTCACTACACGTAATGTAGATACAATACATGGACAAAGACAAACAAAGCATTCAGAGCATGCTGTTCAAATGTACAGACAAAGCCATGGTTGCCATGCCAAACAATCTTACCAGTATAATTAATGACAATGGCTTTTCCGAACACTGATGGAGTGTATTTGGGGTTGGCAAGTTTGGTGTTGAGGTACAGTTTAAAGTTGGGATCATAGTCCACCTCCTTGTCACCCAGCATGAGGACCTGCCTGCCCTCTGCTCCTGTTACGTTCTTCTCCAGGACATTGTCAATCACGGGATCAATGTACTCATCCACATCTTGAAAAAGGAATGGGTGGCCATATGTAATGGCCCTCTCTAGCTGCTTTAGGAAGTCTGGATCATTGAAAGATGAGATCTGGGGAACCAAAGGATTATGCCAATGTCAGCATTTTGTAACTCTTTAGAAAGCATAGCTGCCATTTCAGTGGGTGCCTCCGGGCCTGAGCACCCAGGAAGAAGACTGAGCACCCTGTGTGCCAGTGCACAATCAAGGTTAAATTTGCATTGATTCGATAACAAACTCCACCAAGGATACGCTGCGTGACATAGCCCACGTTGTAAAACAGGTAACACTTTCATTCTAAAGAGGTTACATCAAGGGTGAGCAAAAAACTAATCATAGTTTTTATATTTAGTAGCTGTGTGCTGTTGTGTTGATGGTTGACTGTATTTGAAAGGGTGCACTTGTATGCTTTCTTAGTAACACGTGTAACGTTAGATTATTATATCTTGTTTGGCTTGTTAATAGGCTGGCCCCTTCTAGCCTACACTAATATGTAGCGTTCTTTATCGGTGTGGGCTACTATAGCAGCGGATTGTGTTGGATTCTGCGCTCGGCCTATGATTGATGTTCATGTGACCCTTTTTACTAAATCATTTTGTGGCACTGATTGATTGATTGATTGATTATCCTACCATGCGTTTCATGGTGTTCATTAAACTTCTGATCACCAATCCCTGTAAATATTTTGTGTGTGTGATGTGTGTTTCAGTTGTCACTGATAATTAGCTATGGTTATGAAATGTATATAAATCTGTACAGCAAAATGTCATGAAGGCTATTGTTATTGTAAAATGTTTATCTTGGGCATTCTATTGTTTTGAGCCCCACCGGCAGAAACAAAAAAATAAATTCATTTCAAAGTGCTGATTCTTGGGCTGTCACCAGTGGGAAGCTAACTCAGCAGTCATTCTGGGTCTTGTAAGCAATTGTGAAACAAATCCTGTAAAGGAATTAAATATTTTGTACCTTAAGATTATTGTTTTCTTCCTTCTTCTTAATCCAGTTGAGTGCTTGCTGTTGTGGGTCAATACACATGGCAAAACGGCTCCCCCTGCTTGTGAGGATTCCATTCTGCACCGAGAGTTCATCTGGAGGCAACCCCTCCGAGCCCCATCTATCACACAGGGATTATTGGACACATTGTTAGCCCTATAGTCAGTGTGCAGCCAAAATAAAGACAGATCCACAAAAGTGAAACACGCTCTTAATCAAAATCCTATTGTATATTGTCCTGTCAAGGTGAAACTTGTATAATCTGTAGTGAGAAAACACTCCTTCTCACCTGCTGATTTCTACCTCATCAGTCAGAAGGCTTTCCACTTTGAAAGGCTGGCTCAAGGGGATGCCTCTATCCTGCACATTCTTAACCCATACTTGGTAAACCATTTCGTTTCTGAAGTCCCAACTGAAGGCCCCTACATAGCTCAGGAAAGCGGCAGATATCAGGCAGTCACCCAGGAGACGCACTCGACGCTGCTTCAACTCCTCCAAATCTTGTGTCCACCTGAGCGGGATAGTTGAAAGAGGGAGTAGTAAAGAGAAAAGGTGAATGAAGAAAAGGCGATTCAAAAGAATCAAATAAGCCACTCTCCGCGAGGTTGGTTAGGTTAAGTGTTGTGACTTGATGCATTTTATGTTTTACAGCCTCACCGTTCATTCTCAGAGCTCAAGCCAGAGATGAGTTTGTCAGCAGCTATCAGCCTCCTCTCCATGAGCTCAGCCTCATCCTGTAGCAGCCGTTTCTCCTCAATAGCAGCTTGGTACTTCTCTCCAAGAGCCTGTAACTCCTTCTGGATCTTGTTAAGCTCACTCTGAATGCGTTCCAGCTCCCTCTTACTCTGAAAGAAGTTCTTCTCTAGGCGTGCAACCTAAAAACCCATTAGAAATAAGCCTGTTCAATCCGTGTTGCTACTTATAGAGCAAGATGTTCGCATGTACAAACTTTACATTACCTTCTCTCTCTTGGGTTTTATCTCCCTTGCAACCTCACAGTAACCCATGATAGCCTCGACAAACTTGAGCATTCCTGAACCGGCCTTACTTATGGCTTGCATCTCCTCAAAGCTTGTATGGAGCTCCTTGAGGTAGCCTAGACATTTGCAAAGAAAACAACTGTATACTTGGCAAATGGAAATGCCACTATCATACACAATAAATGGGTATTATCCTTATTCGTATTATTCATTGATCGTGAAGCCCACTTACCTTTGACAATCCTGACTTGGTTATTGTTTATGGAATCACAGTCCATTTCCATCAGCGAGCGCAGGAAGTTAGCCTCTGACATCATTCTCTTGGCTGACTGCCAACTGATCTCCTTGTAGCCACGCATCACCAGGATGCACTCACAAACCACCTGCACCTGTTTGGGTGGCTTGGCAAAGGATCTGTACAATGAACCGGCCGATAGAGTGAGAGTTTTGATTAACAGATTAGCCTTTTGGTCTTTTTCATGAAGATTAACTGGTGCCCGACACCACATACAGTACGTTTTGGGTTAACATTTAATTTACAGAGGTTTAGTCCCTGTTTATTCATTCATTCTGCTGAATAATTGTTAGCTTTTTTAACAACAGAAAGAGTAAGAAGGGGAGTTTACCGGATCTCTGTGACATCAGATTTTTCCAGGTCTTTCAGGGCGTTGCGGGCTGCCTCTAATGCCGGCAGGGCCTCAGTCAGAGAACTTTCAGCCTCTTTCTTCTCTACAGCTATTACTTTGTTCTGCTCTTCAATCTCTTTGGCTTTGTCTTCTGCCAGAGTCTTTTTCTCCTCAGCTAGGAAAATAAATGTTTTTGATAAGATTGTTGTAAATGTTATGTTTTGCTTTGGAAGCTTAGAGCAGTGGTTCTCAAATGGGGGTACATGAGATTAAAAAAACATCTATTTCAAATTAAACTGAATATTCTATATTCTATATTAAATCAGACACTGATGGCACAGCACTGTGTAGTACATCTTTTTTTCAACCAAAAATGATTTTGCGCTGGTTAGGGGGTAATTGGTTGAAAAAATATTTTGCAAGGGGTACATCACTGAAAACAGGTTGAGAACCACTGACTTAGAGTACACTGTGTTTATCCTAAGCCAGAGTTAAGGGATGCAGGTACTCACTGACCTACTGTCGTGTTTGTGCCAATCTCATTCAGCAGGGCCTCACAGGCTGTGGACTTTTCAGCGAGGACCACCTTCTGCTCCGCTAGCCTGACATTCAGCTCAACCAGCTGCTCACTAGCCTCCTTCAGTTTATCCAAACCTCCCGCTAAATGCTTGCACTGACCTGGAACAAGAGAGAATAAGTTAGTAAAACAACATTTTTCAAATAATCAATGCACAGTGGCCCGGTGGCACCAGTCTAACCCTTCACACAGAGGTACAGACTTCATGGTCTGTTTCATCTTCTCACCCAAAATATATTGGTCCTTTTCCTCCAAGAGGTTAGAATAGGTGCTGATGAAGTCCAAGTAGTTCTTTGGAGTAACATAGTTGCAACGTCTGAGTTTCAGCTGGAATAGCGTGCTGTAGTCACCCACAGAGCTATGGACCATACACACATGAGCTATCACTGCTGCAGAGTGTACCTCAGGAATCATTGGACTTTCACCTGTTTGAAAAAAGAAAGGGATAATATATTACTGGAGGTATCATAATAGTTAAATACAGTAAAGAAAACCCCCTAATACAATTTTCATAATATATGCAAAAAAATATAAATGTGTGTAATTACACACCAAGGAAAGACTGAGCGACTGCGAGTAACGCCTGTGGAGGCCATGGCAAGAACCAGTCTATCACAGTGTTGTTCATCAATCCTGAGAGAAAAGTACACAGTTAGTGAAAGAAACCCAGAAATGATAACAGAATCAAGTGATGCCTAACATCACATTTCACCTGGGAAGTTCCTGCAGCGTGTCCTGAGGGTTTCACCTACTGGAGACATGCCTAATACAATGTGGAGATTGTTGGCGCTCTTGTTGACAAAGTACCGCCACACACTCTCTTTCGAGGGACCTGCTCCCATCGTAAGAGCTTCATCACGAAGCTGGTTGAGAACTGACTCCCTCTCATCGTCAGGGAACAATGCAGGAACAATCCCTAGAGAGAGCATGATCAGTACTACAGCTGTGGTTTTCAGAAAAATAAATGTAGTGTGTGCCAGGAGGTTAGTGTGATATCCAACCTGAGGTGAGCATGTTGTTAATGAGTTCTAAGAAGCCTTCCTCAGCAACATGGGCATCAGTAAAGAGGAACACTGTCTTCTTATTTTCAATCCCAAGCTTCAAGTACAGGGCTTTCAGGTCATCACGGAGGTTTGACTCACTGTATCCTCTGCTGAGAGTTATCTCGAACACCTGGAAAGAGCAGATTGCATTACTAGATGATGGAGATTATTTCTGTGTGATGTTATACACCATAGAAATCAAAGTTAAGAACCCCTTTTCAAAAGATGCTCAGGAAGGTATAGTTCAATGCTGCTTAACCTCTCTCAACCTCCTTTTCCATTAAATGAATCCTTTAGCTTTTAAGTTAGAAGCATTCTGTTTCCACATTGGAAGACAGTGTCACCTATAACTATATTCCAAATCACCTTGTTCCAATGCTTCAATAAGATGCCACATTCTTACGGCAGTAAAAGGAAATATTCTAGATGTCTTGTGTGGTATATATATATATTTCCCCATTCCTTGGCATGACACGTGTGGTGTCTAGTAATGAACATTTGTAATTGTAGCATATGTGACTTTGATCTTTAAGAAATGTGTTCATCATTAAGAATAATTTGCCCTTCACCACACCCATCGTGGTTCTTGCGTTTTACAACCTCACAGCCGGCAGCGAAGGCAGCGAGCTTGGTGAGGGACTGCTTGCCAGAGCCCCCTACGCCGACGAGCAGTGCATGGCCACGTTCAATGCGGATGATGCGGTGCACACGGGTCAGATGTTCCAGAGCATCATCAAACAGTACGAGGTTCCTCCCCGACTTGTTCTCATTGTATTCCTCTTGAATTTCCTGCAGAATGCAAAAACACAGTGGCATCTCAGTATGTGAGAGTAAATAATTGTAACAATTTGTCGTATTATACAATAACGTTCCAAAATGTATATTAGACTGAGACCAATTAACAACACAGTTAATAACTTGACAATACCTGAAACAGTGCTTTTGATGCATCATAGTCCTGTATGTCCCCATAGACCCTTGGTTCAATCTCACTTAGGGCTGTCCTGTAGTCTCCAAAAAGAATTGGGTCCCTCATGACTGCCTCCATGTCTGACTTGAAATGCTCCTCAATCAAGTTTTTTAAGTGGCCTTGGAGCTGGTGGCCAAACACGTTGGGTACATTTTTATGGTGAAATACAACATTACAAAACTATTCCGTAAATAGCAGATGAGCATACATTTGTAGTTACAGTTGGAGGAACAATAAACATATTGTATTTGTCCCTGCAGTCAACACAAAGGAGAATATACACTAAATATCAAATACTATTAGTAATAATTATTACCAAGGCTTTGTCAGTTTCATCAATGAGTCTGTCATGAAAGATTCTCAGGCACTCATTCCTCCAAACTCGCACAAATTGGGTGACAGTCAAAAACCTGTAAGAGCGTAATCAGGTAAAGCAAATACATTTAAAAACATAAACAAAGTCTTTGTTAATGTGTTATTGAAGTGAATATGCCAGATCAGACCTGTCAGGTTTGGTGAGCGTCAGTCCATTGTAGACTCTTGACAGGTCCCTCAGGTTGAAGATGTAGTGGAACTTGGACGGGGTGGGTGGCAAATCTTTGATGATGTTGTTGTACAGTTCCAGTGTGCAGGAGGTGACTTTATCACAAACCTTCTGTATTGCGTCTTCAAATGCCTACAATATTTGACCAAGTTTACTAAATCTGAGTGATTGAGTTTCTGATGTGTATTGATTTATGTGGGAAAGAGATACTCACTCTGGTGTGGCCTTTGATAATGGAAGCATAGATACGGTGAAGGGAGTCTACTGCAGGGAAGGGGATGCTAAAGACACTGAAGATGGAGATGAAGCGGGGATCTACCTTGTTTCTCCCACCTCCTGCCTTTCCCATGGCAGCAATAAAATCAAGGTCCTTGAGGATTTTGTAGTTAAGATCCTTCCCTCTGTCATAAATGCCTCCTCGGTCCAATAACAGCTTCAGAAGTGCGATGGGCTGCTGTGTGCCATAACTATCCACCTGGACGAGCATACAGTATATTGCAGTAATATCAAACATACAAGATGAGATAGAAGACTTTGTTGAGAGTTTGGAGTAGGTACCTTTGGCATATTCATGTCATCCATAAAGACCAGCAGTCGTTTCCCCATAGGAGGCCCATATGTCTCTTTCGTCCTTTTTTCCACATTGGCCTCCAAGTTCCTCTGCAGGTCCATTGAAGTTGTTCTGGATGAGAAGTTGATGATCACACTAATCTAGAAACAGAAGGGAACAAATGTAAAGAACATCATAAGATGACATATCCGATTTGTGTGGTATACTTACCCTTGTATCTGCATTGAGGTTCTTCAGGAAGTTAAGAATAGTGGCAGTCTTGGAAGTGCCAGACTCCCCGACCAGAAGCACTGGTCTCTTTATCTTCACCATCTGTTCCAGGATCCAGCTGGCTCTTGTAGTGTCAATAGTTGGCACTAAAGCAAAAGATGGATGATAAAGAAAATCAAAGTGGAAGAAGGAACTCAGGAGGGCCAAAAGGTTTAAATCAATATTTATGTGGGACACTTGATTCGTCCCTGCCTCACAGCTCACAGAATTGACCTTTACCTAAAATATCAGCAAACTTCATCTCAGGATTGTGGATATATTTGGTGACCAGAGAAGTCCATGGAACCCACTTATTTTTTGTTCCATCAAAATGAAAATCATAAAGAGTCGGGAGGTATCCTGTTTGGATGCAGACACAAATAAAAGGCACTTGAACTTATTCATACGGACTTAAACTATCCAAAAGTGAAACTGTGTTTGTTTTCATGATATGAATTAACTAAATATAAAACCATAAAGCAATTCTGGTAACTGCAATGATTAACCATCTCATGATATATACAATCATATATCCCAACTCTGTCCTCTAGTACATAATATTAAATGTCACCCACAAAAGGTGGATGAATAAAAAAAAACTGCATAATCTCAGCAATGCATGCTCGTTTTCAAACAAATCTAAATACAAATTATTTATTTTTACCTGGGATCTCACCAGGTCCAGCCAGGGATTTCTCATCATGCACTGCAGTTAAGTTGGAAAGTCTTTTGATGAACTCATCAAACTTGATTCTATCACTCTCCAGCAATGTGGCCCCCAATGAGCAGTACAGTGCTTCCAGGAAGTAACACTCTAGGACTTCAGCACTGCTGCTCTCACTCGGAAGCAGCGCATCCAGTGTCAAGCACAGCTGAGTCACCTGAACGCACAACCAACACATGTATAATTGGTCCAAATAGTCTGAATCTGGACTGTACTAATCTTCATGCATGAATACAACAACACTGGTACTGGAGTACATTTGAGATAGATGGGATTAACCTACCATGTTTAGATCTGTCTGAGGGACAACAGTCTTCAGTTTCTGGCCCTGTTTGCCATCAACGATACCATCCACAATCATGTCAATAGAGCTGTGCACATATTTCTCAAACAATTGGTTGAGCACTTTCTGTTCCTAGAAAGAAAAAATAAAACAGTGTTGATATATTAGCAAATTAAAAGCAAGTACAGTTCTCATATAGTGTTTTTTCTTTTTTCACATACCATGTCAGGCCTGTTGTTGACCCATCTCTGCCAGTGTGGGGTGTATCTCAGGTTTTTGGGGTCAACAAAGACCATCCCACAGCGGGAAACCGTAGCAGGGGAAGCATACTGCAGATCTCCAACCTGTGATGGTGAAGGTTCCTTACATTATTGCTCTGAAAGTTGCTTTGCAGATGAAGGGAAAGGTATTCTGCTAACAGACATTTTGAAATTCATACAAACCTCAAACAGCATGGCACAATGACTCTGTAAACGGATCCGTTCGCCATTGGCTAGAGTGAGGAGCTTGTTGTCATCCATCACTGAGTTCATATTCTCGACCCACAGAGCATCCACATCCCCATCAAACAGGATGTACCTGTGAGCCAAAGTTCATGTTGTATGAATGAATGACATCAATGGCATACTGCACATCTTCATCAACTGAATGATAAAATGTCTCCTCCAGGTTTTTTAGTTTTTTTCACCTCCGCTCTTTTTTGTCAGTAGGCTTGTTAATGTCACGGAAGATGTTGGATAAGATCCCATCAGTCCAGTCTCGAGTGTCAGGGTCAAGAATACCGTAAAGTTCAATGACACTCATGGCTTTAGGGTTCAGGGGATACATCTTGGTTTGAAAGCCCAATCTGATGATGAGATACAATAAAGATGACTATTGTGCATGCAAAAGATCAGGAAAGTGGTGTAAAATTAAGAGATGTAAACTGACCTGGTCTGAGCTAGACATAATGTGCTGATCACAACTGATTTCCCTCCACCTGTTGGGCCCACAATCATAATAGTGTGTCTCGTCATCATCGTCTCATACATCTGCACCACTTTATCCACCTGAAATCACAGACAGCATAAAGAATGGGATATGTCAACATCTAAACACTCATGGTGTAACTACATCTTTGCTACAGTAATTAAACGATACTTAGGCTGTGTAGGAAAGCCTGTATCTCAAAAACATTTAATCTAAGACCCAGATGAGACACCTGGTTAGGCAGCATGACATATTTGTTTTCTTGCAGGATCTCTTCCACAGCATCATTTAAGTCGGGATAGCGAACACGAGGGCAGTCTAGCCCAGGGAACAGATCTGAAATCAGCCCAAGGAACAAGGGCACGTCTTCAAATACAAATTTTGGCAGGTTCATGTCCCTCAGAGCACGCATCAACACCACGTCCTGAAGAGAGGAAAGACAGAAAAAACTGTTTCTTTTGAAAGTGTTGTATTTTTCAATATGGGTTGAAGTGATACTAGAGTCGGTTTTTAAGCCAGACTGAAACCTATAAGTAGTAATTATGATAATACCAGAAGTGTTGCTTTTTCATATTCTCTGTGGCTTCTGCAACATTACTTGATACAAGATACTAGGCAGACTCTAAAAATACTTTAAACAAGCTCCCAAGAGCAATCAAGCTTCCCTCTATATACTTTATTGCGATCACAAATAAATAACTCCCTATTTCCATATTGAATGTAAGCAAACATGATACGTTTTCTATTTCCTATATGAAAATGAAACAGGAAAAATGTTGTTGTGTCTCTACCTCACTGAGGTCTGGCGAGCCTCTCTTCAGCTCTCCTGCCATCACCAAGACAGACTTCAGAGCTCGCAGGCCAAAGTCATAATGAGACTGCTTTGACAGCTGCTCCCGTGCCAGCTTATACAATACTGTCATCTTCTTTGCCAGCACCTGAATTGAGTAAAATTGTAAAGATGAAATCCTTTATAAGAAATTGACATTTGCAAGCAGTGCAGTTTGGGATTTTTCAATCTTTACACAACATTTTTTTCTTAATATGGTTCAAGAAATCTCAGAACATTGTCAAGTAATTCATTATAAATGATCCTTGCATTTCTAAATGACCTGAAATAACTAATACATCTTGTATATTACAGCAATATTTTATATGAATGGTGTTCATTATACATTGCTCAGGATAAGAGCATCAGCTAAATACTAGCAATGCAATTTGTGCGTTGTGTGTGTGACCCTCACCTTGGCCATTAGAAAGCCCTCAGAGAAGAGCATGATCTCACAAATCTGCTGAAGGTCAGGCACAATGACCACCACAGGCCTGAAGAGGGCTTTGACTGATTCTGGCAGCTCTGTGCGTCCTGCATACCCTGGGTTCATGGTGATGAAAATCCCCATGCGGCTGTCCAGGCTGATGTCTTGCCCCTCAAACTGATGTTCATAGTGAAAAGGAGCAGGTTTAGGGGGGGAAGGGTCATTAACTGTTCTGCATTTTGACAAAATAGCCTTCTTTGTGATATATCAATGAATTATTATGAAAACTGGAATTATTTTCAATGTATTACTGGTTCTGCATAACTACAACAGACTTACATGAAACCGTTTAAGCTGCAGAATGAGAGCATTGCGAATTGTCTGGATTTGGGAGGAGATCACTGACAACACTGAGGCATCAATTCGATTGAACTCATCAAAGCAGCCCCATGCTCCACACTGGGCAAGGCCAGAGAAGATTTTACCCATAGCCTGCGCACAGAGAGGAAAGGAATTAAAAGAAAAAAGCTAGTGACAAATAAATAATAGACACTGCCTACTTTGTCCAGCAGAGAGTGCAACAGAGTGAGCACATTGGCAGCAAGAAACATTTTGTATACAGTTGTGTACACTATACACTGTATTATACCAGCATGCGCATAGAAGTGCATGATCATACCATAAACAGCAGACATGCCTGATGATTACAGACACCCTTGTGTGGTGGCACATTTTAGGACTATGTTTTATGTTGGAGTTCCAAACAATGTACTTCTAAAAATATCTGTTTTTATAAATTAGAATATTTATTTATCCATTGGGCAAAAACAATGCACAGTAATGTCTCATTGAATTAGAATGTATACGTATTTATTACATTAGCAGTGACTGTTCTCAAAAAAAGCCCAGTTAAATAGGCTGGTTTATGGTGCTGAGATATTTTGCAGTCGCTGTTGGCTCTTTAAGTGTAGGCTTCTTACCATGTAGTCCATGCCCTCGCCGCAGTTCGTAACCACACAGAGCAGGCCTAAAGCCTTGGCCAGATCCTTGGTGGACTCTGTCTTTCCTGTACCAGCTGGTCCAGCAGGAGCTCCACCCAGGTACATGGAGAGAGCCTGTATCACATCACACCAACATACAGGTATGATGTTGTCAAAACAATCCAACAGAACAATGTACATGTTTCTGCTTGGGTGTGGTTCATACAAAATGTGTAAAGCTTCTCAGACCTGTGTGATTGTGAGGTAGATACGGTCTGTCAGTGGGGTTATAACCAATCGACCGTACAACCCCATGTACTCATAGCCGTAAGAGAACGTAGCACTGCACTGACGCACAAATAGGTCGTCATGTTCCCGGACCCAGTAGAATCTGAGTTGACTTTCCCACTCAAACTCTTGTGCGTCCATTATACTGAAAAGAGAATTACATTTACATTTGTTTTAGGTATTTAAGTTCAAAAACAAGATAATGTCTTTGACATTTTTTTAAACTGAGGTTAAGTTTACCTGTTAAGTACAAAGTTATCTACAATGTCTCTTGCATGGACATCGATGATAAGCACAGTGTTGATCTTTCGTCTGTCATTTGTCTTCATTGGTTGAGTAATGCGTGTCACCAGCTCATCAATCTGCTGGTGCATTTTCTTAGCATAGTTCTTCAGTGCGTGCTTCTCTCCTTTCTTCACATTTTGAAAGATATCCTCTACCTCCCAGGTCCACCACACTTGAGTTGCTGCTAGCACCATCATGCCCTGGTATAGCAACATCCAATCCACCCTATGAGAAAAGGGAATGACACATTTACTGCGGCTCATTTGCACACACAGGCACTGGCAAACCTGCTTACACACATGTAATATTTACACACACCTGCTCCTGTGTTTATAGTAGCAGAAGATTGCTTCCTTGGTGATAAGTCTGTTAGTCCTCCTCATTTCCAGTAGTATTTCGATCATCCACTCCTCCACCCTGCCCTCCACCAGGATGGGCTTCCTCAGCTCCATCACCTCACCCTCAGCAGACACCATGGCTCCAGCTACTGTCTCGCCATTGCTTTCCACATCAAACCTTAAAGATGCTATGTTGTCATACATCTTGTGGAACAAAGAAGAGAAAAATATTGAGGAAAATGTTTCACACACATGGCAAGCAGTGATCCTCATTTCTACTTTGAAGAATAATGCTGTATGTCTTATCTCTCCCCCAGACTTTGTCTGTAGTGGCGTGATACCTTGATCATGTGCTCCTGGACACAAGCAGGGTCATTACTCCCCAGAATGCTGAGCAGTTCATCATCAGAGATGAAGAAGAAGCGTGGAAACGCATTCCGCTTGGAGTCCAGGTAGTCATTTAGACTATTCTGGCACCACTCCAGACCATGTCTCAGGGCCTGCAGGTCTGTTAGCCGGTTGGGAATCAGGCAACACCGCTTAATGTTTGGACCCTTCACTGTGTCACTCATTATCTTTAAAACAAATGAAGAACAATATATTATTGTGAGATGTCCAGTAACAGAGTGCTTTGCTTTAATCAGACTAATATTTTTGCCAAACTCACTTCTTTAAACCTTTTGTCAATGTTATCAAATTTCTTGGCTTCCTTTGGTAACTGCGAGGAAATGTCTCCGCCGATGAATATGCTCTCCAGGTACATCCACTTTCGTTGTACTAGCATCAATACCTGTGCAAGGAATAGTTTTTCAGCAAAAATGTTATGGATTGGCTTATGTGTGATGGGAGATGGTCTCACTGACCTCTATGGTCTCACTGATAAGGGACAGGTCTTTTTCCCATTGTTGTATGGTGCCAAGGAAAGGGCCAACAAAACGACTGCCCGCCATGCTCTGTAAGTTCATCGCATCGTTGTCCACATTCAGCAGAATCTCGTCCACTGCACCTAGAATAAAACCACGATCCTGGGTGCCTTTAAAATAGGGCACCACACTGAACTCCATGTTTTCCCAGGTATCAACCACCTCCTTCACTCCCTGGAAACACACACAAACAAGTGTTTTATGTTATACAATCCAAGCAAGTATTTGTGATTTCACTGATAAACTGATGCAAGTGATCTCTGACTTCAAATAGAGATAAATCCTGCATGCCTTTTCAATACTGAGCTCTTTTACAGCAGAGGTGACAATGTCACCTATGCTGTTTGCATATTTGTGCAACTCCATTGCAAACATGTTCTCCAGAGTGAAGCTCTCAGGGTTCATCTCAAAGCTAGTGCCGGTCCTTTCCATCAGTTCCTTCCAGTGTCTGTGGCCAGGAAATATAAAATCACATGTTCATTTAATGTTGTCAAAACCATCATATTTATTTCCTGGACAACATACAATTTAAATATTTCATATCCTACTCTCATGTCTTGGGTGTCATTTATTCCAGTTATGTTCTGGTATCAATCTGTAGACTGACCTGTCTCTGAGGGCCTCATTTTTCAGGTCGAGCAGAAGAGGCAGAGACTCTCTGAACTCCTTCATGCGTCCTTCTAGGAAGAAGGCCACAGGTAACGCCCGCACATCTTTAGGCAGCTGCCTCAAGCTTTTGATGAAACCATCGACCCCCTCCTGTAGCAGCTGAATGTTTAAATCCACCCACAATGTCTGAGACCACTCTGTCTTTGCGTCCTAAAAGATGTAAGGACAAACACTTGAAAAACCATGTTGACCAGAATTATATGTAAAGTGTCCCAATATGCAACCACATCAAACCTTCTGAGCTTTATAGACACCATATATCTGTCTCAAGCCCTTCATGTCCTTCTGTATGCTGACCACCCGTGGGTACACAGTGACCGGTAAATCCAACAGCTTCTCAGCATTAGCTAGCTCCTGGCGTCCGGCCACTATCTTGGCGAGTTCTGCCTCATATGATGCCATAATAGTCAGTCCTGCAAAGAAAGAATTGAGAGAGACTGGTTCCTCCACTACATTTTAAAATGTAACACCATATATTATTGCTCTGGATATAACAACTGAAGGCAGGTTTAAGTGCACAAGTACCTTTCTCTAAATCATCTCCCACAGCTCCAGGACCACGCATGTTGAAACTTTCAGCAAAGATCGACAATTCCTGCTTAAACTCCACAATATTCAGCGTTGTAGTCTTTGAGTGTAAGGGTGAGGATAGAAAGAGAATGTAAATATACATTTCCAAAAAACTTACTTTTAATTTTATGTTTCAGCAGATTGTGAGTTTGTTGTCTTACCTGAGTAAATGATTTCTTGACACCTGTCAGACTTCGATCAACCTGTCTGGATTCTGCAAACAGGTCATTCCATATCTGGTCAATGTTGGCCACCAGCTCCAGTTCTTCCTCTTCAACCTAAACAAGGAAAACAGAACCCAGGACGTTAAACAAGGGAAACAGTTTCAATTTGCTTTAAATGGGCAATCATTTAACAATAAACAGTACCTCCACTTTGTACATGGCCAGTGTTCTGTATCTTTCCTGAATATCAATGAATCTCATCTCCACATCTAATGACATGTCCCTGATGTCTGATATGGTGCCAAGGACAGACTTCAGGTCATCAAAAGTGTCCGGGTTTTGTTTCAGCTTTTCAGAGAGTTCCTGTTGCATGAAATAACCGTAAGTATAAATCACACATAAAGATCAAAGAAAATGTACTTTAAAGCATATGACACAGTGGAGCATGTTCAATACCATGAATCCATCTCTCAAGTTGAAGAGATCCACTTTGGCAGGCTTGTTGAGCAGACTGCCAAGTGAACTGATCGAGGACTGAACAGTCTCCTGCAACGTGTGAGCCAGAGGCTGCAAGTTTAGATGGATTATGTGCTCATTCTTAAACAGAGGCTCCAGCATCACCTCTTGATTGATACGAGAAATGAACTGCAGCTTATCATCATACATGACACAGGATGGTTTTTTTGCAGCAAATCTTTCATTGTCGAGACTTTTGTTCTTTTCCCAAATGGTCCGATAGCGTTTCCAGTGGACAAGATACTTATCCAGAGAGGAGAGCAGCCGCTCTAAGTTCTGGGACACTGTCATGGCACTCTCGTTTATCTGAGGATGCTGCCGCACGTCACTGAAGAAAGTAAATATCACCACCTCATCTTCACCACCCACATGTTGGGGAGGGCACTCAATGCAGGTCCCATGCATCCAACGCACACATTTCTGAAACACAACAGTATGGACAGAATTAGGTCACATCTTCACAAATAATATTGGTTGTTGGTACTTAGGAAAAAAATCATGATGATCCTACCTTGGTGCTCTCTACACAGTCTTTGATACAGGGCATGATCAGTCGGTAGATCTCATTGCTTTGGGGCTGCAACACAATCTTAGGGGCAGACAGGATGACATCAATTTGGAAAAGAGCGATATTTCCCCTCAGCACCGCGTTGAAGGCCTGGAGGCTCCTAAATGTGAAAGTCAACCAGAGAGTTGTGACAGTGGTTGCAACAGCTACTGTATTGCATTTCAAAGTAGTGATTATTACTGCTCTTAAAGTAGATAACTTCAAAAATGATGTAATTACCTAAGCACCATCTTTATAAGGGAGTCCAGCACCTTGCGTTCCCAGTATATGTAATAATCTGCCATACGTTTGGCTTTGCCACTGCTGGTTCCCATGATCAAATGTTCTATCTTAGTGATGAGGGGTCCAATGTCTGCATACTTCCTACGCAGCAAATTCACACTCTTGGTCCGCTCTCGCTCAATACGTTTACAGAACTCCTTGACACCTTAAAAAAACATGCAATTAAGTCAATGAAAATAATTTCAGTCTTTCAGTCTCAAAATGAAGATATCCAATAAATAATAGCTTACTTGGTAAGTTGTTTGATTTGTCTGGGACCTGATATTTCAGTAAGTTAACCAACACCATGGATTGCAACTTTGACTCAATGTCCTTCTCATTCTTCTGAACCTGATTGACAACTAACTCAAACTTAGAGACAGCCTGAAGTCCTTGATTGATGAAGTCGGGGATGCCTAAAACCAAACACATATTATTTGATTTAAATGTTACAGCCATTACTAATTCAATCAGAACACAAGTGTGCATAAATCAGACTAAACAGGTATTTAAGCCTTTGTATATACCATACCCAAAGAAGTCCAGTTGAGTCTTTTGCATCCAAAATAAATGTCTGTTTTGACCGCTTTGATCTGTTGAGCCAGCATAATGAAGTGTGCCTCACTGAGACTGTCCATTACAGAGTGGTAGCAGTTGACAACGTTGTTCAGATCATGTACATGCCTAAAACCAGGGTTGAAAAAGGTTAGGCCAGAGATTACATCAATCTGTGATTCTGTGGTTTGGTAATTATAATTACCTGATGAATTTTTGCTCTTGTAAAGCAACATTTTGAGCCAGGTAAGGCACACAGTAGCCAAGTGACACAAGGTGCTTCGTCTCCGAAATGATTTCCTTGATCTCTGGAGCAAAGTTCACAATGTATCGCACTCCCATCTGCAGCCTGTTTTCAGTTGGAGGGCCATCCTTAAAATGAGAAAAATCTAAACAAATGAATAACCCTATCCCTGCATTTTGCACAATATGGAGTAACAGTTATAATTATGTAAATAGAGAGATACATACCAGTTCTGCCTGGATTTGTTTTTTACTGGGAATCATGACCAACAGGTTTTGTTTCATTAGCAGTGGCAAGTTGCTTTCTGTAACCATCAGCCAGTCCTGGTACTTCTTCTTCTCAAAGTTCTTGATCTGCATGGACAATTCCACGTACTTGTCCTTGGCCTGAGCAGAATGCAGTACAAGCCACAAAAAGACTGTCAATAACAATTTGGTGTCTAAACTACTTAATATTTACAATCACCTTTTATAGCTGTGCAAGAGAGAAATAACTCACCACTTTACATTGTTCACTCTCTAGCATCTCTCGCACTTCCAGAAACGGAAGGATGGTGTGTTTGATGCGGTAGAAAAGAGATAGAGCCCATCTGATGGCTCCTGCCACGGGAGGCTCATTCCTATCTAGGGGTGGATCGTCCTTCTTGGTCTCAAATATTTCACTGATGCAGTCCACCTACAAAAAAAACATTTAGAAATTCTTAAAAAGTGCTTGTAGCAGACCATCACTCTAGTCAAACTTCTACTGATAAACTGGCACAGCAGCAAAACATTTAATATTGTTTAGTTGTGCATATTTTTACAACAGCGTTGAATCAGGAAGCTGCGTACATTGGGAGTACATTCAAACTCCACATAGACCCCCACTGTTCCTCAAGAGATATAACTTCCATCTATTGAGCTAACATCGTCACATCATTTTATTCTAATTTAAATTATCTGCAAAGTAAAATATCATCCGGCACCTTTTCGTGATTTCACAGTACAGTACCTCTTTGCAATACTGAACCAGGATGTCATTGAACTTTATCATCAAATGGTTGTTGATGGCCTCTTTGGAGCGGATGTTTTTGAATTTCAGGAGCATGTCAAAGGCCGCAGCTGAAGAGCGCAGTGTCTTAAAAGACTGATCAATGAAGTCGATGGCCTCTCCCTCGATAGCCTGAGCATACAAGTGAGAAGTGTATCAGCTTGGTAACTGAGGTTTACTGCACAAAGAAAATGATACAATTGTATTTGTGCAAAATGACGAGTGCATTGATACAACCATGCTATAAAGGAAACATTTGCCAATTTCCAACCTTATAGGTGAAGTATAGTGTGAATGCCACCTGCAGTCGTTACTAATGTTCAAGCTGTGGGGCGCAATGCCGCTCTAAAACATATTTGTTCTCTTGGCATGTGTCACGTTTCCAACAGCAAAATTGAGAGCAAAAAATATGATTGCAGTGGATGTTATGGATGACGATTTATTTACAGTGTCAATTCCACAGGGCTTTGGCTGGCTCTGATATATATTGAGGATGCAGATGTAGCACTGCTACACAACAAAGGGAAAAAGCTTTCTGGGTCAATACTGGACATACTTGTTCATTTGTATTTCTTCAGTGGACTACATGTACCATTAGCACTGATTGGACATCCACATCATTTTCCCTTTAGCTAAAATTGTTCTGATAGACAATAACTTATATTTTCACCACTTCTCTATTTCAGAGGCCCTAAACTCACCTGAACCATAATGTTGAAGTCTTGCATGATCATTTTCCAGCTACTCATCTTGCAGATGTTGAAAGGATCAAAACTGATGTTTTCAAAAGGCAAAACCAGACTGTCCACTCTGCACAAAACTTCATCAATGCGTTTTGGCTCCCCGGTTACACATTTTAGCTCCGGACCAAAGTTATTATAGAACTCCTCCAAAGTCTGTACAACACAAATCAGGAACAACTCTTTCAAAAACCTGAGTTGCTTTAAATACATTCTCGTGTTTAGTAAAGTGAGAGGCTAGTATTCATGGTGTTTATGTATACAGACCTGCAAAACATTGTGATAGTCCTGGCAGACGGACGCCATGTAATCAGAGCTCTCAAACAGTCTCTTACGGTCAAATTCCCAGCGTGGAATCCTGCCAGATTCTTCAATTTCAGCACGCACCTGGAAGTAGGATGACTTCCACTGGTCCAGGACCTGCTTAGCATCATGCACCTTGGATTTGGCCACTTCTCTATCATCTCTGTCCAAGGCACAGCACATTGTTAAGCTATACTGCAACTACAAAACAATCAATTCAATAAAGGAATCTGACTGACTACTGATCAATATTTACATTATAAAACTTACTTAAACTTTAACTCTCGCTAAGCCCTAAGCCCCCAATGTAAAATTTATATATGTCCACACATACTTGAATAGCGTGTGGACATCAATTACTTGAGTCACACGTTGACACAGCTGCCAGGCGATACGCTCCATTAGAGGGACCATACGCTCATTTGTGTTGTAGTGGCAAGACATCATCCACACAATCTGCAGGCTGGTCATCAAAGAAGGGATGGTCTCCAGGAGCACATTCAAATTTGCTCCAGTACCCAGATTCTACAAAAGATAATGAAGTGAAGGTGAGAATATCAAAATAATTCTGTTGTCATAATTCAGATTCTTGGCAAGTGTGTTTTGTAACCTCTTGTCAGTTTCACTGCTCAATCTTAACAGAGGAAAAAATATGTCACGTAAAGAATATTTTGCAATTATGAATGGTAAAAAATGCAGCTCACCATGAAGGGTCTTTCCATTGTGCTGAGGAAGCATAAATTATCATTTGATTCCACACGGTATTTCGTGAGTTCAGCAACTGTTCCTTCCAGGTCGTGAACAATGCCTGCATCTGCCTTGGTCATCACCTCCAAGATCTTGCAGACTACGGGCTGTTTGAGTTGCTCACTCAGACCCCTCAGGATGGATGCACGCTCCTGCCAAAAAGCTATCTCTGCCAAAGGGCCAGGGCCCTGGAGGAAAATGGAAACAGAATGTTTCACATTGGCCTATAAATATCACAATGCATATTCTGATAGATGTCTTCTACATAGAACAAAATCTTTTGAGCTGGTAGGGATAACATTTCTTGGTAATATTTCAGAAAGATTTAAGTTCCTTGGAATCACAAACAACATGATCCTGATGAAAAAAAGCTCATAAATGGCTGTATTTCTTAAGGAACCTTACAAGGACAAATTATCATGAAATGTTCCTGTTAAGCTTTACATTTTCGTGTGTAGCAAAATTAGAAGACAAACTGCATTTTGTTGTGAAACCCTGTTGTACAATGGCAATGGCAGTAACCTTGAATGCTGGGCTTGACCCAACATCCTTCAGCTGACACCACCAAGCCTGCGTGGGTTAAAACTCAGAGTAGGAAGAGTCACAAACCTGTGGCTTTTTGTTTAGCTGCAACTCAATGACAATGGTAATCTGAGTCTGCCAGTTCATCAAACACTGCTCCAACTTCTCTACAATCTCTGGATTAGATAGCAGTACATCCACCTCTGGCACCAGGTCTAGCTCGGGGATGTGCAGCGTAGTCTTATCTGTGACAAATATATTAAAGTATATTAAAGTGAACTGATGTTCACGAGGGGAATTCCAACAGATTATTAATTATTCTGCAGAGTTCAATGAAATCTTTACTTGTTTTTTGAATGTCAATTAATAATACATTCCTGAATAAAATCCTTGGTCTATTAAATAAATCAAACCTTGTATCTGGCGTTGGATAGTTGTGTTGACCACGCCCAAATACTTGTATATCCTGTTGAGCAACTCGTCACGAATCGTGAGTTGCCCACTTGGCTTCTCTGGACTCTTTTCTTCTCCCTCTCCACTGGTTTCCTCCTGAGGCGAAACCGCCCTGCTTTCATAACCTGCACCAGTTATCTTCATCTGGTGGGCAGTAATTAAGGGAATATACACCTGACAAGAGACACAGTGAAAATATTCATCGCATATTCTTTATTCAGAAAATCTAATGTTTTGAATATACATGGTTGATGGTGACACTTTTTCTCTGGTTGTTATAATAGGTTTTTGTCTAACTGTTAGTGGTTGCTGCTGGATTGTTTGCCATTTTTCATTTCACTTACATGGGCAAGTTTGTTCTGCAGCACTAAAGGGGGTTGTCCATTATGCATACCAATGTCAAATAGCCTGGGCATCACCTTTCTGGCCTCATTCATGTCCATTGGTTCAACAACGATCTCTATTTAAAACACAAATGACAATATCTTGGTTAATTTTGTTTTAAGTACAATAGAGGCTTGTGCATACTTTGTCATAATACTGATCCGTCTTCTCACCCTTTGTGTTCCTGAGAAAGTAGAACACGGTGGATTTCAAAAATCTCTCTGGGTATTCGTTGACTGCCACATGAAGCTCAATGTGATAGACCACCTGAACCTCCAACCTCTGAAAACACACAACCAGAAATTACTTTGACATTTTCCCCTTTCCATCAGCAATACACAAATAAATGATTTCAAACACAGCCACAAAGTGAAAGTAATCTACACAAGGGGTTTGGAAGTGAAATGTAATCTCACGTGGCTGGGACTTTGTTCATTTGGCTCCTCGGAGCGTGAGGTCATCTCTGCTCCACTTTGAGTCCAGGTCTCCATGTCAGGATCCGAAGAGTCTCCATTTCTCTTCCTTTCTGTGATTATGGACCTTGTAATGTTATTTCAAAGCAGTCCTATTGTCTACACACAATCGTGTGTATCCTTAATATGGTTAAAGGGTCTATGGTGGTTAGATTTTATTCGAGTTTTCCTCTGTGACCCAAATGTATGCTAATAGCTTAATGACTGTATAATGACTGTATATACCACTGAGGATCAGAGGAGAGTTACCAGTTACACACACACACACACATATATATATATATATATATATATATATATATATATATATATATATATATATATATATATATATATATATATATATATATATACACACACCTTTATGTCATACCTTTGCCAACTTTACTAGCTAGCATGATATAATGAGTGGTAACACGAGCCATTAAACCTGTTACACCGTCGCGAGCGTCAACATACTCCATGTTGTAGCCACATAGCGTTAGTTACTAACTTAGTTACTTACCAACTGGAGTTTCAACCTCAATTTCTTCCTCTCTGATAGTTTTGAAGAACAGAAGGCACAATGGCGAGTCCTCCTCGGAGACCACGTTAAAGAAGCGGGTGATTTTCTCCTTCTCCTCTCCGTCTCCACGAGCCAACAGTTCATCCACACAGTCGGACTGGTCCGGCAGGTTGAAGCCGGCAGAGACGCACCGCAGGATCCACTCTACTCGGACGTCGTCTTGGACCATGTTTTTCAATTAGTTAACATTATGAGACCTCAAAATCCTAAATTACTTCCTAATTAGTCTGTAATTTGAAACGCTGTCAACATCACAAAGCGGTTACCAGCAGCATCGTTTCTTCGTTTTCTGTTTCATACCAAAAACTCTCTTTTTTGTCGTTTGAATCCCAAAACGAGAGAACGGAAGTGCCTAAAACAAATGTCAAAATAAAATCTAGTGATCGATATTCTTATTTACAGTCTTCTATGCAAACACACGGCTGCCGTAACGTTAGAAGAACATTCATCAATCCATATAAATAAATACACCTGGATATGTTAGCAACAGTCGGGACTACAGGCACTTTAATATTCATGTATATATGTACGTATATATTAATCAACTTTTCAATTAAGCCTTGCATTGTTTAATGCAACACAGTTCGTAATATAGTTTAATTAAAGTCATTTGGGTGTGTAGAGTTGTTGCTGTTAGCCTCATATTTATATTTCCTCCTCATTGTGCTGTTTCTTGAGTCAACACAGCAGAGCCTGCATGAGACGCAGAGTAAAGGGTTTCCCCTTCCTACTAGTAGATGGCAGTATATTTGTATGCAAATGCTACATTTAGTTAAATTTACCTGTGTCTTTGTTAATTAACTAGGTTATTGATTCAGATGTATTTAATGCCTTTTCTTTCCTCTGATATTTAATGTTCATTTGCAGCATAGTTGTATGTAGTATGTATTTACTTGTTATAATTGCAATGGCGGAGCCAGGGGGTGGCCGGGGGTGGCCACGGCCACCCCCCGTAGAATCTCGGCCACCCCATTGGCCACCCCAAGCACCACATCAGAGCGGTTAAAAGTTTTGACGGCTGTGGAAAAATGCGGAACCTTTCTCGCACCGCTAGTACACTGTCGGACCCTTTAGCCACGCGCAGCGCGCACACATCCTGTATTTGAATTAAACGGCTCAAGCATGGACTGAGAATGCCTGTTACCACCTGACGCTTCGACCGGCACCTGCGGCTAAGTGAAGAAACCCAAAACAGAAAGGTATGATATCATAATGGATGTTGTTTTTGTCTTCTAATTACTGTGACTATCCCACCCATGACTATCTATTTTGCGAAGTTTAGAAGCAAGCTAGATCGGAGGAGAACATAGTAAACTGTTAAAATTGCTATATGCTATGCTGTATTTGATAACTACGTTGCCAGAACGTGTTATGATTGTGTCAGGTATATACAGTATGCATTTTGGATAGGTGTCATTAAAGAGGGAAAAATAATGAAGAGGAAGAAGGCAGACATAGCGTCCTTCTTCAGGGCAAGTGGAAAGAAGACAGCTAAGGCAAAGAATGAGGATGAGATGGAGAAAAAACAGGCAGAGAGCGAGGATGAGGAGCCCCCAGAGAGCAGCAACTTAAATGGACCTCCAGGTATACAGTATAGAGACTCACATATAGTACAGCTTGGTATGAGGTTATCTTATTTACAATTGGCTTAAAGTGTGTCTATTCATATACAGGTCAGGTTGAAAGTGCATTGTAAAACATATCAGTTAGTTTTTTCATTACATTAAAGTATGGCATATTTGTATTTGCTACCCAGAGACACTTTCACTAATATTATACTTTAGCTTATAGTGTGTTTGTTAAACACTATATAGCATGCATTATAAAACCTTTAGGAAAATTACCTGTACACCTTATTGTAATTATTTTAGATGTTTCTGAAAGATTGATTGAGAGCAGGACAGAAGAGTCCTCCCTGAGGAGTGACCCCAGTGGATCCCCAGGTAAATTGTCAATCTTACATTGTATGTTGTACTCTTCTGCTAACTTTTCCATCGATATTGTCCACAAGTTTATATTTAATATGTTTAATGCTGTAGAAAATGAATTTTAATCTTTTGTATCTGTGAAATTTGATAGTGGATCATTACACCTTGTGGAAAATACTTTAAACACCTATTAATGTTTTTAATATATCTATTTAGATTCCCACAGAGAAGATTCAGACAGCGAGAGAGAGGAGCCTCCAACAACGAGTGGCGGCCCAAGTGGACCTCCAGGTATACTCACTCTTTCACACATACTGGACACTTTAATTCCACTTCAGTTTTGCCCAATCTGATACAGTGGCCTGATAATTCATAAACAGGTATGAGTCATACCACTCACCTCAACTTGAGTAGAGTTGGATGAATGGCCTCAAATCTATAGCGTTTTTAAGAAGATTATAGTGTTCAGATAATCCATTAGATGTAACATGGGATAGTACACTCCAATGTATGAGTTTATCTTGATTATTAATCTCTGCTGTAATTTAATAATTGAATATGCCTTTTTTTCCATTTTTAAACAGACATTTCCAAATCAAGAACTGATAGTCCAATCCAGCCACGTCTGAAACTCTATCCGAGGACACTCCAGGGCGACAGGCGCAGACACTTTCAGGCATCGTGGTACTCTATCCACACATGGCTTGAATATTCACTGTCACAAGACTCAGCATACTGTTATGCATGCAGGCATTTTGGCCTCCCACACACCGAGTCAGTGTTTACGTCAGCCTTGGGTTTTAAAAACTGGAAAAAGGCAACATTCAGAGATGGAGGGTTTTGTGGACATGCAAAGGGAGAGGGTCACACAAATGCAATGATTGCTTGGAAAGAATATGAGAGAGCAGATAAAGCTGATGCCTTGTTAATGAGTACTTTAAGTAAAGAACATCATAAACAGATAGAGGAAAATCGTGCCTACATAAAAAGTTTAGCAGAAGTCCTACTGTTAACTGCAACCCAGAATATTTCACAGAGGGGACACAAGGAGACAGTAGATGCAGACAACAGGGGAAACTTCTTGGCTATATTGGACATGATTGCTAAACATGACCCAGTTGTTAAAAAGAAAATGACAGGGCCTCGCAATGCAAAATACACAAGCCACCAAATTCAAAATGAAATTTTGGATACATTAGCTGAAATGGTACGCGCTTCCATCATAAACGAAGTCAAGGAGAGTGAAGTCTTTTCCCTTATGGCAGATGAAACTAAAGACCTTAAAAAAAAGGAGCAGATCTCTTTAGTGTTAAGATATTATTATGCAGGAGCTGTAAAAGAGAGCTTTTTGCACTTTGAATCTGCAGACCGCCTAGATGCTGCAGGCCTGACGCATAAAATAATACAGGTACTTGAGAGATGTGGCTTGGAATACAAAAGTAACCTGATCGGGCAATCATATGATGGGGCTTCTGTCATGAGTGGCAAGCACTCAGGCGTTCAGGCTCGTATTAAAGAGGTGGCAAAACAGCCCTTTTATGTACATTGTAATGCCCATTGTCTTAATCTTGTTCTTGTGGACACAGTTAAGGCAGTACCACAAGCTGAATGTTTTTTCGCATTGTTGCAGAGACTCTATGTATTTGTGTCTGGCTCGTACATTCACAACAAGTGGCTGAACATACAGAAAGAAATGTATCCTGGAGCACCCAGAGAACTTCAGCGATTGAGTGAAACAAGGTGGGCTTGCCGGCATATAGCTTGCCACACTGTTCTTGATAGACTACCTGCCATCATGCGTCTCCTTGTAGAAGTGGCTTCAGAAAACAGTGGCGATAGAAGCATTGATGCACGAGGCCTGCTCGCTCAATTTGACCTGCAGTTCATTGGACTTTTGGTGATATGCAATAAGGTTTTTGGTGATGCAAGGTGTCTCTCTGACATGCTACAGTCTCCCTCTCTTGATTTGTGTTCAGCTGTGGATCTAGTTCAAGCCCTTGTGCAAAATGTTCAAGCTTACAGGGATGAATCCTACTTTGAAGGACTCTGGAGAGAAATCTTAAATACTGCTGAAAAATGTGTTGTAGAGGTGGAACCTACTTCAAAAAGAAAGACAAAACAGAGCCGGTGGCTAGGTGGACATGCTGTCATGTCCTCAACGGGTGAGCGTTCAGAGCAGAGTATGGACACTTTCCGTAGCAGCATATTTTACCCTGTGCTGGATAACATGCTCAGTGAGCTAAACAGACGATTTGCTAAACCAAATTGTGAAATAATGTTGGGAATCCAAGCCTTAAATCTGTCAAGTAATACATTTTGCCAAGAGCAAGCTCTATTTGCATTTGCTTCTATTTATGAATGTAACACAGATGACCTCAAACACGAGTTACACCAAATGAAAAGAATCCTAGAGAGAAAAGTCAAATCTGGCATACAGAAGCCCTCTAGCCTAGTAGAACTCACTAAATTCGTTGAACCCTTTAAAGAGGTATTCCATGAGCTCTTCAGGTTATGCAAAATTGCTATTGCCATACCAGTCAGTACTGCCTCCTGTGAACGCAGCTTTTCCACACTCAAGTTAATAAAGACACACTTGAGATCCACTATGGATGATGATCGACTGAGCAGTCTGGGTATTTTAAGTGTGGAGTCCAGACAAGCAAAGTCCCTGGACTTGGATGAATTTGTTATCGATTTGCTGCTAATCACAATAACCGCAGAATACGTCTGAAATGAGTGTGTAAACAATGATATGATGAAGTGATGATGTAAATAGTTTCAATAATGCAGTTAGAAGTTCTGCATTGGAAGATTCCATGTAAATAATCCCCAAGGGCTTCGAGGCAATTGTTTTTTTAAGAGGCACTATTTTTTATAACACAAAGGAAAGTATCAAAGTGTTCAATGCCTCTGTTATATACAGGAGGCTAATCTTTAGATCTTTAAGGACAGTCATTGAAGTGTTCAGTTTTCATGAGATGTCACTGTTTGGATTCTCTGTCTGATATGTGTAAATGTGGCTCAAACTTGAATCATTCTTGCAGACTCCGCCTAATACCCATTGTGAATATGATGTTTGATAGATGTTTATGGATCGAATTGAAGAAAAATTGACACTGCTTATTTAAACAGGCTGTTAATGCTTGTCATATTTACATTTGTTGTAATTCAGCAAATTGTATTCAGGATGTTATTTTATTTATTTTCATATTTCTATACATTAGCTCAGTATTTTATACTTTTTGTTATTTAAAGATAAATCCATATTGTGATCAGACTTGATTAAAAAAACATTGCACTTCTAATTTTGCATCCTTGTTTTGTATTCCTGATGATACACTGAGAGAATTGACTTTGCTTGTCGCCATAAACTGAGGACATCTCTACTATAAAATGGAGTACCTTACTGTCATTGCATATCTCTACAACCATTGTTCGACTCAGTCGTACAATACAAAAAAAAAACACAAATAGCAATCGCTAAATCAAGTATGAATACAGAATAAGTGTATTCTTTTTTTTCACCTGAATTCCGAATAATGTTGAGATGTTTCCTATATGTGTCTTAAATAGCTCTGCATCGCCTGGTGAGACACATGCTTGCCACCCAAAAATTATCACTGGCCCCATCCTGGCCACCCCAATGGAAATTCCCTGGCTCCGCCACTGGGAGGAGGAGGGGTGCACATGTCGAGGCGAGGCCCTCCTGTGAGACTCGGATACAGGGAGTGAGAGAAAAGGGTTATTTGGATTACTTATACAAAACGGATGATCAGGGTCTTTTTCTTTTTTCTTGGTTATCTTTTAAATACTTCTCTATAACTTTCGCTACAGGCTAGCGGCTGGCTGAGTGTCTTCTTCTGCTTATTGGAGCCGGTTAACTGACTGACGCATTACCGCCACCAAGTGGTGGGAAGCTGTATTGTAACGGAGCGTCTCATGTCGCCCATAGCAATGGGAGTTTGTCGCGCATAGCAACGGGCGTAAACTCTGTGAGGTCATCTGCCTTTGATTGTGTGTATAAGGAGCCTGGACCCAGAGAACATATCACAAAACCGTATCGAAGAAGTGCAAAGAAAATGGAAAGACACACAGACACATACAGCGGAGGATTTACCTGAGAAAGCTGCAATGGATCCCAAAAGAGAATATACAAAACGAAAGACATTTACGCCATTTCAAATTGACCGGTTGTTTAAGAAGGCTGATCTTAACAAAGATGGAGGCCTTGATATTAAGGAATTCTGTGAAGGGTTGAAGGAGGTCTTTGGCACAGAAGATGAGGAGGAACTCACTGCCTTGTTCTATCAGATTGACACAAACTGTGATGGATCTGTAGACCTGAGTGAATTAGAAAATTTCCTCCTCAACCAAATGAAAGCGTCAGAAGGCTTGTACCTGGGAAATATCTTTCCAAAACCATTCAAAGTGACACCTACTGATCACTATAAAACGATCGTGGAAGTAATATTCCGTCCCTATGAAGAAGAAGTTGTTGAACCTGCAAATGCATCTGCTGATCCAACAGGAAAACCCAGGAGTTTCCAGAAAGGTCAATACCTATCTATCAGCTCAGATGGCATCTTCACCATCTGGTCTGACAGATTTGACAGAATATCACAAATTCCATTATTCATAAAGCCAAAGACTCTTTCATACCCACACCATAAGAAAATGCATATAGAGGGAATGGTGTACATCAATGACCTTGAACAGCTGGCTGTCGCCACTTATAAGGAAGTGTTATTCTATAGATGCAATGAATTCCCAGTGCTGTTTTCTATAAATAATGCTTTGATTGTAGAAGATAACATAAGTGTCATACACTACTGGTCAAATGGCACTAAAGCAGTGTTATCCTTTGGGGATTTCGGATATTATATGTATGTGTTGATCTTCGAAAAGATTAACGAAAAAATAAGCCTCTTTAGCAAAGAGATGTACGAGAAAATCTCTCTGCAGGATTATCCAACAGTTCATCTTTCAAACCTGTTAAAATACAGATATCAAGACTTCCAATGTGTTAAAATCCCCATCTTTAAGGATATCTGCACTCAGATCAAATATTTTCCATCAATTGAGTCATTGGCCATCTGCGGTAGTTCATCCAAGACAATGGTCCTTTTTAGACTACTCAAAACATACAAAGCTAAATTCACCCAAACAGTCTTTGAGAGCCCTGCAGATAAGGGGTATTTCACCTGTGTTGAATACTCCCCTTTATCTCGGTATCTAGTGACTGGTGGTACAGATGGCTTATTGCGGCAGTGGTTTCCCCATAAAACCAAGTTGTGCGAACAGTCATTTAAAGGACACGTTACGCCCATCACCCACATTAGCCGCAATTCCAAGGATAACATTATCGTCACTTTATCTAAGGACAAGAATGTTTGTGTGTGGTCCGAGGAACAAATGCTGCTTTTGCAAAAATTCCAGGTTCAGGACATGAACACTAGTCTTATCACCAGTATGTGTTATAACACATACAATAATGAGTTAGTCCTGGCGAACAAGGAAATAAGAACAAATCTTGGGAGAGGAACAGATCTGTTTCAAAATGCATTAACATCCCACGACAAGCCCCTGTGCTGTGCTCTCTATCACAGCATTTACAAACAGGTCGTGTCTGTTTGTCAAGGTGGTGTGGTGAACGTGTGGGCCATCCTAACAGGGAAGGCCCTCGTACAGTTCAAGCTTACTCCAGGTGAGCATGTGGGGCACACTGCCATTACATTTGATACACCACAGCGCAGACTGATCACAGTTTCACCAGATGGGAGGTTGAGAGTCTGGAATTTCAGATGTGGAGAATTGCTTGCTGTTCATCCGGTTACCTTGCCAAAGGAGGTGACAGGTATTGTCTGCTTGAACAACAGGGTGTTTGTGACGGCAAGGAACTGCAAGATAATTTATAACCTCGATATAGAGGGATGTGAAAACAGATTTTTGGAGCACGAGTATTTAAATGACATTTCCTCAATGGATGTCCATGACAATACATTGATTGCAGCCTCCAGCAATGGCAATATTGTTGTCTGGAATGCTAACAATGGAGAGGTTCGCAGCTGGATTAATGTCAGTAAGAGTCTGCGCGTATTCATGGCAAGCATAAAAGAACAAGGCCGGACAGGGAGGCTGCCTGCTGAGAAGAAAGCCTCTACGAACAAGACGGCTGTGAAAGGCCAACCACTGTTTTCATGCAAGACAGCTGTGAAAGCCCAACCACTGCTTTTACGCCTAAAGAAAAGGGAGGTCAAACCGGATATCGCCACACTGCTGACTTCTGCAGATGGCTACATATGTGCCTGGTCTGTTGACCTCAAGGGAGGTTTGCTTGGAAAGTTCAGAGCAGTGGATGAGGAAGGTGCCGTCGTAACCACCATGTCGACAGACGTCAGCGAGGACATATTAATAACTGGGGACAGTACTGGCAAGATTTGTCAGTGGGACATCAGGACATTTTGGTTTGGAAAACCAGCTGAAGGGCCGTTTGAGATAATAAATGGGTGGCACGTGTCATTGGCTCAACCTCCTCTGTTGGGCTGGGGGCAATGTCACCTTACAGAGGTGGTGAGTGTTCAGTTTGACCGCAATTGTAAAAAGGTAATTACTGCGGGGTCGGACTGCCAACTCCGCCTATGGACCAAGACAGGCTCCCATATTGGCCTCTTTGGGAAAGATGTATGGGATGCTACGAAAAGAAATCCAATTCTAAATGTCCTCGCATGATGTCCACCAAGCACCCAGAAACCTTTGAAGGCCTTCACACCCATAAAGACCCAGCTCATCAGGTGGCGCTGACCTGAAACAAAGTTCTCCCCAGACTTCAAACCAGATTAGGGGCAAATATGGACACAGCGTGTTTAGCAGCGTGAAACATGACTAGACGAGGTGACCTTGTCTCGCTCACTGTCCCACCATATTGTCAAGACGAGTTGATCGCGTCCTGTCAATATGGTGAGACCTTGCTTAACAAGGTGACCTTGTCTTGCTCACTGTCCCACCATATTGTCAAGACGAGGTGATCGCGTCCTGTCAATATGGTGGGACCTTGCTTAACAAGGTGGCCTTGTCCTGCTCACTGTCCCACCATATTGTCAAGACGAGGTGACCTTGTCCTGTCAATATGGTGGGACAGTGAGCAGGACAAGGCCACCTTGTTAAGCAAGGTCTCTGTGGTGGTACGGGGCACCACCACAAGGGGGTGCCACAGTAACCCTGGCTGCGACCAGAATACGTCTCTCTCTCTCCCTCTTTGTAATCAGGCCGATGTTGAACAGCCGGGAGGAGTTCGCCCGCCGCTCGCAGCTGCAGAGCATTGCGACATCACGGCGCAGTTAAAGATGGCCTCCTCCCGGAGGTCCAGCGTCGAGAGATTGCTTAGCCTGGCCTATGACACGCTAC
>JALIGO010000109.1:0-60346 GCA_023566465.1 Cottus gobio | reverse complement strand
AATATAAATACATCGTTTTCTCTGCCGTTGAGCTCATTAAACGCCCACTTTTGCACCTTTTAAGGGTGATTTTCTTTCCTCTGTGAGGCTGCAGGTGTTGACTCTCCTCTGGTTTCAGGACTGGGTGGTCAGTAAGTTCGGGCGGGTCCTCCCCGTCCTGCAGATCCGGTGTCAGAAGGGCAGCAGAGCTCGGACGATGACGTACGACCCGTCCAAGTACAGCCACAACATCCGCAGGCTGGACCGGTGCGCTGACGAGCCGCCGCCCACCCCGGTCACCCAGCTCACCTGGGAGCTGAGGGGCGGCGACGACGACATCAGCAAGAAGAGGCGGGGCGAGTTCTCCCCGTTTGAGCCGCCGAGGAGCAAAAAGAGGCGGCCGGAGGCGGTGAGCGCCCAGAGCGCTGGAGGCGGAGCCAGGTAACGATGATGTCACGGTCTCCCCCCGGTCGTAGGCGGGATTTCTTAAAGGTTTCTTCTGATCAGGAGAATTCCCAGAGGTTTTAACTGGTTTCCTGAATGTATTTCTGGAGTGTCGACTGGTTTCTGGGTCTCTCAGAAGTCTCAGCTAGTTTTCTGATATTCCATTTTTTCCCAAGATTCTCAGGAGCGCCTGCTTGTTTATTTGATTCCCAAATGTTCAGCAATATATCGATATTCCATCAACATTGTGAGACAAGATATTTTTTTCTAAGATTTTTGATATTATTCTATTGTAATATGGTTTAAGTGTTTTAAAGGCTTCATAACAGTAGTGATTATTTTATTTTACACTGGTCAAGCTGGTCCAGCACCATAATCACTGCTGGTTTCCAGTCTTACAAATGTCCTCCCAGGATTCCCGAAGCCTTCGAATAGTTTTTGGAATTCATCTCTGCTTTTGGTTGATTATCAAAACATACAACAGTTTCTTCTGGTTTGTTTAATTTCCAAATTCTCACACTGATTACTTTGATTGAAGACTAAGTGATTTCCATGATTCTCATCAAAAATATTAGATTATAATTCAGAAACTGATTATTTTTTAATTCATCAGCCTCTATTATGTTTTCATATTATGTGTTCATTCATGTTTAAGACCTGAAAAATAAGTTTCCGGTCTGTAATTGTGGTTTTTACTTGTGAATTATTTTAAACTTAATTCACGACCACTGTGTTTGTTATTTATGTGAAGTTTGGTGAAGAAATCTTATTTTATGTCTCTTGAGTATTTCTTCCATCTTTTAGTTTTTCTCCTCTCAGATTCAAAAGGACTGTTGTCTCCGTCGGTCACGGCGAGGAGCATCGGTTCGCCAACAGAAATGGACCACCGCCCAACCCCCGCCTGGCTCAGGGCAGCGGGCCGCGCTTCACCAACTGGGATCTCGAACCAGAAGAAGAAATCCTCAAAACGGTGGCGGCCCAGAGCAGCTCCCATGATGCACTGCGGCCGGAAGAGGAGGAGGAAGAGGATACGCTGGAAGTAGTCGGACTCAACTACTTGGTGAAGTCTGGGCGGAAAGGTAAGAAATATAAATAAATATATCAAGTATATTGATAAATCTCTCTTATATTTTGTAATTTAAGAATAATGACAAATATATACTGAGGGGTCATTTTATAGTAAACACATGCTGATATTTTGTGTTTCTTTATCGGCCAACATCTACAACCAGCGCTGGGAGGCAACGGAGTCGCATAATTAAGTCAAAATAAATAAATGTAATTGCAGTTAAATTAAAAAGTTAAAAGTAAATCAGTTGAGTAGAAATATGTCGTTACTAATCAAGATGTTAAATTTGTATTATTTATTAGTAAAAAGCTTGTAGATCTTGTCATTCATGTTCCAATCTTTATCTTCTCATAAAGGTTTGACAGTAATCAGTGTTTATTGTATTCAGATTAAAAGCCCAGTGTGAAACATTTCAATCAATCAAATGTAATAAGTTGCATTTATTTGAAGTCATTCAAATCGTTACATTGCTTATTACAAGAAAAAATCAAAAGTTCAAATATTTTTGACTAAATTCCTCAATACTGATATTGTGTCCTGATATTTTCGAGTTGATTATTGTTGCTCACACAATGACGTTTTTATAAATAATCATCAGTAATGTGGATATATTGACTAGATGGGTAAATAATGAAAGAAAGAAAACGTCAATATTGATATATTTATTGTATTAATAAATTAAAGGAAATGTTCTAGTAATAACTTAAGATCATAATTAAAGACCAACTCATAGTTCTTTGAAGGTTTGTGAGTTTATTCCCTGAACCTCATGATGTGTTAAAAATGCTGTTGAAATGTGACAAACCTTTTTCCAGGTGGTCCGGATGACGAAGACGAGAACGACTCCGCAGACACAGATGAACTCTTCGCCTCCAGGAAACCTCCTCTTCCTCCTCTTCCTCCAGCGCAGGAGAGACCGACTCCACCAGCAGCTGCTGGAAACGACGGCGACCGGAAGAGAAAGATGAAGAAGAAAAGTCACGCTGGCGAGGACGAGTCGTCGGATGCTGAGGAAGAGGTCGCCTCCAGGAAACCGTCCGGCAAAAAGAGTACGCGGAACCAAAGTAAGAAGATGAAGGTCCTGCCTGGTGTGAATCTGCCTTCCTCAGACGAGGAGGAGGAGGAAGAACTGGCTGAATGCAGCTCAGACTCCGACTACGAGGCCATGTTTTCTAACGTCACCCGTCTGGAGATCTCTCTGGCTGATCTCCAGAAGCTGGCCGAGGAATCCCAGCAAACCTCTGAACCAGAAGTTAACCTCACGGCCAAGAAAGGCACGACGCCGGAGGAGATCCTGGCCGCCCTGCTGGAGGACAGCAGCGAGGACGAGCAGCAGAAGAAGAAGAAGACAAAAGGGTCAACGCCGATGCCCGCCTTCTAGGGGACGAGAGCGCTGAGTGAGGGATCAGAAACGGAGGAGAGGAGACAGAAAGGAGGAGGAGGAAGGAGGAGGTGAGGTTGAAAAACAGAAGCTGGACCCCAAAGCAACGGGATGTAAGATAAATGGACAGAAAGCCACAGACTCAGAGAGCAGTGAAGAGGAGGAAGAGGAAGAAGAGGAGGAAGCAGGCAAGGTGGTGAAGAACAAGGCTGAGACAGCTTCCTCTAGCAGGGATGAAGAGGAGGAGGAAGAAGAAGCAGGCAAGGTGGTGAAGAACAAGGCTGAGACAGCTTCCTCTAGCAGTGATGAAGAGGAGGAGGAAGAAGAAGCAGGCAAGGTGGTGAAGAACAAGGCTGAGACAGCTTCCTCTAGCAGTGATGAAGAGGAGGAGGAAGAAGAAGCAGGCAAGGTGGTGAAGAACAAGGCTGAGACAGCTTCCTCCTCTAGCAGTGATGAGGAGGAGGAAGAAGAAGCAGGCAAGGTGGTGAAGAACAAGGCTGAGACAGCTTCCTCCTCTAGCAGTGATGAAGAGGAGGAGGAAGAAGAAGCAGGCAAGGTGGTGAAGAACAAGGCTGAGACAGCTTCCTCTAGCAGTGATGAAGAGGAGGAGGAAGAAGAAGCAGGCAAGGTGGTGAAGAACAAGGCTGAGACAGCTTCCTCTAGCAGTGATGAAGAGGAGGAGGAAGAAGAAGCAGGCAAGGTGGTGAAGAACAAGGCTGAGACAGCTTCCTCTAGCAGTGATGAAGAGGAGGAAGAAGAAGCAGGCAAGGTGGTGAAGAACAAGGCTGAGACAGCTTCCTCTAGCAGTGATGAAGAGGAGGAGGAAGAAGAAGCAGGCAAGGTGGTGAAGAACAAGGCTGAGACAGCTTCCTCCTCTAGCAGTGATGAAGAGGAGGAGGAAGAAGAAGCAGGCAAGGTGGTGAAGAACAAGGCTGAGACAGCTTCCTCCTCTAGCAGTGATGAAGAGGAGGAGGAAGAAGAAGCAGGCAAGGTGGTGAAGAACAAGGCTGAGACAGCTTCCTCTAGCAGTGATGAAGAGGAGGAGGAAGAAGAAGCAGGCAAGGTGGTGAAGAACAAGGCTGAGACAGCTTCCTCTAGCAGTGATGAAGAGGAGGAGGAAGAAGAAGCAGGCAAGGTGGTGAAGAACAAGGCTGAGACAGCTTCCTCTAGCAGTGATGAAGAGGAGGAGGAAGAAGAAGCAGGCAAGGTGGTGAAGAACAAGGCTGAGACAGCTTCCTCCTCTAGCAGTGATGAAGAGGAGGAGGAAGAAGAAGCAGGCAAGGTGGTGAAGAACAAGGCTGAGACAGCTTCCTCTAGCAGTGATGAAGAGGAGGAGGAAGAAGAAGCAGGCAAGGTGGTGAAGAACAAGGCTGAGACAGCTTCCTCCTCTAGCAGTGATGAAGAGGAGGAGGAAGAAGAAGCAGGCAAGGTGGTGAAGAACAAGTCTGAGACAGCTTCCTCCTCTAGCAGTGATGAAGAGGAGGAGGAAGAAGAAGCAGGCAAGGTGGTGAAGAACAAGGCTGAGACAGCTTCCTCTAGCAGTGATGAAGAGGAGGAAGAAGAAGCAGGCAAGGTGGTGAAGAACAAGGCTGAGACAGCTTCCTCCTCTAGCAGTGATGAAGAGGAGGAGGAAGAAGAAGCAGGCAAGGTGGTGAAGAACAAGGCTGAGACAGCTTCCTCTAGCAGTGATGAAGAGGAGGAGGAAGAAGAAGCAGGCAAGGTGGTGAAGAACAAGGCTGAGACAGCTTCCTCTAGCAGTGATGAAGAGGAGGAGGAAGAAGAAGCAGGCAAGGTGGTGAAGAACAAGTCTGAGACAGCTTCCTCCTCTAGCAGTGATGAAGAGGAGGAGGAGGAGGAAGAAGAAGCAGGCAAGGTGGTGAAGAACAAGGCTGAGACAGCTTCCTCTAGCAGTGATGAAGAGGAGGAGGAAGAAGAAGCAGGCAAGGGGGTGAAGAACAAGGCTGAGACAGCTTCCTCCTCTAGCAGTGATGAAGAGGAGGAAGAAGAAGAAGCAGGCAAGGTGGTGAAGAACAAGGCTGAGACAGCTTCCTCCTCTAGCAGTGATGAAGAGGAGGAAGAAGAAGAAGCAGGCAAGGTGGTGAAGAACAAGGCTGAGATAGCTTCCTCTAGCAGTGATGAAGAGGAGGAAGAAGAAGCAGGCAAGGTGGTGAAGAACAAGGCTGAGACAGCTTCCTCCTCTAGCAGTGATGAAGAGGAGGAGGAAGAAGAAGCAGGCAAGGTGGTGAAGAACAAGGCTGAGACAGCTTCCTCTAGCAGTGATGAAGAGGAGGAAGAAGAAGCAGGCAAGGTGGTGAAGAACAAGGCTGAGACAGCTTCCTCCTCTAGCAGTGATGAAGAGGAGGAGGAAGAAGAAGCAGGCAAGGGGGTGAAGAACAAGGCTGAGACAGCTTCCTCCTCTAGCAGTGATGAAGAGGAGGAGGAAGAAGAAGCAGGCAAGGTGGTGAAGAACAAGGCTGAGACAGCTTCCTCTAGCAGTGATGAAGAGGAGGAGGAAGAAGAAGCAGGCAAGGGGGTGAAGAACAAGGCTGAGACAGCTTCCTCTAGCAGTGATGAAGAGGAGGAGGAAGAAGAAGCAGGCAAGGTGGTGAAGAACAAGGCTGAGACAGCTTCCTCTAGCAGTGATGAAGAGGAGGAGGAAGAAGAAGCAGGCAAGGTGGTGAAGAACAAGGCTGAGACAGCTTCCTCCTCTAGCAGTGATGAAGAGGAGGAGGAAGAAGAAGCAGGCAAGGGGGTGAAGAACAAGCCTGAGACAGCTTCCTCCTCTAGCAGTGATGAAGAGGAGGAGGAAGAAGAAGCAGGCAAGGTGGTGAAGAACAAGGCTGAGACAGCTTCCTCTAGCAGTGATGAAGAGGAGGAGGAAGAAGAAGCAGGCAAGGTGGTGAAGAACAAGGCTGAGACAGCTTCCTCTAGCAGTGATGAAGAGGAGGAGGAAGAAGAAGCAGGCAAGGGGGTGAAGAACAAGGCTGAGACAGCTTCCTCTAGCAGTGATGAAGAGGAGGAGGAAGAAGAAGCAGGCAAGGTGGTGAAGAACAAGGCTGAGACAGCTTCCTCTAGCAGTGATGAAGAGGAGGAGGAAGAAGAAGCAGGCAAGGTGGTGAAGAACAAGGCTGAGACAGCTTCCTCTAGCAGTGATGAAGAGGAGGAGGAAGAAGAAGCAGGCAAGGTGGTGAAGAACAAGGCTGAGACAGCTTCCTCTAGCAGTGATGAAGAGGAGGAGGAAGAAGAAGCAGGCAAGGTGGTGAAGAACAAGGCTGAGACAGCTTCCTCCTCTAGCAGTGATGAAGAGGAGGAGGAAGAAGAAGCAGGCAAGGTGGTGAAGAACAAGGCTGAGATAGCTTCCTCTAGCAGTGATGAAGAGGAGGAGGAAGAAGAAGCAGGCAAGGTGGTGAAGAACAAGGCTGAGACAGCTTCCTCCTCTAGCAGTGATGAAGAGGAGGAGGAAGAAGAAGCAGGCAAGGTGGTGAAGAACAAGGCTGAGACAGCTTCCTCTAGCAGTGATGAAGAGGAGGAGGAAGAAGAAGCAGGCAAGGTGGTGTAGAACAAGGCTGAGACAGCTTCCTCTAGCAGTGATGAAGAGGAGGAGGAAGAAGAAGCAGGCAAGGTGGTGAAGAACAAGGCTGAGACAGCTTCCTCCTCTAGCAGTGATGAAGAGGAGGAGGAAGAAGAAGCAGGCAAGGTGGTGAAGAACAAGGCTGAGACAGCTTCCTCTAGCAGTGATGAAGAGGAGGAGGAAGAAGAAGCAGGCAAGGGGGTGAAGAACAAGGCTGAGACAGCTTCCTCTAGCAGTGATGAAGAGGAGGAGGAAGAAGAAGCAGGCAAGGTGGTGAAGAACAAGGCTGAGACAGCTTCCTCTAGCAGTGATGAAGAGGAGGAGGAAGAAGAAGCAGGCAAGGTGGTGAAGAACAAGGCTGAGACAGCTTCCTCCTCTAGCAGTGATGAAGAGGAGGAGGAAGAAGAAGCAGGCAAGGTGGTGAAGAACAAGGCTGAGACAGCTTCCTCTAGCAGTGATGAAGAGGAGGAGGAAGAAGAAGCAGGCAAGGTGGTGAAGAACAAGGCTGAGACAGCTTCCTCCTCTAGCAGTGATGAAGAGGAGGAGGAAGAAGAAGCAGGCAAGGGGGTGAAGAACAAGGCTGAGACAGCTTCCTCTAGCAGTGATGAAGAGGAGGAGGAAGAAGAAGCAGGCAAGGTGGTGAAGAACAAGGCTGAGACAGCTTCCTCCTCTAGCAGTGATGAAGAGGAGGAAGAAGAAGAAGCAGGCAAGGTGGTGAAGAACAAGGCTGAGACAGCTTCCTCTAGCAGTGATGAAGAGGAGGAGGAAGAAGAAGCAGGCAAGGTGGTGAAGAACAAGGCTGAGACAGCTTCCTCTAGCAGTGATGAAGAGGAGGAGGAAGAAGAAGCAGGCAAGGTGGTGAAGAACAAGGCTGAGACAGCTTCCTCTAGCAGTGATGAAGAGGAGGAGGAAGAAGAAGCAGGCAAGGGGGTGAAGAACAAGGCTGAGACAGCTTCCTCTAGCAGTGATGAAGAGGAGGAGGAAGAAGAAGCAGGCAAGGTGGTGAAGAACAAGGCTGAGACAGCTTCCTCTAGCAGTGATGAAGAGGAGGAGGAAGAAGAAGCAGGCAAGGTGGTGAAGAACAAGGCTGAGACAGCTTCCTCCTCTAGCAGTGATGAAGAGGAGGAGGAAGAAGAAGCAGGCAAGGTGGTGAAGAACAAGGCTGAGACAGCTTCCTCTAGCAGTGATGAAGAGGAGGAGGAAGAAGAAGCAGGCAAGGTGGTGAAGAACAAGGCTGAGACAGCTTCCTCTAGCAGTGATGAAGAGGAGGAGGAAGAAGAAGCAGGCAAGGTGGTGAAGAACAAGGCTGAGACAGCTTCCTCTAGCAGTGATGAAGAGGAGGAGGAAGAAGAAGCAGGCAAGGTGGTGAAGAACAAGGCTGAGACAGCTTCCTCTAGCAGTGATGAAGAGGAGGAGGAAGAAGAAGCAGGCAAGGTGGTGAAGAACAAGGCTGAGACAGCTTCCTCCTCTAGCAGTGATGAAGAGGAGGAGGAAGAAGAAGCAGGCAAGGTGGTGAAGAACAAGGCTGAGACAGCTTCCTCTAGCAGTGATGAAGAGGAGGAGGAAGAAGAAGCAGGCAAGGTGGTGAAGAACAAGGCTGAGACAGCTTCCTCCTCTAGCAGTGATGAAGAGGAGGAGGAAGAAGAAGCAGGCAAGGTGGTGAAGAACAAGGCTGAGACAGCTTCCTCTAGCAGTGATGAAGAGGAGGAGGAAGAAGAAGCAGGCAAGGTGGTGAAGAACAAGTCTGAGACAGCTTCCTCTAGCAGTGATGAAGAGGAGGAAGAAGAAGAAGCAGGCAAGGTGGTGAAGAACAAGGCTGAGACAGCTTCCTCTAGCAGTGATGAAGAGGAGGAGGAAGAAGAAGCAGGCAAGGTGGTGAAGAACAAGGCTGAGACAGCTTCCTCCTCTAGCAGTGATGAAGAGGAGGAGGAAGAAGAAGCAGGCAAGGTGGTGAAGAACAAGGCTGAGACAGCTTCCTCTAGCAGTGATGAAGAGGAGGAAGAAGAAGCAGGCAAGGTGGTGAAGAACAAGGCTGAGACAGCTTCCTCCTCTAGCAGTGATGAAGAGGAGGAGGAAGAAGAAGCAGGCAAGGTGGTGAAGAACAAGGCTGAGACAGCTTCCTCTAGCAGTGATGAAGAGGAGGAGGAAGAACAAGCAGGCAAGGTGGTGAAGAACAAGGCTGAGACAGCTTCCTCTAGCAGTGATGAAGAGGAGGAGGAAGAAGAAGCAGGCTAGGTGGTGAAGAACAAGGCTGAGACAGCTTCCTCTAGCAGTGATGAAGAGGAGGAGGAAGAAGAAGCAGGCAAGGTGGTGAAGAACAAGGCTGAGACAGCTTCCTCTAGCAGTGATGAAGAGGAGGAGGAAGAAGAAGCAGGCAAGGTGGTGAAGAACAAGGCTGAGACAGCTTCCTCTAGCAGTGATGAAGAGGAGGAGGAAGAAGAAGCAGGCAAGGTGGTGAAGAACAAGTCTGAGACAGCTTCCTCCTCTAGCAGTGATGAAGAGGAGGAGGAAGAAGAAGCAGGCAAGGTGGTGAAGAACAAGGCTGAGACAGCTTCCTCTAGCAGTGATGAAGAGGAGGAGGAAGAAGAAGCAGGCAAGGTGGTGAAGAACAAGGCTGAGATAGCTTCCTCTAGCAGTGATGAAGAGGAGGAGGAAGAAGAAGCAGGCAAGGTGGTGAAGAACAAGTCTGAGACAGCTTCCTCCTCTAGCAGTGATGAAGAGGAGGATTAAGAAGAAGCAGGCAAGGTGGTGAAGAACAAGGCTGAGACAGCTTCCTCTAGCAGTGATGAAGAGGAGGAGGAAGAAGAAGCAGGCAAGGTGGTGAAGAACAAGGCTGAGACAGCTTCCTCTAGCAGTGATGAAGAGGAGGAGGAAGAAGAAGCAGGCAAGGTGGTGAAGAACAAGGCTGAGACAGCTTCCTCTAGCAGTGATGAAGAGGAGGAGAGGGTGTCGGCCAATCCAACCGTTCTGACAGCTAAAGCTGCAGCAGCTTCACCTTCGTCCTCCAGCTCCTCCGCTGAGGAAGACGAGCAAGAAAGTGAGTCCTCCTCCAGCGACGAAGAGGAAGAGGAGGTGCAGGCTCCTGCCCGGGTGCCGTTAGGCGCCGAAGAGGAAGAGCAGCGGCAGAGGAAGGCCAACGCGAGGCGGCTGGCTGCCGTCCAGCAGAGACAGAAAGAGGCCGAAGAACACAAGAAGCTCATCCAGGGAGCGCTGGCCAACCTGGTGGGTTTGACCTCTGGACCCTCTGGGACCCCCACAGGGTCCAGGTCTGGCCTCAAGGGGGGCGGGTCTAGTTTTGGGTTGAGGCCAAGCGAAATATTTTAGACTTTATAATGTTTACATCTGATAAAATTATTAAATTAACAAAAAATATATATATTACAGACTAATTGGTTGAACCTGACCTGAATCTTTTCCTTGGGTTATTTATAATAATAATGATAATGATTAGTTTAGGACACAAAACAGATGACCTAAATTTGTATTGAAATAATGCATCATGAACCTCTGATGGGATGTTACGTGTTTACAGGGTTCAGAGATCTTTGTGGGTTAAACTTTAAAATGTATATGTTTAGCTCAAAATCACAAATAGACTTCGGAAAAGTAAAAAAAGAAATTCCCAATAAATAGCCCATTCTTTTAACTTAACATCTTAAAATATAAACCACAGAGTGAGAAAAATTAAGATTATGTTAAAGTTGATTAAATCTAAGAGTTTGCTTCAAACTACTTTTAGTTTTATTTCATTTATTTTTTATTTGTATGAATCCACAAACATGAAAAAGAGGACGAAAACCCTCTCAGCTTATTTGAAGCCTAAATAATGTCGTATTTCACAAGATTATAGAGAACACAAAATGAATATGCAAAAGATATGACGACGTAAATTTACCAGGACTCTAAACACTAAAATAAATAAATAAAAATAAGGATTTTTCCAAATTATCTATTAGTTGTTTTGTCTATAAAATATCAGAAAACTGGGGAAATTATGTGTTATGTGCTTCAAATTCCTTGTTTTATCCAGTGTACGAAACCGCCAAAAATATAATTTTGTACATAATTCCTGACAAAAGACTTGTTATTTACTTATTATTACTAATAACTAGAACCAGTGAATGGATCAGTTATCAACATAGTTGCTGATCTACTTTCTGTTGATGGGTAAACATGCTCTGCTTCTTCAGACCTCACACCTGAGAAATCACTGCATCAGGATGACGTAAATGTTTCTGAAAGACAAAGAATCTTAATCTTATGTTATTAGGTTTATTTTGTCTGCCACTTGGGACTACAGTTAGGGTTAACCCTAACCCTAACCCTAACCCTACAGTTGAAAAACAGCCTTTGTGGCTAACTCTGGCATATTTACAGCAATGTTTTTATTAATATGCACTGTCCCTTATCAAATAAACCAATAAAAAAATAAGAACTCGTCGTACGCTTCGTGTTTGGAGACCAGAAGACATGTTTTAAACAATGTTGTGCGTTTGTGTTGCTGTTCACAGACCGGAGACCCCTTCAAAGACCCATCGCTTCTTCTTCTTCCTGGGTGACAGCAGACTTGCAGGTAGACTGTTAAACATGTCGTGATCCCTCCGGTGGTGTTGAATCTGAACGTGGGGGTTTAACATGTGTTCCTCCTCCAGAGGGTCCCGGGTCGTTCTGCCGCCCCGCTCAGCTGGAGGAGCAGAGGGAGCAGTGGGAGGAGCAGAGGAGCGAGCTCAGAGAGGTACGCAGCTTTAAAACCAGCTTTTCACAGGAAACGCCTCTAAACCTGCTGAACCTGCTGAAAAGATTTGAGATCTTGTAAGACAGTGTTTTAGGGGGTTTGTACGTCGTTTAATCGCATTATGTTTATTTCGATCTGTAGTTTTCATTGTGACGGAAGGTCTTCGGCTATTTTTTAGAACAAAATACTATAATTTTGAACATATACTCATTGTGTTTGGTACTGTCCTAAAATTCAGTCATATTGGCAAGGTATTCTGGAAGATATGAGCGCTATTTTTGGAACTGTTTTGACCTGTGATCCTGTTTCGCTGATCTTGGGATATAGAGACACTAAAATCAGTCCTGGTTCAGGCAGACTATATGATATTCTCACCTATGCTGCACGCAAGAACATTTTCCTGTCGTGGATTAGCGACAAACCTCCTTCTAAAACATCTTGGCATAGACTCATCATGGAGCTCTTTCCTTTGGAATACCTAACCTGCCTTCTTCATTCCACAAAAGGACGGTTCTTAAATATTTGGACTCCCTATCTTCGTTTTACCAACTCTACTGTTGCATCTATATTGAATGGCGTTGCTCTAGATTAATCTTTTTGTTTTTGTATTGTATCCTGTGTCCTGTATATTGTCCAGATCTATATTGTGCTGAGCTCTGTTCTGTTTTTCTGTTCTTGTTTGTTAAACTTAAATTTGTTTAAAAGAAAATAAAGAAAAAAAACACTTGAAAAAAAAAAAAAAGAAATACTATAATTTTGTCCTGTAGACCAAAAACATATCAAGTGTTTGACTCCTTGACCTGTGAGTACAAGGCCAATGTCACATTCTATCCCCAAACACTACTAGTACCACTACTACTACTACTAGTACTAGTACACATGACACTTCTGGCCCCAGTATGTCTCTACAGTTGTTTGACTTCTGGGTGATTGTCATTATTTTCTTGGGGTTGTGACACTTACAGACTTCTTGCAACGCACTTGAACGCAGCATCGGGATGTATCCTGGGGTCTCCTGTTGTTTTGGGGTCTTTGAACATCAGACTCACATTTACAGATCTTTCCACACATTCACTAATCTAAATACATGTGTGGTTTAAGAAACAGGTTTTAAACTCTCCTTTGTATCACTACAATGTGTTTAATATCAACCCTGAACTGAAATGGGGGAAGATTATATAAGATATATTATATAGATGTTGATATGTTTCTGTTTGTTTCCACAGGAGTACCGCAAAAAACACAAGGACGCCAGGAGGAAGCTGAGGTCCTCCCTGAAGAGCTGAGGATTCTGGGAAGTGTAGTCTCTGTTTCAGTTCACTGGTCTGGATCTCAGAATCGGGAGCTGAAGGATTGTTTCTCCCCTCTTGGGACCTTTTTGTGCACCAGACTGAGATCAGTCGGCACGAGGGAAACCAAACGGCAGCAGAAGATGCAGACGTCGAGGGAAAGTTCAAGATCATCAGATTTATTTTTTATTTTCATAAATGCAAAGATGTTTTTGTGGTCAGGACCTGCTGTCTGTCCATCTGGTCAAGTCTTCTGGTTAGTTGGTTTGGAAATATGGCTGCTAATGAACATGCAGCCAATCACAGCCTCAGAGGACTAAACCTGTTATTAAAAAAAACAATAAATAAATAAACAACCGAAATGGTCTCATTCATAAGGAACTATGTGTTTTAACAATTTAATGAAAATGGTTATCAATAAGCTGACTAACTAATTACACTAAAGTTAATTATTGTCTCTCAGGTAGCAGATATCACTGGATTTCTCTATTTTAATTCTTTACCTAATCAAGTCAAGGACATGGGAGTCAAAATAGTAAAATACCACAATGTGTAAAATTAAAGGTGTCATTCATGTCCTAATTATTTTTTAAATTCTATTAAAAGATTAACTCTTGGGATATTTGGTATTTCAGCCTTGGCTAAATTGATGGAAAACATTCAAATTAAATAATTTGTGTCACTGGATTTGCAATCGATTACTTGTAGTTCACGTATGACCTATTTTCACATACAAACTTGCCATTTATTAATGTCATGTTTCATGCAAATAAGTGTTGATGCACAGACTCGTCGTCATGGTAAAAATTAGTCTTATTGTTAATTGTAATACTATCTTCAAGCTCAAAAGGGGGATGTTTCACTTTCTCAAGTTCCGTTTGTCTTTATTTTGAAATGTACAACCGGAAGTGGCCTTCAGCCCGTTGGTCCTGAATGATGCTCAACAAGTGGCCTCAGACTCTTAACTCCTCCATCAGGACCAGGATGGAGCTGGGACTGGGAGGAACTACTTTATGGACTTTTTTACTTTTAATTCCAGGACTCCGGTGTTTGTTGCAGCACATGTCTGTGAAAGAGACCGATAGCACGGACCTGTTACGTTTAGTTCAACGGTATAAAACAAATACATCATTAAAAATGAGCCCGGTTTTGTTTGTTTTTACTGAGTGCAAGAGACTGGCAGGTTTCTTCACTCTTTTAACATTGGTTTTTAGTCTTTTTAATGTGGTTTTTACTGAGAAGGTTTTTATTATGGGAGCTGCCTACAAGAAAACCGAGAAAGAAAAGTGGCAGCTCCTGAATTATCTCTCAGGAGAAGCAAAAATGGCCATTTGACCAGAAAGACCCGAGTGGAGAACAGGGAGGGGCAGGAGGCCGGGGCAGTGTGGCTGTGCAATATAAGGGCCAGGCTCTGCTTAGAGTTCTGTTTTTATAAACACATCGGAGACCTGGACGCTTTTAGACAACGTTGGTGTTTTAATAATATTGTTTGTTCTGTTGTGGAAAATGAATTGGTGTTGGCACAAGTTTTTATTAGATGAATTATGTGGTTGTTTGGTTGTTGTTTTTTTAAAAGAAAAAATAGAATTACATTTCATTTAGCTGACGCTTTTATCCAAAGAGACTTACATGATATACAGTAGACCAGGGGTATTCAACTAAAGTTCTGCGAGGTCCAGTTCGAGAGAATTTCCTCATGCAAAGGTCCGGAACATCACAATAATGTCAAATTTGTGCCATATGTATTGAAGTAGTCAACAGTTGTATTAACGTCTATATGTAGTCAACAACTGACTGTAAAATAAATATAAAGTTCAATTAATTAACATCTAAACAATATTTAATATTACAGATTTCCTTGAATAATTATAGATAATACATACATTATCATCTCTTATTTCAAGGCAAATAAAGGCTGGATTTAAAACAGAAAGCTTTTGAAAAACGTGACTATATAAATTAAATGAATAAATTAAATAAATCATGTTAGAAAGATTAATTTAACTGAATTGTCTTGCAGCTTCAAATTCAGTTTATTCGGGCATCTAGTGATGTCAATCCAAAGAGCCAAGATATTATATCCTTGTTTTCTAAAAAGAGAAATGTGTGTGCATGGACTTCATCTGTGGTTATTAACCCACTTGTTTCAGCTCATTTCTCCTCTCTGTTAACATAATTCATGTGTCAGGGTTCTGATCATATTGGCCTTTTAGGTTTATTTTTCTGGGCCTTAATCTCTGATGTGAGTCGTTCCGTTTGCTCTAAAGATCTGAGCTTTGTCTCGTGATGTCTTCACATCGCTGCTTTTAATGTCACTGAACATGAGACATACCGCTCTTGAACTGGTTGTGGGAATAACAAACATATAAGTCTGTCCATTGTTCAAGGCTCTGGTTTAGATGTCCACATTTCTCTTTTGGAGCGCCAAGTGAAATAACTTCTCTGACTCACGTACTTCAAACTATCAGGTCTCTCCCGTCGCTCCCGTGTGTGCGAACGTCTTACTCGAGTCGAGGGCGGGGCTTAACGCAATACACACATGTGATTGGTCGAGTAGGATCAAGTGACAGGATTTTCAAGGCGTGTGATTGGTCGGAGTGTTTCCTGGACCGCTGAACGAGAGCCGTAGAGGCAGGAAAAGCTGCACCGGTGAAATAGAAGCGATCCACCAACAGTTAATAATTTGGTAATAATAATTGGTTTTCGGTCCAGGGTCCAGAGACAACGGCGTCTGGGTCCGGACCCGGACCGCGGTCCACCAGTTAGTGACCCATGCAGTAGACCGTAGACACAGCAACGGTGAGCAATTAGGGTTAAGTGTCTTGCTCAAGGACACAACGACATGGACTGGCTCAGCCAGAGTTTGAACCACCAACCCTCTGATTGAAAGACTGAGTTGCTAACCACTGAGCCACAGTCGCCCCACTACCACTTATGATTTTAATGCATTAGCACTTTAATTGAAGAAATTGGAAAAATAAGGATGTAAATAAAGTGCTTTTAAAAAATCAAAAAGAATCTCTCTCTCTCATAGCGGTTTAAATGAACGACAACAATTAACAAATGCTGAGTGCTGATCAAGAGTTTTGTGTAAGCAATTTAAGGTCGCGATTCTTGTCCCAAATATGGCTTCATTCAGTGATTGAAACACCCAAAAAGCAGACAGTCGCGCCGCTGCTGGGTCCGTGTATGCTTTATTCGTCTGTTTTTTGGTTCATTCAAAAAAACGAAAACATGGACCGCCATGTTACTACAGAAGCCTAGAACGGAAATATATATATATACAGTCAGGTCCATAAATATTTGGACATTGACACATTTTTCATTATTTTGGCTCTGTACACCACAACAATGGAGTTGTAATGAAAAAAAAATCAAGATGTGCTTTAAGTGCAGACTTTCAGCTTTAATTTGAGGGTATTTACATCCAAATCAGGTGAACGGTGTAGGAATTACAACAAATTCAAATGTGGCCACCCTCTTTTTAAGGGACCAAAAGTAATTGGACAATTGGCTGCTCAGCTGTTTCAAGGTCAGGTGTGTGTAATTCCCTCGTTATTTCATTTACAAGGAGTAGATAAAAGGTAAAGATAAAAGATAAAAAGTTTTTAAAAAGATAAAAACACGCAAAGCAAATACATATATCTTCAAAGTGCGATAATGTCGTGATCAATGCAGAAGAAAAAGTGCGAACGTTATTATATACAGTCTATGGTGCGAACACATCAGATGGTTAACAGTTCTAAAGCTGCAAAAGGGATCCCAAGCTTGCACTACATCCCAACAATACAAAACACTGGTATGAGAACAAAAAATAATGACTAGACGTGAAGCGGCAAAAAACACCTGTGATTACTTAACCATTAACCAGCATAATGATTAGTCCAATGGATTTGGTTGAAAATGAAACGATAGCAGGCTATGAGAAACAAGGCTAATAGCGGAGGGGTGGGGGGGTTTAGAAACGGGGAGGGGGTAACCAAGGCAACCAGGGAAACCGGGGCTTTACTTCCTAAAAGCAGGAAGGAGCAAATACGTCGCTGTGGGCGGGGGCGTGGTCAGCGCACCTGCGACGCAAGAGAGAGGCGCGCTCATTGGAAACAGCCGGTCTCATTAGTGGGAGCGGCTGGTTCTGATGAGCGCGGGGAAGGGGTGCGGCTATAAAGAGCCGCACAGTGGGGTGCACGGGGTGGTTGGTTGGGACATGTGAGCAGTGTATGCTGAATAAAAGCCTGAATTGATTGATTGATTGATTGATTTATTTATGGATTGACATACATACATAATCCAAAAGGATAACATGTTAAAGTGTAAAACACTTATTTCCAACATGGTCCTTGGTGGTAACACATTTCACACACAAAAAAAACAAAGACCTAATATAAATCAGAGACAAAAACATTTACACAAATCATCCGAATTTCAACAACATCCTAAAATCAGAAAATCATAAATCACATAAATTAAACAGTCTACACTAGTTAAAAAGATCAGCTACTCTACTCCATAAAAGGGCCTTAATCTGGTATCTAAAAGTCCCTCTGGTATTTACCATTTTGAGGGAAATTGGTAAATTATTCCACAACATAATACCTGTATAAAAGAAAGTAGTACTTCCAGCTGCATTGTTGACTCTGGGCACTTTACAAGAACGGACACTGGCCCTAGTATTATGGTAATGCTGTGTATGAACCATTTTTATATTGGAGTGTAAATATTTGGGAGCAGAACCATTTATGACATTATACATATGATTCAGCTTTAACTGCTCCACCCTAACCTGTACTGGCAACAGTCCTACTCTTTTAAAAGCATCTCTGCCAATATGAGTCCTAGGGGGTGCATTTAACAGGAAGCGGATAACATTATTTTGCATCACTTGCAGTCTGTTTTTAAGTTTAACTGATAATCCACAGTACCAAGCTGAGCATGCATAATCAAAATGACATTGGATTAATGATACAACCAGTAATTTCTTGATAGAAAAATCAAAAAACCTTGTTCTGCGATAGAAAAATTTCAATTTACCTGCACACTTGGATAGTATTTTGTCAGCAATAGATGAACAGGTTAATGACTGATCTAATGTTAACCCCAAGTATGTAACACTTTCCTGAGACACTATTTCAGTGCCATTACATTTGATCTTAAGCAATTTTATTTTAGACAACTTCTTTTTTGTTCCAAATAAAATGGACTCAGTTTTTCCCAAATGTATTGAAAGCCTGTTGTCTATAAGCCACTTGCTGACACTATTTAATTCGTTACCCAGAGTCTTCTCAATCTCGCTGATGTCATCCCCAGAGACCAACAATGCAGAATCATCAGCATATAAAAGCAGCTTACATTTCACGGCAGCTGGCATGTCATTAATATAAATTAAAAATAAAAGGGGGCCAAGGATTGAGCCTTGAGGCACCCCACAAGTAATATCTCGAGAATCTGATATGGTCCCCTCAACATCACAAAATTGAGTTCTTCCAGTGAGGTAAGAGGTGAACCATTTCACAGCAGTATTTCTAAAGCCTATACTTTGCAGCTTTGATAATAAAATTGCATGATTTACAGTATCAAAGGCTTTTTGTAAATCGAGAAGAACCATACCCACATACTTTCCTTCATCAAAGTTTTGTCGAACATAATCACATAAATGAATAAGACAGGTTTCAGTCGAATATGCTGCTCTAAATCCTGACTGTAGTTCATACAGCAGATTATGTTTGACAAGGTACTCTTCCACCTGCTCATACACAAGACGCTCAAAAACCTTTGATATGGCTGTCAGAATTGATACAGGCCTATAATTACCAACATCTGATCTACTATTTTTCTTAAAAAGGGGGACTACCCGGGCCCTTTTCATATCACATGGAAAGATACCCTGACTTAAAGACAAATTTATTAAATGGGTGAGCATCCCAGAAATTACATTAGCACTGTCGCGCAAAAATCTGGATGGAATAAGGTCCTGTCCAGTAGCTTTGTTAATTGACAAAGTGGATAGACACAATCTCACCCTTTCCTCTGAGATAGGATCAATTTCAAAAACATCAGGAGTGACCTGTTTGTTTTTATAAAAGGAGTCTACAAATGATGGGCCATATCTACCTGACACCTTCGGCAGCTTATCAACCAGACTGGCAGCAACTGTTGTAAAAAAAGTATTAAAAACGCAAGCAACCTGCTGTTTGTCAGAAATCATTTTATCCTCAATGACTAACCCAATATTGACAGACTTAGATTTTGATTTTCCTTTAACGGCTATATCAGTGAGAACTTTCCATAACTTTTTAGGCTGATGTGCATTTGCCGTAATAGCATCAGCATAAAATTCAGACTTTGTTCTCTGTACCTTGTAACTAGCCTGATTACGAAAATATATATATTTATCATAATCACAAGACAACGTTGACCTCTTAAACTTTCTAAACCATTTATCTCGTTGTCTAATAAGATCCAAAATGTCAGAAGTCATCCAAATTGCACTTCTCTGTTTAATTCTGGTTTCCTTCATTGGTGCAACATTATCAAGAGTTTCTAAAAAGTGCTGTTTAAAAAAAGACCAGGCCCCATCAACATCATTGCTTCCTAAGACATCTGACCAATCCCTCCTAGAAAGCATTTCTTTAAATTCCTCAGCTGTATAATGTTTTGTCCATCTGTATCTAATTGAACTATGGCTACCAGTCTTCAATAGTGATTTAGATATTTTACGAGTGCAATAAGTAACACTATGATCACTCAAAGCAATATCAAGGACGCCTGATTGAGAAATATTTTTATGTTCTGAAGCTAATATTAAGTCTAATAGGGATTGACTATTAACAGACACTCTAGTAGGTTCAGTGATCAACTGTTTTAGGCCCGACATCCTGCAAAAAGTTAAAAAAGATTCTTTCAGACTACTCTTACGAGGCTGTAATACATTTGTGTTAAAATCCCCCATAAGAATACATTCGTTCTCCATACATACATTAGTCTTATAGCAAGCCATTTCAAAAAGTTCATAAAAATCTGTTTGCTTAGGGGGTCTATAACAAACACAAATAATAATGGGTTTAGTTTTAGGAAGCAACAGTTCAATCCATGCAGTCTCCAAACCTTCCACCTGTAGATCAGCCCGCGGGTTATATGACAAATCATTCCTTATAAATAGGCACACTCCTCCTCCATTTCTGTTCCGATCGTGCCTATGAATGGAGTAGTCCGCAAGCTCGACTTCAACATCCTGTATTGATCCATCAAGCCAAGTCTCTGACACGGCAATCACAGCAGCCTTAGAGGTTCTTGCAAGTTGACTGACCTCCTCAAGTTTAGGCAGCAAGCTCCTTGCATTAACATGAATAAAATGAAGGCCTTTCCGATTAAAAACAGCCTCACAGTCATTCCTTGCATCAACCAAAATATCCTCAGGACACTGTATCTCCAACTCCTCCAAGCAATCAATGACGTCCGCGTGACACATTTCATTCATGCAACACCTGTTACATGCTAACGGAATGTCAGAATTACTCCTTACGGCCAGATCGTAGATTTTAGGTGCAATATTTCCACACTTTATGTGAACAAAAGCATCGCAAAAATCACAAGCGACCGCTTTAGCATTAATCCTCACAGCCTTACCGCAGTTAGGACAGTCACTGTTACAACTCATCTTTGGTCGGTGTTTCATTTGCAAGCTGTTCGGCCCCGGACACTGGTGAATATCTCCGGCGAGCAGCAGACAGATAGATATTATTGTGCCAAAAGCGTCAGCCCGCTGCCTTCCACGAGCTCTGTTCCTGACAACGAAACGGGTCGGCGTGGTGATCAAAGCCGAACTGCCATATCCAAAAAGTTTGTTATCTTCGTTCACGGGGAATCCACAGACTTTATAAACGGGCTCCCGTATATATGCGTTATTTCCATTTTGCTCGTAACTATGTTGAAATCTAAAACCTACAACATTCAGAAACAACATAAAAACTAAAATTGCAGCCAGTGCTCCACAAGCACCTGCACCAGCACCTGACGCCATCATGTGATGAACATTTCTCATTTCCTCTCGCAGAGAGGAAAGAAATCTTGATGAACCTGTAAATATCATAAACGTTTGATTCACACAGATTATTTTCTGTAATAATCCAAAAGCCGTTGGAGGGTGACGACTTCCTGTTGGTCTTTGGATCCTGAATCAGGTCTGAGGATCAGCAGGTGACCTGAAACACATGTGAACATGGAACGCACGGCCTCTGTCATGTCTGTTGAGCTGGTTGAGTCCCCGGGCAAGCAGGAACGTTGCCACAGTGGCGCCCAACGGGGTTTGCGGACCCGGAAGACGGGGAAGGGGAAGCAGCCGGCGGCGGAGGATGAGGCCCTGAGGCAGCTTTTTGTGAGGCTGGCGGGCCCCCCCGCGGGACCAGAGGAGGAGACGGAGGTCGAGAGGCGACTCGGCGCCAGGACCGTGGCGAAGGCGGGACTGGTGCCGCCGGCCCAGGTCGGTGGGGAGATCGTGCCGCCACCGCTGACCCCGGAGCAGCACCGGCAGCGGCTCCGCGCGGCCCAGCAGGAGCCGGGGGAGCTGCTGCTGGCCTTCGCTCGGCGGCTGCGGCGGAGGACGGAGCAGTGGCTGCAGCCGGGAGGAAGGGGGGACATGGCGGACGCGGTGGACCAGGTGGCCACCGAGCAGTTCATGGGGGGGCTGCCGGTCCAGATGGCCGACTGGGTCCGTGAGTGGAGGCCAACGTCGCTACTCGGGGCCGTCGCGAGGGCGGAGGACTTTCAGCGCCGGGAGCCGAAGGGCGGCACGGCAGCGGTCCGGGGCCCGCCGGGCGGGGTTGCCCGGGGGCAGCCGGCACCGGCGGTGAGGAGGACCGCGGGGACGCAGACGGTCCCGGACGCGGCGAGGCGGCGGACCACGACCTCGACGCAGACCGACGCGGCGAGGAAGAGGACGGCGACCGCAACACAGACGGTCCCGGGCGCGGCGAGGCGGCGGACCACGACCACAGCGACGCAGACCGCGTCAGAGACGGCGACGCGGGGGGCCGAGTCCGCGGCGACGCAGACGGCGGCCGAGATGGCGATGCGGAGGGCCGAGTCCTCGGCAACGCAGACGGCGCCGGAGATGGCGCCGCGGAGGTCCGAGACCGCGGCAACGCAGACGGCGACGCAGACGGCGACGCGGAGGACCGAGACCGCGGCGACGCAGACGGAGTCGGAGGCGGCGACGCGGAGGGCCGCGGCGACGCAGACGGCTTCGGCGACTCGGCGGCCCGCGGCCGGGGCAAGGCAGACGACGGCGGAGACGGCGGGGCGGAGGAACGCGTCGCCGCCGAAGGCAGCGGCCCGGGCGGACCCGGAGAGGCGGCGGAGAGCGCGGCCCAGGCGAAGGGCGCCGGGGAACCAGACCAGGGAGTGGCCGGAGCTGTGGCCGGTTCTCCGGCGGCCCGAAGCGACCTGGAGGGACCCCTGGCGGCCCGCCCCGAGTCCGGAGCCAGAATGCTGGACGTGCGGGCAGCCGGGGCACCTCCAGAGGGACTGTGACCTGATGGAGGTGGACCAGGTGAGCCGGGTCGGCACGACCCGGCCCAACGGACCAGGGCCCGGAGGGGCCAAGGAGGCGCCGACCGGTCGGGGCCCCCTGACGGCCCAACCCCAGCCAGGGGCGGGGAGGCAGGGAGGGGGCAGGAGGCGGCGGCTGCAGGAGGAGGTGGCGCGGCTGACAAGCCGGCTGCGCAGCGCCGACAGAGACCGGCGGCGGGCCCAGGCGACCGTCCTGCAGCTGGGGAGGAGACTCCGGGCCGAGCGGGAGGCTCGGGCCTGGGCGGAGGCCCAGCTGGCAGAGGGATGGTCGGGGGGGGGGGACAAATAGGTTGGTGTTTCCCTAATCTTCTCTCTCTTGTGTTGCAGGGTGCCGCGGCGGACGGAGGGTGAGAGCCGGTTTTGTCCCGGGAGGGGGCCGGCGGAGGTCGCGAGGAACCTGCTTCCCGGGGCGCTCGATCGCCCTCCGGCCGGGCCATGGCCCGCGCCCGGGCCCCCCCGGATGGAGGATGCCAACGCCCGGACCACCCGTTGGCATCGGGCGGAAACGCAAAGTTAGGTCCATGGTGGTCCATAGGCCGGGGGTGCAGATGGTCGGGGCTGACTCCCGCTCCCGCTCCCAGTGGGAGGGAGGGGGGGGGGGAGTTGGTTAGACCGGTGGCTCCCCGGCCAAAATTGGGATCTCCATTTTCTGGAGAGGAGTCCTTAAAAATGGACACCCCATCAGAGACCCCTTTAAAAAACATGGCCTCAAATGGTTCCAATGAGGACAACACGAATGATGAGAAGACCCTGAACTCCGTTCCTCAACTCCCTCTCTCACCAGCGCATTCCAGCCAACTGGGCAAATGTGAGAGAATACTTAAAACCATTGCTAAGAGGTTTAAGTCTGTGAGGAAGTGGTTTTCAAAACCAAAAGGAAAGGGCCAGCTGGCTCCTGAAGCACAGATGGAGAGATTATGGGTGGAGGTGCTCGTCGACTCTTTTGATGTTAAAAAGATAAATCCCCTACAAAACACCCTTGTGCAGGCGTTGGAAGCTTCAGTCAGCAAGACTGTGGCTGTTGCAGACGCAACTATTTGCATAACGCCTAATGCAAATGAAAAATTAGGTGATATAATCCAATCTGTTGTGTCAGACCTAATAAAAGCGTCACAGAATGGAGGATCCCCCCATGTAAAAGTGCAGGGAAAGAGCTGGTTTCCAAAATGGCACCAGAATAAGGTCTGTCCAATTTCAGACGACAATGTATCCACATTGAGTCCTTGTAACGCCATCCCTCCGGTGTTCGGGAATAACACAGGAGAAAGAAACACCACACCTTCCCACTCCATCCATGAAGAGACTGAGGAGAGAAGATTTCTCCACCCCCCTTTCCAAAAATGTGGAGCTATTGGAAACTAAATAAAATAAATGATAATAATAATAATACATTTCATTTGGAGGCGCCTTTCAAGTCACCCAAGGTCACCTTACAATAAAAATACAGAATAAAAGATAAAAGCATGAAAGATAGAAACAACATTAAAAACAGAACATCAACATGATCATCTCCATTTAGTCCTAATAGTGTTGTTTTTTTCCTAAGTTGTAGGTTTAATATTTATTATTTATATTTTGTTTAATATTTTAGTGTGTGATAAAAAATTGTTAATGTATGAATCAAGGCAGTGGTCCCCAACCACCTGGCCGTGGACCCGGTTTAGATTGTTTAGATTTAATTAATTTATTCAACTATGATTGGTGTTAATTTTATGTTCTGAATAAATAACAGTAATCTTTAATTAATAAAAAAGACTGAGTATCTTTTTATTTAACTTCTTGAGACTGTCAGACTGTTTGCTCTGACTCTAAATCCTGATCCCACAGCACTGTCTTCACCAGGGCCTGGGCAAGCTCATCATCAATGCTGGGGTGACACGGAATTCACTGAGCCGGTGGTTTGGCAAACCAAAATCAAATGAAAAGGTCCAGCTGGCTCCTTCTCCGGGTTTGGTTGAGGATCTCGAGGAAAAAAAATATGTCATATGTAAAATATGTCTCTCCATGTCTTCAAAAACCATCTTCCTCAACCTCAATCTGCTCTGTCCCTCTGGAACAGGAGGATCTCCATTTCCTGGAGAGGCTTATGTAAGCCTCCGACATATATAAGTATCTACCTCAATTCAGGTTGCCTAGACCAAATGTGTTACCCAGGCAATGACATCCCTTTGCGAGGAAAACAATGTAAAAACTGTGCTCCGTGTTAATTAATATCTACTAATAAATAATGGTAACCTAATAATACAACAATACTATGTACCGTTTTTAATTACATTGAGAGAAATGTTTAATGTTGTTTTGATTAATTACATTTTACTTAATTATGGTTGCATAAAATCAGCTGTGAACCCTAACCCCCCCCCCCCCCCCAATGTATTCGTAATACGTCGAAATATGTGAAACTCAAACGTATTGAAGGAGCAAATACGTCACGCTCAAACGTATTGAAGGAGCAAATACGTCACGCTCAAACGTATTGAAGGAGCAAATACGTCACACTCAAACGTACTGAAGGAGCAAATACGTCACGCTCAAACGTATTGAAGGAGCAAATACGTCACGCTCAAACGTATTGAAGGAGCAAATACGTCACACTCAAACGTATTGAAGGAGCAAATACGTCACGCTCAAACGTATTGAAGGAGCAAATACGTCACGCTCAAACGTATTGAAGGAGCAAATACGTCACGCTCAAACGTATTGAAGGAGCAAATACGTCACGCTCAAACGTATTGAAGGAGCAAATACGTCACACTCAAACGTATTGAAGGAGCAAATACGTCACGCTCAAACGTATTGAAGGAGCAAATACGTCACACTCAAACGTACTTGAAAATGTGTATTAGTTCTGGGGGAACGTAATTTGTGGGAGACAGGGTTGAAAACAGGATAAGCGGTTCAGATAATGGATGGATGGATGGATAATTTAACTAAAAAAATCCAATCCAATTTTTGTTTTCAAATGTGTATTAAATGTTTCTGTGTCATCAGTTTATCTTTGACAAAGAAGGCAGTGCAGTTCCCAAGTGCAGGTGTCCCGGAGTTCATGGAACACACAGTAAAAACTGTGCTCCGTGTTAATTAATATCTACTAATAAATACTGGTAACCTAATTATAAAAAATACTATGTACCGTTTTTAATTACATTGAGCTGAATTCAAGAAATGTTTAATGTTGTTTTGATTAATTATATTTTATTTAATTATGTTTGCATAAAATCAGCTGTGAATCACTGAGTAGACTTTAATTATATCTTTTAATCAAGATGGCAAAGATGCAGGAAATTGATAAATTCTACTCATTTGGAGGTCTTTGTTTTTCCTCAATTTACACTTCTGCCTAACGCATTTTGCGACACATGTTGAAGAGGCTTCTGTTTCATTTAAGACCCGTTTAATTGTTGTTAGTTAACAAACAAATTATAAAGAAGTTGTTGAAGCAGTTGAACATTGTTTTGTGCTCCTGAAAAGTTAACAAACTTTACTGCGCTGTAACTTTATTTGTCCTTAGTAAGCCAACGTCTTTTTCTTTTTTTTTTAAGTCAGTCTACGTTGTCTTTGAGCTGCTAAAAAAAGTTGAAAAAGTTCAATTAAATCCCAAAATGTCATGACCTTCCTCATTAATAATGTTATCCCGTATATTATGCCATTTTGAGGTACCAGCTCATCTACTGTTACAAACTTTCATGGCCTCAGACTGAGTTTCGTGGTTTCCGCCCCTCCCCCACCGTAACAAGCTAACCTAACTAGCTAAGAAGCGGCAGAATTTAAGAGAGCATTACGTTTATTGTAAATAAGGGAACAAACATTCTTGCTCCCAAAGGTTAGTAATATGTTAATGTATGATAAGTAAGTACATATAGCAACGTGGAGGCCAACGTCGCTACTCGGGGCCGTCGCGAGGGCGGAGGACTTTCAGCGCCGGGAGCCGAAGGGCGGCACGGCAGCGGTCCGGGGCCCGCCGGGCGGGGTTGCCCGGGGGCAGCCGGCACCGGCGGTGAGGAGGACCGCGGGGACGCAGACGGTCCCGGACGCGGCGAGGCGGCGGACCACGACCTCGACGCAGACCGACGCGGCGAGGAAGAGGACGGCGACCGCAACACAGACGGTCCCGGGCGCGGCGAGGCGGCGGACCACGACCACAGCGACGCAGACCGCGTCAGAGACGGCGACGCGGGGGGCCGAGTCCGCGGCGACGCAGACGGCGGCCGAGATGGCGATGCGGAGGGCCGAGTCCTCGGCAACGCAGACGGCGCCGGAGATGGCGCCGCGGAGGTCCGAGACCGCGGCAACGCAGACGGCGACGCAGACGGCGACGCGGAGGACCGAGACCGCGGCGACGCAGACGGAGTCGGAGGCGGCGACGCGGAGGGCCGCGGCGACGCAGACGGCTTCGGCGACTCGGCGGCCCGCGGCCGGGGCAAGGCAGACGACGGCGGAGACGGCGGGGCGGAGGAACGCGTCGCCGCCGAAGGCAGCGGCCCGGGCGGACCCGGAGAGGCGGCGGAGAGCGCGGCCCAGGCGAAGGGCGCCGGGGAACCAGACCAGGGAGTGGCCGGAGCTGTGGCCGGTTCTCCGGCGGCCCGAAGCGACCTGGAGGGACCCCTGGCGGCCCGCCCCGAGTCCGGAGCCAGAATGCTGGACGTGCGGGCAGCCGGGGCACCTCCAGAGGGACTGTGACCTGATGGAGGTGGACCAGGTGAGCCGGGTCGGCACGACCCGGCCCAACGGACCAGGGCCCGGAGGGGCCAAGGAGGCGCCGACCGGTCGGGGCCCCCTGACGGCCCAACCCCAGCCAGGGGCGGGGAGGCAGGGAGGGGGCAGGAGGCGGCGGCTGCAGGAGGAGGTGGCGCGGCTGACAAGCCGGCTGCGCAGCGCCGACAGAGACCGGCGGCGGGCCCAGGCGACCGTCCTGCAGCTGGGGAGGAGACTCCGGGCCGAGCGGGAGGCTCGGGCCTGGGCGGAGGCCCAGCTGGCAGAGGGATGGTCGGGGGGGGGACACAAATAGGTTGGTGTTTCCCTAATCTTCTCTCTCTTGTGTTGCAGGGTGCCGCGGCGGACGGAGGGTGAGAGCCGGTTTTGTCCCGGGAGGGGGCCGGCGGAGGTCGCGAGGAACCTGCTTCCCGGGGCGCTCGATCGCCCTCCGGCCGGGCCATGGCCCGCGCCCGGGCCCCCCCGGATGGAGGATGCCAACGCCCGGACCACCCGTTGGCATCGGGCGGAAACGCAAAGTTAGGTCCATGGTGGTCCATAGGCCGGGGGTGCAGATGGTCGGGGCTGACTCCCGCTCCCAGTGGGAGGGAGGGGGGGGGGAGTTGGTTAGACCGGTGGCTCCCCGGCCAAAATTGGGATCTCCATTTTCTGGAGAGGAGTCCTTAAAAATGGACACCCCATCAGAGACCCCTTTAAAAAACATGGCCTCAAATGGTTCCAATGAGGACAACACGAATGATGAGAAGACCCTGAACTCCGTTCCTCAACTCCCTCTCTCACCAGCCCATTCCAGCCAACTGGGCAAATGTGAGAGAATACTTAAAACCATTGCTAAGAGGTTTAAGTCTGTGAGGAAGTGGTTTTCAAAACCAAAAGGAAAGGGCCAGCTGGCTCCTGAAGCACAGATGGAGAGATTATGGGTGGAGGTGCTCGTCGACTCTTTTGATGTTAAAAAGATAAATCCCCTACAAAACACCCTTGTGCAGGCGTTGGAAGCTTCAGTCAGCAAGACTGTGGCTGTTGCAGACGCAACTATTTGCATAACGCCTAATGCAAATGAAAAATTAGGTGATATAATCCAATCTGTTGTGTCAGACCTAATAAAAGCGTCACAGAATGGAGGATCCCCCCATGTAAAAGTGCAGGGAAAGAGCTGGTTTCCAAAATGGCACCAGAATAAGGTCTGTCCAATTTCAGACGACAATGTATCCACATTGAGTCCTTGTAACGCCATCCCTCCGGTGTTCGGGAATAACACAGTAGAAAGAAACACCACACCTTCCCACTCCATCCATGAAGAGACTGAGGAGAGAAGATTTCTCCACCCCCCTTTCCAAAAATGTGGAGCTATTGGAAACTAAATAAAATAAATGATAATAATAATAATACATTTCATTTGGAGGCGCCTTTCAAGTCACCCAAGGTCACCTTACAATAAAAATACAGAATAAAAGATAAAAGCATGAAATATAGAAACAACATTAAAAACAGAACATCAACATGATCATCTCCATTTAGTCCTAATAGTGTTGTTTTTTTCCTAAGTTGTAGGTTTAATATTTATTATTTATATTTTGTTTAATATTTTAGTGTGTGATAAAAAATTGTTAATGTATGAATCAAGGCAGTGGTCCCCAACCACCTGGCCGTGGACCCGGTTTAGATTGTTTAGATTTAATTAATTTATTCAACTATGATTGGTGTTAATTTTATGTTCTGAATAAATAACAGTAATCTTTAATTAATAAAAAAGACTGAGTATCTTTTTATTTAACTTCTTGAGACTGTCAGACTGTTTGCTCTGACTCTAAATCCTGATCCCACAGCACTGTCTTCACCAGGGCCTGGGCAAGCTCATCATCAATGCTGGGGTGACACGGAATTCACTGAGCCGGTGGTTTGGCAAACCAAAATCAAATGAAAAGGTCCAGCTGGCTCCTTCTCCGGGTTTGGTTGAGGATCTCGAGGAAAAAAAATATGTCATATGTAAAATATGTCTCTCCATGTCTTCAAAAACCATCTTCCTCAACCTCAATCTGCTCTGTCCCTCTGGAACAGGAGGATCTCCATTTCCTGGAGAGGCTTATGTAAGCCTCCGACATATATAAGTATCTACCTCAATTCAGGTTGCCTAGACCAAATGTGTTACCCAGGCAATGACATCCCTTTGCGAGGAAAACAATGTAAAAACTGTGCTCCGTGTTAATTAATATCTACTAATAAATAATGGTAACCTAATAATACAACAATACTATGTACCGTTTTTAATTACATTGAGAGAAATGTTTAATGTTGTTTTGATTAATTACATTTTACTTAATTATGGTTGCATAAAATCAGCTGTGAACCCTAACCCCCCCCCCCCCCAATGTATTCGTAATACGTCGAAATATGTGAAACTCAAACGTATTGAAGGAGCAAATACGTCACGCTCAAACGTATTGAAGGAGCAAATACGTCGCACTCAAACGTACTTGAAAATGTGTATTAGTTCTGGGGGAACGTAATTTGTGGGAGACAGGGTTGAAAACAGGATAAGCGGTTCAGATAATGGATGGATGGATGGATAATTTAACTAAAAAAATCCAATCCAATTTTTGTTTTCAAATGTGTATTAAATGTTTCTGTGTCATCAGTTTATCTTTGACAAAGAAGGCAGTGCAGTTCCCAAGTGCAGGTGTCCCGGAGTTCATGGAACACACAGTAAAAACTGTGCTCCGTGTTAATTAATATCTACTAATAAATACTGGTAACCTAATTATAAAAAATACTATGTACCGTTTTTAATTACATTGAGCTGAATTCAAGAAATGTTTAATGTTGTTTTGATTAATTATATTTTATTTAATTATGTTTGCATAAAATCAGCTGTGAATCACTGAGTAGACTTTAATTATATCTTTTAATCAAGATGGCAAAGATGCAGGAAATTGATAAATTCTACTCATTTGGAGGTCTTTGTTTTTCCTCAATTTACACTTCTGCCTAACGCATTTTGCGACACATGTTGAAGAGGCTTCTGTTTCATTTAAGACCCGTTTAATTGTTGTTAGTTAACAAACAAATTATAAAGAAGTTGTTGAAGCAGTTGAACATTGTTTTGTGCTCCTGAAAAGTTAACAAACTTTACTGCGCTGTAACTTTATTTGTCCTTAGTAAGCCAACGTCTTTTTCTTTTTTTTTAAGTCAGTCTACGTTGTCTTTGAGCTGCTAAAAAAAGTTGAAAAAGTTCAATTAAATCCCAAAATGTCATGACCTTCCTCATTAATAATGTTATCCCGTATATTATGCCATTTTGAGGTACCAGCTCATCTACTGTTACAAACTTTCATGGCCTCAGACTGAGTTTCGTGGTTTCCGCCCCTCCCCCACCGTAACAAGCTAACCTAACTAGCTAAGAAGCTGCAGAATTTAAGAGAGCATTACGTTTATTGTAAATAAGGGAACAAACATTCTTGCTCCCAAAGGTTAGTAATATGTTAATGTATGATAAGTAAGTACATATAGCAACAGACTTATAGATATTTTCTACAACTGTGCTGCTGCCTCTTGGTCAGGTCATCATTGTAAATGAGAATTTGACTTTAACTGTGTTAATTATATCTATATATTAGAAGATGAGAGAAGCACCAAGAGGTCAAGACAGTGTTATGAGTACGTTTAGGGACAGAGTTCAGGGCTTTTGTTGGGCGGAAATCAACTAAAAATTCAGGAGGCGACGGTGCAATAAAACACTTGAAAGAATTTAAGTTGGATCACACTGTATTTAATCTATTCTAGGCAGAATTATCACATCCCATACAGTTAAACGTGCACGGTCCCCACAGAAGACACAACCCGGTTGAATCTCCCGCAAAAGGCCCCTAGCCTGAGCATGCAGCTGTTTTTATTGGGTTCTCCTTGTGGAGCCCATTGGTCGATATTCTAGTTGCAGGCGGGACTTGCTTAGCGCTGTAGCCACCCGGTTGGAGCACAGGATATGTCCATCCACACTGGCTTCACGTCCATTGGTTCTTCAGTTCATCAATGTGTGTGTATGTGGTATCTCCGTTCCTGCCAATTCCTTGTGCCATTGTCTCCCTTATTTGGTGCTGGCCGAATATGTGTGTGTGACTCGCAGCTGCTCATGACTTTTGTTGTGCTTTTCCACTTCATCACGTGACTGGGGTGTATATGTTATGTAGGACAAATGAGTGCATATAACAACAGACTTATAGATATTTTCTACATAAGCTTTGAGGCGCGCTTAAGTTGGATAATCCTTTGTTCTCCTCAGTCGGCTACAAGGGGGGGGGGGGTTTCGATGTGTGTGTGTGTGTGTCTCTTAGTCGTGCTATTTCCTGTGGCTCTACTTCCTCATGTTTAACCCTAAATGCAAATATGCCCTGTTGCGGTTTATGACCCTCTTAGTACTTTCGAATCTACCACGTGACTAATATAGTGTGTGTTGACATATTGTTACATGTAAGCATTTATTTTCTCTACACTTTCTCGCCAGTCCTGATGCCCTCAGTGGAGCCAATTTATGTTGTGTAAAATGTCTCTTCAGGGGACCCACATCTGAAATGGAGGTCCTGATTTTGCCATCAAATCCTCATCTTCGAAATCCTCCTGTTCCAGAGGGACAGAGCAGATTGAGGTTGAGGTAGATGGTTCTTGAGGAGATGGAGAGACATATTTTAAATCACTGCGTTCTGCCTCAAGATCCTCAACCAAACCCGGAGAAGGAGCCAGCTGAACCTTTTCATGTGGTTAATTAGCACGGAGCACAGTTTTTACTGTGTGTTCCATGAACTCCGGGAACTGCACTGCCTTCTTTGTCAAAGATATAAACTGATGACATGGAAACATTTAAAAACAAAAACAAAATGTTTTATTGGATTGGAGTAAAACTTTATTAATTTAACAAAAACAATTGTCAATTATATTAACAGTTAAAATGTGTTGGACTTTGTGGTTATATTGATTTATATTTACTAAATACGTGGGTCGTCTGTAATCGGAGAGACCTTATTCTGGTGCCATTTTGGAAAGCAGCTCTTTTTCTGCACTTTTATATGGATTGGATTATACGGATTGGATTATATCACCAAATATTTGATTTGCATTGGGTGTCATGCAAATAGATGCGTCTGCAACAGCCACATTCTTGCTGACGGAGGCTTCCATAACCTGCACAAAGGTGGTTGAGGTTGAGGTAGATCCTTATATATATGCTGAAGTTGAGGTAGATGCTTATATATATTCTGAAGTTGAGGTAGATCCCTTATATATATTCTGAGGTTGAGGTAGATCCTTATTGTCAAGTTGTGTGTGTTTTTTACCAACCACAGCTCTGCCCAAACTTGAAAAACTGCTTTATCCTTGATGAACGCAAAGGACAACTCAAAACTGTTCACTTTATGATTCTTTATTTCCATAAGGGTGGAACAGAATAGGTTGATAACCTATAAAATACCCAAACAAAACCCATGAATTAGTTACAAATAAATCTCAATGTCATCCTCTCAAAATAAGCATAAATAAATGTTACTGAATCCTCAAACCAAACCCAACATTCATTTAGTCATTTAGATCCCCCTAGGATATTTACTTAGCTATTTAGGTTAACCTGGGATCTTTACAAGTTAATAATTAACATATCAATCTCAGAATTAAACTTATTTAATGATTCAACAATACACATGTTTAGAGTAACGTTACTGTCAAGTTCTATGTTCACATAATAAGGTCTTCGCTATTTAATTAAACTGCATGTTACAACCAAACAAAAAGTCCTATAGAAGAATGAATTCAACACTTCAACACATTCTGTCCTACCAGTTGCGTCTTTGGATGATCAGGAGCTGTGGTCATTAGCATCTCTTCTCAGGAATGAGTGAGAGCCAAGTAAGCTCTTACCAAACATTTCACTGCCATGCACATGCACTGCCTGTGGGTGCACAGGTCAATATGGTCCTAAGAGCACTTCCTGGAAGTTGGTTTCACCAGCTCGGGTTGCATTGTTGCCCCCTGCAGTTTGGGAGTGCTTTGAGTGCTCAGTCCAGCTTGTAATCATGAATCGACACAACACTTATATATATTCTGAAGTTGAGGTAGATCCTTATATATATTCTGAAGTTGAGGTAGATCCTTATATATATTCTGAAGTTGAGGTAGATCCCTTATATATATTCTGAGGTTGAGGTAGATCCTTATATATATTCTGAAGTTGAGGTAGATCCCTTATATACATTCTGAGGTTGAGGTAGATCCTTATACATATTTTGAGGTTGATGCTTACATATATTTTGAAGTTGAGGTAGGTCTTTATATATATTATGAGGTTGAGGTAGATCCCTTATATATATTCTGAGGTTGAGGTAGATCCTTATATATATTCTGAGGTTGAGGTAGATCCTTATATATATTCTGAAGTTGAGGTAGATCCCTTATATATATTCTGAGGTTGAGGTAGATCCTTATATATATTCTGAAGTTGAGGTAGATCCCTTATATATATTCTGAGGTTGAGGTAGATCCTTATATATATTCTGAAGTTGATGCTTATACATATTTTGAGGTTGATGCTTACATATATTTTGAAGTTGAGGTAGGTCTTTATATATATTTTGAGGTTGAGCTAAATGCACTTTTACACGGGGCACAAGGGGGGAGCCTCCATTCTGTGACACTTGCATGTCTGAGACAACGGATTGGATTATTATTTAATAAAAAATAAATCTACATTTACCCAACCCTCTCGCGCCCCACCTGTAATACCTCCGCGCCCCACTAGAGGGTCGCACCTCACAGTTTGAGAACCACTGGGTTAGTGTTATGGGGTAATATGGGGTAATAACTTTGCGAGCCGAAGCAGATTTGCAGAGCAGCCACCTGTACGACGCCTGGCCACACGGCGGCGCCGCAGCGCCACACCTCAAGCGGGACGCCTCCGAGTCGCCGCCACTGCTGGCTGGAGGAACGTGACCAGCTGCTCGGCATCCAGCTGCTTTTAACTGTCTCTTATCCTGTTTGAAGGCTTTTTCACATAAAGACTCTTGAAGCTGCTGGCTCGTAAAGGGGGAAGTACACCCAAAAAACACATCCTCCCTTCCCTTCATCGGAGAGATTTCTGCCTCCGCCCCGAAACATTGGAGGTTAATTTAATAATAAATGATTTATTAACAAAATGTATAGTTTTTTTTAAATTTAGTTTTGGCAGCTTGCGGCGTTTAAACACGACAAACGTGGACAAATAAAATCAAAACTATCTGACTGGGGAGATGATGGAGAGATGATGATGATGGAGTCCTGAAACCAGTCATCAAGCCGACGAGTAATCAAATAATCCAATCTGTTGTGTCAGACATCATACAAGCGTCACAGAATGGAGGATCCCCTCATTCCCTCTTGAAGTTGGCAACAATGTTATACACAGCAGCCATCATCATCATCATCCTCCTCCTCCAGCTGGCTCATTGTGGTCTTGAGAACATGACACAAATATAATAAAAACTAATGTATATTTATTGTTACCCCCCAGGTGTGAAAGAGTTTTAGGTAGATGGGATCTTTCCATGTAAAATAATCTTTATTCAGTTGGCAAATATTTGCAAGTTCCCGCTTTTATTTATGTATTTATGCTTTTGAGGTTTTGGGTTTTAAACTCTTGGTTGGACAAAACATCTGAAGACGTCAGTTTGGACTGTTGGAAACTAATATTTTACTATTTTCTCACATTAAACAAAACAATTAGTTGATTAATTGATTAAAACAATTCTGCTGATTTAATATCCTGATCTGTCACAGAGCAGCAATTATAACACCACCAGTTATTAGAGACTAGGACAGATTAGACTAATCAATATTAAATAATGTACCGGTGTTCGAGATTAACTGTTTTTTGAGTTAACTGGTTTATGTTCGCGTGCATGAGGCAGATGTGTCGTAGGAGTGGCCTCTCAGGACCCGTGTTTAGTAACTAGGAAATACACATTTCGGTCGCTTAGCCCCTCTGTCACATTCTTTTAAGGTTCTCTTTTTAGAGACTATAAACGGAACAGCAGTTTACTGTAACATGCGATACCTGTTCGTGAGGATGTGCTTGAGATGCCGAGGACACTTAGACTGAACGACAAAGTAGGTGACTCTGTTGGTGCCTGTTCAATATACTGCTAACGTCAATAAATACTTGACAAAACGCTCTTTTTACATTACATTTAGCTGACGCTTTTATCCAAAGCGACTTACATGCTATACAGTAGACCGTAGACACAGCAACGGTGAGCAATGAGGGTTAAGTGTCTTGCTCAAGGACACAACGACATGGACTGGCTGAGCCAGGGTTTGAACCACTGACCCTCTGATTGAAAGACTGACTTGCTAACCACTGAGCCACAGTATCTCTCCTTCAAGCAGCATGTGCAGAGCTGTGAGGAAACGTTTGGTGTCTTTTATTTCTTTGTTTCTACTCGCTGAAGATTCAAAATCATTTACAGTTCAGCCCATTTGCTATTGATCGTGTATTCTACTCAGCATTTATGATATTGTTTTGTCCGTGTTTAACAGCTGTTTTTGCATCATCGTCATCGTCTGCCAGACAACGACAGGGTTTGAGAACAGAAAGAGGTTTTGAACTCTTATCCCACATGAAGCACGACTTTCTTGTTCCGTCTCATGTTCATGAGCATGTTGTGGTCATGTTCATGTTGTGGTCATGTTCATGTTGTGGTCATGTTCATGTTGTGGTCATGTTCATGTTGTGGTCATGTTCATGTTGTGTTCATGTTCATGTTGTGGTCATGTTCATGTTCATGTTCATGTTCATGTTGTGTTCATGTTCATGTTCATGTTGTGGTCATGTTCATGTTCATGTTCATGTTGTGGTCATGTTCATGTTGTGTTCATGTTCATGTTGTGTTCATGTTCATGTTGTGGTCATGTTCATGTTGTGGTCATGTTCATGTTGTGGTCATGTTCATGTTGTGGTCATGTTCATGTTGTGGTCATGTACATGTTGTGGTCATGGTCATGTTCATGTTGTGGTTGTGGTCATGTTCATGTTGTGGTCATGTTCATGTTGTGGTCATGTTCATGTTGTGGTCATGTTCATGTTGTGGTCATGTTCATGTTTTGGTCATGTTCATGTTGTGGTCATGTTCATGTTGTGGTCATGTTCATGTTGTGGTCATGTTCATGTTGTGGTCATGTTCATGTTGTGGTCATGTACAACAGAGTAGAGAGGAGAGTGTCTGTGGCAGAGTTCGGATGCATGAGTGAGAAAGAGTCGGTTGAAGGAAGGGCTGACAGAACAGACGAGGCCAGAGAGGAGGGAGAGAGGGAGAGAGAGAGAGAGGGAGAGAGGGAGAGAGAGAGGGAGGAAGAGAGGGAGAGAAGGGAGAGAGGGTACGAATGTTGCGACGGACAGGTGCAGAGTCTGTTGCTGTGGGAGGGTTGTCAGTTCCCAAGAGTGGGAGAGAGTAGGAGATAAAGAAGTGGTCAGAGACATGAAGTGGAGTTACAGTGAGGTTCGATGTTGAGCAGTTTCTGGTGAAGATATAGTCAAGATGATTTCCAGCTTTGTGAGTCGGAGGTGAAGGACTGAGTGAGAGAGCAAAGGAAGACAGTAAGAGCACCAGGTCAGATGACTTCTCGGTCTGGATGTTGAAGTCACCTAGAAGAATGAGAGGGGGGCCGTTTTCTGGGAAACTTGATAGGAGGACGTCTAATTCTTCCAAGAAATCTCCCAAAGAACCAGGTGGACGGTAGAAAACAACGTTTAGTTGAACCGGATGGGTAACCGTCACAGCATGAAACTCAAAAGACAGTGGTTGACGCTTTAGAAAATTAGCTCAAACAAGCAGTTGATAGCACAGTCAATCGTGAAGAGGGACTCAAGAGCTGCAGTTTAGGCAGTGGCTGAGGAGGCTGAAGGGTATATTGACGCCAAGCTGCAGGGTTTTGATCAGGCCATAGTGGCTAGTTTGGAGAAAAGGGAAATAAGAGACATAATCTAAAAAAGGCACTCAAAAAAATAACTTGAGACTGCAATGCTGATGTCGGATGGCCGGTATATGACTAAGTCATATACCGGCCATCCGACATCAGCAACTTTTCAGAATCAGAACCAGAAACATTTATTGCCATGTTGGTTTTCACATTCAAGGAATTTGTCCTGGTGGAAGGTGCATAACATTCAATTCAGTGTATTTTGTATAGCCCAAAATCACAAATACAAATTATCCTCTGAGGGCTTTATAATCTGTACACATACAACATCCCTGTCCCGGAACCTCACATCGGATCAGGAAAAACTCCCCCAAAAAATAGACCCTTTTACAGGAAAAAAAAAGGGAAGAAACCTTCAGGAGAGCAACAGAGGAGGATCCCTCTCCCCGGATGGACAGAAGCAATAGATGTCATGTGACCAGAATCAACATAACAGAGTTACAGCACATTCAATGAATATCACAGAAATTATTCATGTAATGAGTAGTAGGCATGGACCACGACCCAGATGACCATGATCCATGTCAGCAGACGGAGGCAGAGACGAGGGGCATCAGCAGGGCCACCATGGCAGGGAGCAGGACCGGATCCAGACAGCCACGATCCATGGAAGCTTGAGGAGAGGAAGCACAGAGGCTCCTGAGAGGAAGTAGAGTTAGTAATGAGCATTAAAGAGACATTAATTCATCCAGAAGGATAGAGAGGAGAAAATGATTGAGAGAAGAGGAGAGAGGAGCTCAGTGTATCCTAAGATGTTCCCCAGCAGTCTAGGCCTATGGCAGCATATCTAGGGGCTGGACCAGGGCCGACCTGAGCCAGAAGGTCAAAGACCAGAAGGTCTGGTGGTCTGTGGCTTGTGGTCTGTGGCTGGTTGATGGGGCTGTTGATGGGGCTGTGGGGGATGGCGTCAGGTCTGTTCCATTGTCTTTCAAATCTGCAGTAGAACTCATTCAGCTCGTCTGCCAGGTGGAGGTCGTTCATGGAGTGGGGGGTTTTGGGCTTGTAGTTGGTGATTTGTTTGAGCCCTCTCCAGACCGACGCAGAATCACTTGCTGAGAGCTGGTGTTGCAGTTTCTCAGAGTACAGTCGTTTAGCGTCCCTCGCCGCCCTGCTAAACCTGTATTTTGACTCTGTGTACAAGTCCTTGTCCCCTCTCCTGAACGCCTGGTCCTTTTGCAGCCGTAGTTTTCTGAGTTCTGCTGTAAACCAGGGAGAGAGATATATACACAGCCTTCTGTCAAAAAGTGATGGATGGTGACCTTTGACCTCGAGAAGGGGGGCAGGGAGGGGGTTGAACTTTAGTGACCTCGTGGGTGCGGGCGGGGGTGAGCGGGGGGTCTAGGTCCCGCCCTCCGTCCAATGAGAATTCAAATCCGCCTTCTGTCAAAAGTGATGGATGACCCCAGGGAGGGGGCCTGACACACACACACACACACACACACACACACACACACACACACACACACACACACACACACACACACACACACACACACACACACACACACACACACACAGAACAGTGTGAGCAACTCCCTCCTGCTATCTAGGTATATATACACAGGAAAATAGTTATTTCCAGCAACAGTTAGAGAATATATACCATACCTTCAAGGTCTTACTTTTAAAAAGTGTTTCTATCGCTAAACACAAAAGCAGCCCAGAGTTTCACGGGAAAATGTGAATTAAATAAAGAAAGTTTAGGTAAAAAGTCTTACTTTTTTAAAAAAGGTTTCCTGATTCGATGTTTCCCTCAGTATATCTAAAAGTAAGTTTTAGGTATGGGTTTTCAACAGGACCTGTAAGATCTACCCACACCACCCCAGGGTCTTTGTGTGAGAGCCAGACAGATTTAACTGATAACAGACAACTCTCACAGGAGCTATAAACAAATGAAGGAGACGCAACCCTTGCTGAGTTTACACAATCACCTTACTTTTTAAAAGAGCCCACAACCACCCCTGGGTCTTTGACATCACCCTACAGGACTTGTAGGATCTCGTGACACTTGCGGCTCTCGGGGTCACGGGATACCTGGATAAACGCAGGCAGAGGTTACCAGGGTTATAACCAACTGAGGATCTTTCCTAAGGGCACATCACAATAAACTCAGAATTCTCCTTGTATATGAAAACATATAGACAATGGTTAACTGATAACACATACGGCTCTCGGGGTCACGGGACACCTGGATAAACGCAGGCAGAGGTTACCAGGGTTATAACCAACTGAGGATCTTTCCTAAGGGCACGGCGACCATCACAATAAACACAGTAAGCTTTCCCTACACAGGAAAACATATAAATAACGACTGGTGTTTAACAGACATACTGAACACTCAGCCAACGCTAGGCCATGCATACAGGTACTATGTCTTTTCCGTTCTGTTTTAACAATATGAATGAATCTATTTTCAGAATTTAACTTTAAACTACCTTCCAACAGCAACAGCTCCGCAACACCTTGATGACTGTAAGTATCCTTTAATATATTACATATTTGAACGTTATGATTGTAAACTTACCGTTTTCTAATCCTTTGCAGACCATCATGCACCATCCTACGCTCTGCACCCGGATGATGACCGTACGTAATCTTTAATATATATGTATTACAGATTTTGAACGTTATGATTGTAATCTTCATCTAGAAAATCATTTTTCTACTCCTCTACAGTTACCGAAGCAGAGTGGGACCACATATTAGAGGACGACTTCACTGATGAGCCTCAACGAGGACGACACGGAGGTGTGTTAGCACCGCTAGCACCCGGCGTAGAGCTAGACCTGCCACCGGGTTTCCCCGTCATCAACTTTAACGTCACCGATTACCCTACGAGCTCTTCAGAAGAAGAAGAAGAAGAAGAAGAAGAAGCCTTACAAACGCCGTTAGTTTTACCGGTTAGCCCCACGAGTTTAACAGTTTCGGGAGAAACAATTCGTATCGTTCCGGAGCCGGAGCCGTTAGCTGCATCGGGTAAAAACAACCTGACTCACCCCGGAACTTCAGCAACGGACCCCTCCTCATCCGGTTCAAACTCATCGGAGGATAGCTCGCAAAATACAAAAGGTGAGTTTCAAATTCTTCTAATATTTATGTATACTATAACACAAACATGTTTTGTAATTCTATATTTCAGGGCAAAGATTTAAACATGTTGTATAATTATGTATTTCAGGGACTAGAACGAGGAGGAGGAGGAGCCGTGGGACGAGCAGCAGAGGGCCTCGGAGGAGTTGTGAGAGGAGGAGCAGAGGGAGGGGGAGTCATTGCAACAGGTGTTGCTGGAGAGATAAATACTTGGAGCTTATGTATCTGACGGGTATGGTAATGTCTGATGCCAGTAGATTGTATTAAGGACTGTGTTTTGTTTTTCTTTTCGATGTCATGGAGAACCGTCGTTTATCAGAATTACAGGCTTCAGCAGAAGCATTACCCGTACATGTACCCCATGAATTGCAAAATGCCGTTGATAGATTAAATGAAAGTCCTTCCACCTCAGAGCCTGTAGATCCTTTCGCTGCCTTAAACAATGCTCTTGATAGCCTCAACGAACCCTATTGCGCACATTCAGCAGTCTATTCAGACCTTGATGCCTTAGATGCCTCGGTAGACCGTTTAATACAGTGTACAACGGTAAACACCTCTGCTATAAATCAGGTTGATGAAAATCATTTAGATCCGATTGATGAAAATCATTTAGACCTACATGAGGTAATTCAAACAGGGGGTCAGACTAGAGGTACACTGAGGCAGGTGACTAGGAGTAGATTCAACAACACTGAAACAAGACACACTTTAAATGTACCTCCCGTTGATCCTGGTGGAAACTATGCCTTATATTACGCTTCAGTGCTGGGGAGCCTTCATGACTTTTGTGAAAGACTCTTTTCAGAAGCTATGCGAGGTGATGTGGTACAACTAGAGCTGACTGGTGAGAGTCTGAGGGGTAACGTCTCTGTTGTTTTAAGGGCTGGTCCTGACATGGATTTGACCGGTTTTGAGGCTCTCCTAGAGAGGAGCATTCAATCCAATGCGTCTGTTATGGCAGACAGCGGTTTAGAACTGGTGGCTCAGGTGATCCGTAACCCTCGAGGCGGTGGCGGTGTTAAAAGAACGTTGGAAAAATTGCTGCACAATGAGGTGGTTAAAAAGAGGAGGCGTTTCCTGTACGTTGTACAGAATAACGGTAATCAACTATGCTTTGCCATCAATTTAGCTCATTTGATGAACCCCTGTTTTACACATACCGAGGTAATTAGTAGGGGCGGAGAGATTCAGACTCGGGCGGGTCTATCCCATCAGACTGCGGTGACCTTTAGCGACATTGAAACATTTGAGAGGATTTTAGAGTGTAAAATTGTAGTGTTTTACAGAGGGGATGAGAACCGAACCCTCTCAAAATTCCAGACAGCAACCCCAAAGAGGGACAAAAAGCTGTTTATGTTTCTGTTTGAAAATCATTACTACGGTATTAAAAACCTCAAAGGTTTTTTAGGGGCAAAGTACGTGTGTGAACATTGCGATACCGGTTATGCCAATGTACACAGTCACAGCTGTCAGGATCACTGTTCAGTCTGCATGGATCCCTCCTGTGTTTCACAGCCAGAGTCACAAACTGTCATTTGTGACTCCTGTAACAGAGTATGTCGTTCCCTCTATTGTCTGAGAAAGCACAAGGAGCCTGTCCTGAGAAAGAACCAAACAAAGGCCTTCAGTAACTGTGACCTGTATAAATACTGTAAGGACTGCAAGAGGTTTTACTACACAGCCATGAGTGGAAAGGGAGGCCCTCACAAATGTCAGGCACTGCAATGCAGAATCTGCAAGGGCCCCGAGGGCGAGAGTCACCAGTGTTACATTCAGCCTTTAGCTCCGGACCCTGAGCATACTGAGAAATTGGTGTTTTATGATTTTGAAACCTTTGTAAATGAAAGAGGGGTTCACGTTCCTTTTCTGATTTGCACTAAAACGCTAAACGGTGAGAGGTGGAACGCTCAGGGTGTGGATTGTGCTCTTGACTTTCTCCGGCATTTCAGGAGACCAATGTACAAAAAAGCTGTGTTTATAGCTCACAATGCTAAAGGTTTTGATAGCTATCTGATTCTCAATGCCATGGTCCAGCAGGGCTTAAAACCTTCTCTGATTATGCAGGGCAGCAAAATCATCTGCTTCACAGACCCTGATTACGGTCAGAAATACATAGACTCGTTGTCTTTTCTCACCATGCGTCTAGCAGCCATGCCCAAGGCTTTGGGCTTTGTTGATAAAATCAAAGGCTACTTTCCCCACAGTTTCAGCTCTGAGGCTCACTTGAGTTATGTAGGGCCCTACCCCCCTCTCGACTGTTTTGGAGCAAAAAGCATGAGTACGGGGGAGAGGGCCGAATTGGCCGCTTGGTATGAGACGGTGAGCCAGAGTACTTTTGATTTTCAGAAGGAGGCTTTGCGTTATTGTCAGAATGATGTAGACATTCTTGCACAGGGTTGTATGCTTTTCAGGCAAGGCTACATCGATGAGACCGGTATTGACCCCTTCAGCTGCGCCACCATCGCTTCGGCCTGCATGAAAACCTTTGTGACCAACTTTCTGCCTAGCAACAGCCTAGCGATACCTTCACCCCAGGATTACAGGTCTCAATTCAAAACGTTCTCAAACGCAGGGATCCAATGGCTAGAGTGGGTGTCACACACCGACAATGTATTTATTCAGCACGCTTTAAACACGGGGGAAAAGCGGGTGGGTGATTACTATGTGGACGGTTACGCAGAGATTAATGGGGTGAAACATGTGTGGGAGTTTCTAGGATGTTTTTATCACGGTTGCCCCTTGTGCTTTCAGCCTCACGACACCTGTCCTCTGACAGGCAGGCCCTTTGAAGAGATGCATACGGCCTGTGAGAAGAAACTACAGACGTTACAGTCTGTCCATGGCATGCGAGTGAATGTCATGAGAGAGCATCGTTGGGTAGAGTTGAAAAAAAACGACCAGGGGTTGAAGGATTTTCTCAGGGAATACAATGCGCCTCAGCCTCTAGCCCCCCGAGATGCTCTGTACGGAGGCAGGACAAACGCCGTGAGGTTGAGGTACACGGCGGGGGCTAAAGAAAGGGTTGATTACGTAGATGTGATTTCATTGTATCCCTACGTTAACTGTGCATCCCCCTACCCTCTAGGTCACCCTGAAATAATCTACAAAGATTTCAAAGAGCCTCAAAGCTACTTTGGGTTAATCAGGGCCGTTGTCTATCCCCCTCACGAGTTGTACTTTCCCGTCTTACCGTACAGAACTCCCTCGGGTAAACTTGTGTTTACTTTGTGTCGTTCATGCGCCGACCTTAATTTCCAGGAGGGTCCTTGTACACACAACGATGAGGCCAGAGCGTTGACGGGGACCTGGGTCACCCCCGAATTCAACAAGGCCTTAGAAAGGGGTTATCGTGTGGCAGAGATTACAGAGGTGTGGCATTTTGACAGAAGCAGTGATTCCATCTTTGTAGACTATATGCACACTTTTCTCAAGGGCAAGCAGGAAGCTTCGGGCTATCCTCCAGAGGCTACTGATCCAGAGAGCAGAGCAAAGTACATTAGGGACTATCAGGCCAATCAAGGTATTTTGCTAGATGCTGCCAAAATCATGTCTAACCCTGCTAAAAGACAAGTGTCTAAATTGTGTCTCAACAGCTTTTGGGGAAAGTTTGCGCAGAGAAGCAACATGACCCAGACCGTTCTCACCAGTGAACCGGAAGAGTTTTTCAGCCATCTGTTTTCCGAGAAATATAACGTCGACTACTTTTCCTTTCTCAGCGACAGAGTGGCTCTGGTTCAGTGGAGTCACGGCGACAAGTGTGTAGCCCCTCCAAACAAGGTGAATAATGTTTTTGTAGCGGCCTTCACCACAGCTTACGGACGGCTCAAGCTGTACAGTTATCTGGAGCAGCTGCAAGACAGGGTGCTGTACTGTGATACAGACAGTCTCATATATGTCACAAAAGAGGGGGAGCAGCTTCTCGAATTGGGTAATTATCTGGGGGATCTGACTGATGAGCTGGGTGGTGACTCTATACAAGAGTTTGTAGCAGCAGACCTTGCCTTTTGGGTATTGAATAATGTTTGAACCTAATCAAATTGAGCCCTTTGAGCCAAGACTGAGGGTTCCTTTTTCCTGCCAGATTGTGGGGCCCAGCGGATGCGGGAAAACCTATTTTGTAAAAAATGTTTTGGAAAACTGTCAACATGTGATGGATAAAGAGCCCGACAACATTGTATGGATATATACTTCATTTCAACCGTTGTATGCTGAACTGCAAAAGAAAAATAAAAAGATTAAATTCATCAAAGGACTTCCTGATTCTTTCGAAGACGATGACCTGTTTCCCCCCGATCATAGTCACCTGATTATTCTGGACGATGTCATATTTCAAGCGGCCAATCATCCGGAAGTGGTCAGGATTTTCACACAATACAGACATCACAGGAATATGAGTGTAATGATGCTGACGCAGAATGTTTTTCATCAAGGTAAACACAGTCGCACCATCAGTTTAAATAGCAACTACCTGGTGTTGTTTAAAAACCCTCGAGATAGATTACAGCTGACTATACTGGCTCAACAAATTTACCCCGGTAGAAAGGCCTTTATCTTGGAAAGTTTTGAAGACGCTACCAAAGATCCTCACGGTTATTTAATCATTGACCTCACTCCAACCTGTCCAGAGCCTTACAGACTGAGATCGGGAATACTCCCCTCCCAGTGGCCCGTTGTGTATCTACCCAAGACGTCTAAAGCATGTCAGCGCGATTAAAAAGGAACGCTCCTTTACTGAGAGCTTTGTGTCACTCAAAGCCTCGGCAGCGTAAAGATATTCTCGAGGGCTGTTCCTCGGACTTTGTGCAGTGTCTGAGCGAGCTCTCTTTAAATCTTTTAAAAGGAAACATTCCACTGTCTGCCATCCAGTAAAAAAAACTCGAGGCGCAAAAGAAAATTATCAGACTGATGGCTAATAAAAAGGCCAGTTTAAAAAGCAAACGCAGAGCACTGAGGACACAATCGGGAGGATTTCTGTTACCTCTGCTCTCTGTGGCCGTGCCCTTTATCGGACAGCTTCTAGGAGGCCTCATACAAAAATGAGCCAAAAGATGTTTTTGATGACCCCTCAACAGCTGAACCGTCTGAGTCAGACGGCCTCCCCGGTCCAGGCCCCAACCCCGACCCCGACCCCGGTCCCGACCCCGGCCGGCAGTTTAGAAACAATGAGACGTGTGGCCGAAAACGATTTGGATGAAAAAATGAGGTACATATTAAACCAGCAGGGTTTGAGTTCTTATGAAAAAATTAAAAAATACAACGCTCTGCTACAGAGACATTTGGCTCTGATTAAACAAAGGGAGAAGGTCGAGCCTCCTATTGTGCCCCTTAAAGAACAACAAGCAGAAGAAGAAGCAGAAGAAAAGAAGGATGATATGGTGCATGAGGTGTTGCAAAATCTTCCCGAGAGATATAGGAAAAATGCTAAATATATCATGACAAAATTAACCGACAACCTCTGGACTAGTCAAGGAGAATTTGTTTATAGGGGAAAACCTGTGACAGGCTCTCACATGATTGATTTGATTAAAAATCTAAGCCTCTCTTTTAAAAAGACGTCCCAGCCTCCAAACGGATGGATGGTATTTTTAAATACTTTGTCCGAATTAAACATTCCCTCATCAGCGGTGAGCAACCCTCGAGCTAGGGAGCAATATCAACGCCTCAAGATGCATGATGATGATGTAACTCCCCGGAAAAAGAAAAAGAAGCAGACGCCTTGGATTCATTTTTCCCCTCAATAAAGACAAAAGAATTGATTCAAGTTGTACCGTTTTTTTATTTCACAAGTTGTAACAATCTTTAAACATTTGCAAAGAACATATGGTGTGATGGCCTTGCAGTCTCGTAAAGATATTCTTAGCGCAGCGTTGATGTTTTTTCACAAAATCTGAAACCATCTTGTCGTTTTTTACGGCTTCATCTTGATATAAAGATAACACATTTTCAAAAGATTGACCGCAGGCCCTGTGGCACAGATAATAAATACAATGCTGGCCGCATGTGGTAGACATGACGTGTTGTTCACTTGTCGCTTAGAGTTGATCTCTAGAATGGAGTCGTAACAGGCGTAAACAATAAGAGTAGTCGTGGCAGGCAGGGGGATTCTGAATCTCATTTCCAGTCTCAGACTGCCTGTGGAAACGGGGGCTAAAGCGTCACAGTCCTCTGCCGCTGTGAGGTTGAAAACAAACAGGCTATAGCCCTTCTCAAAATCCTGCCTGTCGATGCTCAGAGGTAAATCTTTCAAATGTCTCCCCGTAGCCGTAAACATGCTGTAAAACTCTCTGACGGAAACCCCCTGGTTAAATTGAGGCTGAAAAGCCTTGGAGGGTACCTGTCTGCCGTCCTGACACAAGGCCAAATACTCTACATCATTGTGGATAAAATTGAAGGGGCTCCGGTCTCTCTTTCCCGTAAAGGCCTCGTGGTTCACCATGCCCAAAACAATATATTTAGGCATTGTCCCCAAAAAGAGATTCTCTTGGGTGCATATTCGTGAATTCTCCGGGATAGAGTATGTTTTGACGTTGGCTCGTGACAGGGGATAGAGGGCATTTCCCCTCAGCAAAGCGGCCTCGTGACCCAAGCGTACTGCAGGGGAAACAGTGGCTTTCTTGACAAACAGGGAAGCTCCCAGTACTTTTAAACGGTAGGTGGATGCGTCGGCGCACATGAGACAAAAGGCATCGCTGGCCCTGGTCAGCTTAATTCTCAAATCCACAGAGTTTAAAAGAAGTCTCTCGCTGAAAAAGATGTCGGCGTGCAGAGGTCCCAGCAGATGAACCTCTCTGGAATTTACACTGAATTTAGCTCTCTGAACCAGTCCCTTGTTGGGTCCGTCATCCGTCACTATAGAGTCCATAGAGTCGGCCGTATCTTTGTAAAATAGCCCGGCGCTAAACTGGCTTTTTAGTGTATCGTGTGAATAGTTGAGCAGAGTCTCGATCATAGCTCTGTAAGGGTGAGTGGAGCTGGATTGTGAAATTAGTCTATCCCCCAAAATGACATCGCATTGGCTAAAGATTGTATTTAGAGGGGTAATTAATCAAAGCCACGGGAGCATCATTGGCCAGGTTTGTTCCATCGGCGTTGGTAATTTTCACCCTGAGGTGAATCAAGGTGTCATTGAGATCAAAATACTTTTCTCCATCTCCGGGGATAAAAAATTCAATGGGGCCTCCGTCGGTAATGGCCGACAGAGGCATGACTTCTGTGTAGAGCTTTTCATCGATAGACAGCTGTGTCATGGGGGCTGAAAATAAATCCAGTTCCGCCATACTGCACTCGGCTGATTTATGGTGTAAAAGAGCCATGAGTCTAAAATATGTCTCCCTTGTTTACAGATGTCCTTCCCTTAGCCTTACGTCCGCCAAATGATTTTCTCTTTTCAACGCTCTTGCGTTTTTTAACACCAACACGCTGACCCGGGGGTCTCTTTCTGGCTCTTTTGGCCAGCATCATCAAGCCTCCCGATCCTTCTTGAGAGTTGTTCCTGCCCATGGCATGGCTTATCACCTCTGAAGCAATGTTTTTTACCGCCGATTTCAAATGAGGTTTAGCAATGGCAAACCCCCTTTTCATCAAAGGGGCCACAAAACGAAATAATCTTGAAAATATAGACCCTATTCCTCTCCCGTACATGACGGGAGAACCGTAGAAACCGGGGAGAGTGCCGCCCACTTGATTTTCATAATAACTCACAAACCTATTGGGGTCGGCCCTCTGTTGCTGCGAGTACATCATTTTGAGGGTCGAAAATGGAGCTTCAAGATAGTCTTGCCAAAGGTAAAGTCTACCGGTTCGTTTTGATCCGTTTTAATCTCGACGTGAATGTTTTTAATGTGCTTCTTGGCCACGGGTAGATAGTAGGCGGGGCTAAAATACTTTGTGACAACGTCACCGTAGGTCCCTTGTATATCCACGGTTCTCAAGAGAGGAGCGTAACTGTCACCTACCAACTGATGACACACCACATCACTATAACAGTAGAGATGGTAATTCCCCGCTTTTATATCGGCGGGGTGGGGAGCATGAGTGTTATCAAACTTGAACCATTCTCCCGGGGTAAAACCTAGCATGTAGGCTAAAGGGGGGTCGAAACGTAGATGATACTGTCCGCCCGCTTGAAAATCAATTCTCTTTTGAATACGATTATAGAGTAGAAAGATGTCGGTTCCAATCTTTCTCTGAAAACCATCCAACTCTGCCTTAATCAGGTTTAAAGTGTCATAATAGCCTCCCCTGATTCTTTGACGGGTTACCTTATCCTCCTCTTTTGTTTTCCAGTCAAAGTAGGCCCGGTGGTGAGGCACGTTAAACCAGCTGTGTGGATAGGAAATTTCAGTCAAAGCCACTTGCCAGGGCCCTTCTAATTCGAGGGCTTGAGCCAACTCTACATGAAAGCTGGAGCTTTTGTTGTTTTTAAACACTTTGTGGCTAGCGTTGGACGGCAGGGTGATGTAAAACCCTTCCATGATGCTAAATGAAGAGTGGTCTTGAAAACCGTTTGTTTTATACGTCCGTCAGTTCGCTAGCTTTGACCCAGCTGTTGAATTTCTCGGGCCAGTTTTTCCAACGTACCAACATCTTTTTTACACCTCCAATGACCTTTTCCTCCAAGATTTCTTCCACTTGGTAGGCCTTGTCGGCTGTCAGCTTTACTTTCTGCAACTCTGTCTCGTAAAATGTACCCTGTATAAGCTCTCCGTCATAATCTTTCAGTTTATACACAGGGGGTAGACGCGGCACACACTCGGAGATGGTAAACACCTCGTCTGTGAAACTGTTCGTATTTTTTATCAAACACTCTTCTGTGTTTTGAAATTCTCACCGCATCACCTCGTTTTAAATTCATCTTAAACGTTTCTTTGTAACGGTCGGGGATCGAACCGTACAGGTTTTGGAACACTTGCAGGGTGTTTTCGGCCGTCACCTGCATCGGAGTCATTTTTATACTCTTGTGATAGCCTTTATTGTAGCCTTTAACCAAATCCTGCAAGACATCAATGTACCGGCGGGTATTTTTAGCCGTGAAATACCTCCACATTCTAGTTTTCAAAGTGCGATTAAATCTCTCGACCACTGACGCTTTCAGATCGCTGGCTGTGGAGAAATGATTAATGCCTCTTTTCTTCATCAACTTCTCAAAAGTTTTGTTAAAGAATTCTTTGCCCGCGTCCGTTTGTAGCTTTTCAGGGACCCGGCTATCTTTTAACACAGAATCGAAGGCTCCGGTGACCTCTGCTCCAGTTTTTTTCTTTAACGCTCGCACATAGGCCTTTTTGGAAAACACATCTATGATGGTCAGTAGATAATTAAACCCGTCATTGTGCTCGACCAACGCCTGCATGTCGCAAAGATCTGCCTGAAACTGATTTAAAGGTCGGGGTACAAAAACTCTGACAAAATGTGTCCTGACTGGTTTATGCAGAGTATAAGCGTCCTGCTCCGATAGAAAATCTTTAACTAGGTCAACGTTGACCTTTGACCCCGTTTCATCCCTCAGGGCTCTGCTGAGCCGCTCTACACCTCCAAAACTAGCCGGATCATAATAGACCTTTTTCATGAAACGTTTCTCCGTCATGATGAAACAATAATGAAGCATTTTGTTAAAGGTTCAGTTTTTTATTGTTTTCAAAAATCATACGATTGTATCACACTCAGAGCATCCTTTAACACAGAGCCTCCCAGGTTACAATGAATATCATAATGCAGTCTTTTCAAATCATTGTCAGGTTTTTGTACACAAACATCTACAAACAAGGTATACAGAGTAAACAGGTGGTACACTTTTACATCTTTTTGCATCTCTTTAATAATTTTGCCAAAAGTATCAGACATTGAAGATTGGTTTACCATATGCATTGTGTGGTGTACGAGCATAGTGTGCTCGGCATGGGTTCGAACAATATTCAAAATCTCTTCTAGTCTAGCAGCATCACGGCCTTTGGGTTGCGTGTTTACAATAACCCTGTCCAACACATCTATTAACTGACTAATGATTACATGTTCCTCTATATACGACTCAAGTTTTCTCCAGTAATTACCCATTTTCACTCCCCAGCCCAAAAGTCCAAGGCGTCAAGCAAAGCTAAAATCTTGACATCGTCTTCCCCCACCAGAGCTTTGTAGATTTTGCAGAGTTTCAAATCGAGGTGCCTCGTCATTTTGAGACTGCGAAGAATGGCTTCTGAAGCACCATGGATCCTGCCATCAGACACGTGAAGGCCTCGTTTGGAAAGACTCCGTTGAATGGTGGGAATAAAACGGTCCGTCCAAAGTCTTTTCATCAGAGCGTCGTAATGCTTTTGCAGGAAAAACTCTGGTAGGTCTTGCAGGCATTCGTGTTGTATCTGGCTCGGATGGTTCACTTGACAGCCGTAACAGGTTTCGTTTCTAAAGTCGGACACAACCCTGCCCAACAATCGAGCCGTTATGGTTTTCACCGTGTTGAAGAAAATGTCAGTCAAATGGCCGTCCGGCGCATCCTTCTCCGGGGTGTTGCATGGTGAAGACAGAGTCTCTGGAGATGATGGAGAGGAAGTTTCGCTATCCGACGCCGGAGATGATGGAGGGGTTAGAGGGCAAGACATGATGTTTCAGAGTGTGGAGAGTGTCGCCGTTTTATGGAAAAGAGGGTCGGGCTTAGGAGGAGGAGGAGGAGTCGTGTGGAAAGAGATTTTTTTTCACCATCAGAATGTTGCGCGAAGTTTGACTGGATAGAAAGAGGGTTTTGATGTTTACCGCCTTCTCATCCATTACTTTTAACCAGGCCTTGACAGGCACACGGAGGGTTGTTTGATACACACCGCATTCCGAATTGAAGTACTCCAAGACAAATTCATCCTTTTGCTCCAACAGCTGCCGGCTAGCTCTGTAGTACCATCTCCCGGAAGGCGAAGATCTGGTTTCCCAGACGCTAGCGGATGTTGTTTTTACAGTTTTAACCAACGGCTCCGGTCCTGGACGGAGGTCGTTCGAAGCCACCAGATTTAACACAGCCCAATCCGTTGAGGTAAGTGTTGCTCTTACAGTCTGACGGCTGTAAGATTCCCCTTCTTCCAGCTGGTAGAGATAGAGTTCACTAGCGCTATAGTTGAACACGTAGCCCCAGAAGCCTCCCTCTTCTAAAGGCCATTCCTCCTGAAGAAGTTGAGCCGGAGGTGTCTGGATCCGACACAAATACACCATCCGTTTCTTGGGTGCATCCTGAAGTCTTGTAGTCGTCACAGCAGTCTCACTGATCATGTTTAAGGATCTAGCAGCCATGTTTCAAAGTTTTCGAAAACTGGGTCCTTTTTATTCTCCTTTTCCTGTTTAATTTCAAAAACCACAATACTCTATTCTCATTGGTTCGCGTCTAAGACAACCCCATTCCAAAATACTCGGCGCTCATTGGTTCACAGCTTAGGCCCGCCCCCTTCCTAAATACTCGATTCTCATTGGACGGAGGGCGGGATCTAGAAACGTCACTAAAGTTCAACCCCCCGCTCACCCCCGCCCGCACCCACGAGGTCACTAAAGTTCAACCCCCTCCCTGCCCCCCTTCTCGAGGTCAAAGGTCACCATCCATCACTTTTTGACAGAAGGCTGTGTATATATCTCTCTCCAGGGTTAGGGTTGTTGTAGCTCACCCTGGTGCTGGTTGGAACACAGCTGTCCTCACAGAAGCTGATGTAGGAAGTCACAGCCTCTGTGTACTCATCCAGACTGATGGTAGCAGTCCTGAAGACATCCCAGTCAGTACAGTCCAAGCTGTATGCCTGCCTGCAGCCATGGCCAAATTACCAATTAGAATGGTGATTGCCCAGTTAGGTGAACCAAGGAGTTCTACATCTGTCACAGATTTTGAGCTGTGCGAGAATCTTCTCACCCTCAGACCTTTGAGTGTCAAGTGTTTTTAGGCACACTCAATGCTGTTCTAAAGGGGACTGCACAACTGTGGTGGTTAGCTGATCGCACCAAAATATCTAAGAAGAATTCATAAGTGCTTTCCTTGAAGCTTTTCTGCCCACAGACTATCAGTCCGAGATTGAGGAGCAACTGCAGGAGGGACTTTGCGTCTAACCACCGTGCACTCTGCCTAAATTGGAGACCCAATATGTTGGAGGAAGAGATGGTGACCATTGGGGACCGGGTGGTCAAGCTTGGCCCTTGATAGAAAAAGACTAAAGTAACTCCAAAGATGATTGGAATCAATAACAGAGCAACCTGTTAGATCACCGATCATTCGTGACCAGTTTCATTCCCGATTGGTAAACATTCTTTTTTTCAATTCCAAGTCAAGTTAGATTAGATTGCATTTAAGGTTGGTTGTTTAATACAATGAATGTTGCTGTACTAAAGATTTTCATCACAATCAAATCATGGTTCATCTAATAGAAGGGGAAAAAATCCTCACTTTGATGCAGTTTTTTTTTGTTGCAATCTTCAAATTTAATCTACAAAATGCAGAACATGGAATGTCCCAGGAGAGTTTGCAGGCCGGCAGAGGTTCAGACAGCAGAAGGGGATGAAAATATATATTTTTTTCTTCATATCAGCCAGAAAACATGCAAATTGCATTTCAGACCCTCCCATATCCACTTAAATACTTTCTTTACAATTACCTATATGTGTTTACAATATAGAAATTATACTAATCCTTTCAAATAAGGAAAACGATTGCAGGCCTGGACAATTATTGAAGATACGTTACTAGTTCAGTGTCAAACTACAAAACAGAAAGAATTTAATTTAACTAGCAAGATTGTTGCTTGTTGCACACACTGCATCTTGTAACAGACAGCTCATGTCTTTCTTTCCCTGATACTGATGTCTGAAATAAAGAACATCAATTAAAAGTAAGTAGCATAACAATAGTGAACAGCTGACATTGTTTCAAATATCAAACTAACTCGGGCCAGTTGGCCAGTTACATAATGCAAAATGCCACTGCCTTCTTTCAGAGCTGAGGGTGGAGAAAACAAAGATAAACACCTCCAACAGTTCTCAAAAGACAAATAAATTAAAGACCCAGAGTGTCCAGATGCTCGAAAGCCTTTCTAAATCCACAGGTGAGGATAAAAGAACCTCAAGTGCTTTTGCAAATGCTTTAGACTTTACATGAGACAACACCAGGACATTCGGCAGTACTGTATTTTCATTCCCAACAGCCAGGTCAGCCACTTGACACTGTATCTGAACACCAAGGATTTTATTTAAAACTGGATTTCAACTAGAATTAAGTACAAAAAAAGAATATGTCCTGGCTAATCTGTTCATTTGGGGCTTTCCTTTCCTTCCTTCCTTTGTTTCCTTTTTTCTGAGAAGGGGTAGCTTGCACAATTAAAAGGATATGGACGCTAAATTGGAGATTGCCGTTTCTAACACAAATGTGTAACACAAATAGCATTAACATACTTTAGAACAATACAAATAGCATCTCAGGAAGTAAAAGGAACATCATAATGTCGCACTAAAGTTGGCTTTTCACGGCATGGGAAAGAACCAGCAAAGCGGAGCCTCCATTCAGACTCCCACAGTCTCAAACAGCAAGAATCAAATCTGCTTTCTGTCTCTCAAGATAAGGTGTTCTTTTGTGGGCATCGTAGAAGTGAATGTCTGGGGAGTTTGCTGGTCAGAAGGCTGCTGTCTCTAGCAGACCAGGGGAAGAGAAAGGGCTGTGGGCTGGGGTTAGAGCTGAAATCTTTCCATGGGTCCATCCTGTTGCTGGAAGACAAACTGGCTTTGACCTTTGTCCACCTGTGGAGCCAGGCTGGCATCCTCCACACCAAAGTAGTGTTCAATCAGGTCAAAGGCCTTTTGATAGATCTCCAGGTTCTCGTGGCTCTGCAGGAACTCGATCTTGTCCAGGCCTAAAGAAGAGCACCCACACAAACATAGCTCATTTCATTTCTATATCACACTTAACACAACTAAGCGGCAAAGGTACAACAGGGTTGAGTAATGTCACAACTGTGTCTAAAGCACGAGGCTTCAAAACCTGACTTTTAATTACATTCTATGGAAACAACGATGCATATAGATGATGTAGATGTAGCAGCCAGTAGCTCCACAGAACTTTGCTACATTTTTGTTTTAATGTGTTGTCTTTTCATGTTTCTCAAAGGAAAACGTATGTCATATGACCAAGATACACTCATCAAACTCTGAGAAGGAGAATGGGGATTTGATAAAGTGCAGCAGCCCTTGAGATAATCACTGCCCACAACAAACAGTCAATTTGATGGACCAGGTTTCCCCGATGTTGAATTTTTGATGTTACTATCTGCCCAGATCATTCTTTTGTTGCTGCCATTTACAGTATTCTTTATGCACATTTCTAAAAATGCACCACTGGGTTTTTTCAAATCACGTTAATGCAGTTTATGGTGCATTAACAGTAGGGGTGTCAATTGAATTTGATTTTCAATTAAACCTCTTTTTTTTTAGAGACTAGTTGCTACAGTCTCTGAATCTTCTGCAGCCGACAGACAGGTTTATTGATTACATGTCTCACTGGGAAGGCTTCAGCAAAGCAGAAGGGTCTTACAGACTTGGCCAGTGGCCTTGTTGTCTGGAAAGGTACCGCTAGACAGGCAACCAGTGAGATAGTTGTGTCGTCTTTAAAGTGTGCTTCTTTTTCTACGCACACACATTCATGCATTAAAAACAGGGAGAATCATGCTTTTGAAATAAAAACTGTGACACCCCTAATAAAAAATATATAAAAAGTGGAATAATGTGTGTACACAAGGTGCTTGGGAGGCTTTTTGGTTCTGTTTAAATTTTTTATATTATGTGTAAAGCCATATTCTGGAAAAAGGTTTTTTAACATCGATCCAATTGTCCAAATGATGAAAGAACTTAAAATACAGCAGACATTAAAGCTGTTAAATTATGTTGTCAAGCAATACTTTTAACAGGTGTGCGATATGTGTCAAAAGTAAAAATGTTTCTATCAGTTACAAGATAACTGTATTAAGCGAGACAACAATTAATTACATTACATTTCACTGACGCTTTTATCCAAAGCGACTTACATGATATACAGTAGACCGTAGACACAGCAACGGTGAGCAATGAGGGTTAAGTGTCTTGCTCAAGGACACAACGACATGGACTGGCTGAGCCGGGGTTTGAACCACCGACCCTCTGATTGAAAGTCAGACCTGCTAACCACTGAGCCACAGTCGCCACTTGTCACTGTAAACCTGAATTGAATAGTGTAGAGTACTAACATATTTATTTCTTGGACAGAAGCTACAAAATATGTTAATTCCTTTAAATTCAGTGTAAGAGGTTCTGGAGGTCAGTGATTCACTGTGTAGGGCGTTGATGTTAGTGTGTGGTGAGTTGTACCATATGCCTCCTCAATGAGGGCACAGTATGGGTTGATGCCGGTTCCATTCTGTTTGGCCTCCTGTTCTCCCAGTTTGAGTATGTTCTCCAGACCATTCAGAGACACCTGCACAATCTTTGTGTCCATCACTGTCAGCAGGTCACACATGGGTTTGACGGCATTCAATGATACCAAATACCTGTTCACACAAAGATACACAAATAAACCATTTCAATTCATCTTCAATTTGATTGTTTAGCATTCATTGTTTAGTGAAACTATTTTAAATAACTGTGAGAAACTTTTAACTGCTTTTCAGTTAAATATTGACAACTCTATATGATCTACAGAAGTAAACAAGACAATCAGAGAGAAGATTATCTATTTCTACATAGTAACTCTTAATGCTTGTCACTAGGGCCACCAAAACTACACAAAATCATTCACCAGAAACTCCTTCAGCTCAGACTCTTGCTGGGCCTCCAGCAGAGACCAGTCCACCGGGAGCCAGACCCAGAGAGTTAAAGTCTGGTTCAATTCAATTCAGTTCAGTTTATTTTGTAAAGCCCAAAATCACAAATACAAATTTTCCTCTGAAGGCTTTACAATCTGTACACATACGACATCCCTGTCCCGGAACCTCCCATCGGATCAGGAAAAACTCCCCCAAAAAATAGTGAAAAGCCTTTTACAGGGAAAAAAGGGAGTTACATACCTTATCTGTGCAGGAGTGCCCCCAGAGGTGGCATTAGTAATAGTCCACGATGCCTCCCTCCTTGTGCGGAACTCGGCCTTCTGAAGGATCTCAATCAGTACTGGGAAGATGTTGGCGTCAATGACATTCTGACAAGACAAGAACCATCAGCACCACCGACACAGAGCAGCAGCCATTCTTCAGACGACACACTTAACCCAGGTGAAGCAGCTTTACCTGAATTTGATCTCCGTTTCCTGCTGTGATGTTCGACAAGGTCCAGCACGCCTCTTTCTTGATGGACTCCTTGGGACTGCTGAGCAGGTGGAGTAAACATGGCAGTGCTGAGCAGTTCAGGATGACCTGCGATGACAAACATACATAAGATAGCTACATGTATTAATGTCTTTGATCTTTTACAAATTAATCATTGAATAAATGAAGTGAGGGAACCCAGTGTCTACAGTAATTGTAATAATTGAGCCTCTACCTGAGTCTGGGTGTCATCTCCTGTTACAATGTTGCCCACCGCACGGACAGCAGGAGAAACAACTTTATAATCACTGTGCCTATGCCAAACAGAAAGAAACATTCACACAGTGTACGGTGTTGATTGTAGCAAAAGCTACTGATAGTGAGCGTTTTGTCCTGAAACCTCTTTGAAGTTGACAGTTTTCACACCGAAACATTGATGAACTGAAACTATTCAAATACAGTTTTGTCTAATAATAAACATCTGTACTCTGCAAGGATATGCTCAAAACTGTGCTTCACCTAATTCAGGCTGGGGGTGTTCAAACTAACAAGAACAGCAGTACCAATCAATTGACAAAAATCAGGACATCATCAATTTCAATTTACAGTCATTGCACAATGGCCACAAAAAGGATGTAAAGGACATACTACAATGAGCGAGCACTAATCTTCTTTGCTGATTGTTTGGGTAGCCTGAAGAAAAATGTAGGTATGCACATCGATGTAATTTATTTATACAAATTATTGTAGTTAATGTTATTGATAATGTCATCGTCACGTCATCATTTAAATGCATGTCATTTATTGTGTTTATTTGAACCAGATTCCTCTTGTTGTTGGTCTGTCCATTTTGCTGTGAAACTGCAAAGGTAACAGTGGACCAAAGAAGGATTATCTCAACTTAAACTTGCGGGGACATACAGGGGAAAATATTACTTTATAGCCATGGCTTATCTGATAAATATTGAGTTATTTTTTTGAGTTGTGGAATAGTGGTATATGCGTATATTTCATCGTACTCTCCGGCCCTCCATCCGCTCCTCCTGTCATCAACTCCTCCCTGTCTACTACTGGACCTCTACACTGTCCAGAATTTTATTGTAACAGGACACCTGATCACGCACTGTCACATATATATCACCCTAATCTTTTGACAATACAGCTTAGCCTGTTCCCGACTCTTCTCCTATATTGTGGACATGAGTTTCTTACATGAGTAGCTCCACCAATCTGCGGCAGACTCCGGAGTCAATGACCGTCTGGATCTTTTCATTGGGGCCATCAGACAGGTAGGACAGAGCCCAACAAGAGTCAGCTAGCACATCTGGATCACTGCTGAACAGAAGCCTGGACAGCACACTGAGGCAGAGAGAGACCTGACACACACAAAGGACGTCAAACAGTAGAGGCCAGTTTAATACTAGCGCTGGATGAACAACAATTAACAATGCAAGCAGAAATAAGGCAATTCAGTTATGACGCTTAGACTTACCTTGGCAAAATCCGGTGGTGGGTTTTTCCCTCGGCACAAATTGGATAGAGCCCATACTGCATTGCGGGTAGTTGTGAGGCGGTTGGATTTAGCGAGTAGCCTGGACATGACAACACAGGATCCAGTTGCTTTTGCATCGTGTTTCACATTTAGACAGACAAAGGGAGAACACTTACTGTTGTAGAAACGGCAGGATGCCACAGTTGAGGACATAGTCTCTGCACTCAGCATTATCTCCTGCAATGTTCCCCAACGCCCACACCGCCTGAAACACATCACACAATCAATTTGCTTCAGTGCTGGACCAATCAGTAAACTATAAGGGCTCTGACTTCCCCATCTCTGACCACCTAGCCATCATCCTAGACATCCCCATCCCAGAACCCAAGCAGTCTCCGTAATATTAAGTCCATCTGCTCCTCATCCATATCACAGAAAAACTCTCCCCTCTTCACTTGAAAATCCCTTTGCCCACAGACCTGGTCAACCTCAATACCAACAATAATAATAAGGAATACAATCAGCCAACAATAATAATAAGGAATACAATCAGAAATACATACTGGCTCTAAATACTGCACGCTCCACCTACTACTCTGGCATCATTCACTCCGGTTACGCCAACCCCAACAAGGTCCTCTTCTCCACAATAAATAAACTTCTCAAACCTATTGATAACCACTCTCACTCCTTCTGTATGAATTCATGCCCCATTAAGGCACATTACTAATTTTGCTCTTTCTTTAGAGTCTTTGGGCTTTCTCGCCACACAGGGTTACATGGTTACAGGTCAGCCCTGGTCCAGCCCCTAGATATGCTGCCATAGGCCTAGACTGCTGGGGAACATCTTAGGATACAATGAGCTCCTCTTCTCTCTCTCCTCCTGGTCAAATGAATGTCTCTTCAATGGACCCTGGACCCTTCCTCCTGCCATGGTCCTGCTGATGCCCCTCTTCTCTATCTCCTTATGTTTCATGGATCGTAGTTGTCTGGGTCGTGGTCCATGCCTACTACTCATTACATGAATAATTAATATCCATTGAATGTGCTGTAACTCTGTTACGTTGATTCTGTACACATGACATCTATTGCTTCTGTCCATCCGGGGAGACGGATCCTCCTCTGTTGCTCTCCTGAAGGTTTCTTAATTCTTTTGCAGAGAGTTTTTTCTGTGTCGATGTGAGGTCCCGGGACAGAGTATGTCGTATGTGTACAGATCGTAAAGCCCTCTTAGAAGACTATTAGGGCTGCAACGATACCACTTTTTACAAACCGATACGAGTACGAGTATTTTTATTTGTGTACTTGCCGATACCGAGTACCGATACTTCTTAGATTTGGTCTCCATGAAAGTGCAATTAATTTGGAGGCAGATTTTATTTTATCCTCTGCAGATTATGTCAAGCCTATAGTACAAAATTAACAGAAGGCTATCCCAAGCTTTAAACTTCTTGTGGAAGTCCCTCTAATGTCGGACCATCAAACGCCCCGTGTCCGGGTTCATAATGTAAGCGATAATATTAGGTATGAGCAATTATATAGGAAGCTGTGTTCCAAGTTATGTTTCCGGTGCTTTTATTGTGGAGGGAGAAACGGAAAGGAAAAGAGTGGAATTGTGGGATATACGTGTGTGAAGGAGATAAAAAAGTGGTTCAAGTTACCCTGCAGCGTGTTTTCATTTTATTATAATTACAAATATAGACACACAACAGACACTCGGCTACAATAATATCATCCGTAGCCGCACAACAGCGTCTGAATGAGGCCGCTGCCAGCGCTACTTCAGGTGGACCAGCAACAGTTTGATTCAAACCGGCAGGACGGCAGTAATTTACGTCGCGGTCGGTGTGAACGCACCATAACTCTACACACCTTGCTGCAAGAGCTGCAAGAGAGCGATGAAAGAGCCGTATGCGGCTCTGGATCACGGGTTGCCGACCCCTGCCCTAGACGTTGAAGTCAGGTAGGACAACAAATCTTTTTCTCCACAAAATTCTCCACCAGTTTGTTGTAGCGAAATACTGTTGAGTGGTATCGGTTCTTGGTATCGGCAATTGAAAACAAATACGAGTACGAGTATTTTAACGCAGTATCGACCCCCATCCCTAGCTGCAACTAACGATTATTTTAATAATAGATTAATCTGTCGATAATTTTTTCGATTAATCGGATAAAAAAAACAAAAAAGCATTAATCTTCAGAAAGTGCACAAACAGGTTGATCCTTGAACATTCCTGAGCTGTTAAAGTAATAATAATTTAAAAAATAGACTAACACAAACATACACATGTATGCTTTATATCTGCCAAATATATAGGCTTTTATTAAATAAAGCGCATAAAACATTTTGCACAACATTTTGTTTAAAGGGACCTGAGCTGTCAGAACAATAAATAACTTATAAAAAATAAAGAAAAATACTAATCAGAAAACTTAACAGGATTTGTTTGAACGTCAGAACTGGTTCTCTACACTACATTCAGATTCTCTCTCTCTCTTCTCTCTCTCTTCTCTCTCTCTCTCTCTCTCTCTCTCTCTCTCTCTCTCTCTCTCTCTCTCTCTCTCTCTCTCTCTCCTCTCTCTCTCTCTCTCTCTCTCTCTCTCTCTCTCTCTCTCTCTCTCTCTCTCTCTCTCTCTCTCTCTCTCTCTCTCTCTCTCTCTCTCTCTCTCTCTCTCTCTTCTCTCTCTCTCTCTCTCTCTCTCTCTCTCTCTCTCTCTCTCTCTCTCTCTCTCTCTCTCTCTCTCTCTCTCTCTCTCC
>JALIGO010000108.1:0-64330 GCA_023566465.1 Cottus gobio | reverse complement strand
CACCCTAACCCTAACCCTAACCCTAACCCTAACCCTAACCCTAACCCTAACCCTAACCCTACTAACCCTAACCCTAACCCTAACCCTAACCCTAACCCTAACCCTAACCCTAACCCTAACCCTAACCCTAACCCTAACCTAACCCTAACCCTAACCCCTAACCCTAACCCTAACCCTAACCCTAACCCTAACCCTAACCCTAACCCTAACCCTAACCCTAACCCTAACCCTAACCCTAACCCTAACCCTAACCCTAACCCTAACCCTAACCCTAACCCTAACCCTAACCCTAACCCTAACCCTAACCCTAACCCTAACCCTAACCCTAACCCTAACCCTAACCCTAACCCTAACCCTAACCCTAACCCTAACCCTAACCCTAACCCTAACCCTAACCCTAACCCTAACCCTAACCCTAACCCTAACCCTAACCCTAACCCTAACCCTAACCCTAACCCTAACCCTAACCCTAACCCTAACCCTAACCCTAACCCTAACCCTAACCCTAACCCTAACCCTAACCCTAACCCTAACCCTAACCCTAACCCTAACCCTAACCCTAACCCTAACCCTAACCCTAACCCTAACCCTAACCCTAACCCTAACCCTAACCCTAACCCTAACCCTAACCCTAACCCTAACCCTAACCCTAACCCTAACCCTAACCCTAACCCTAACCCTAACCCTAACCCTAACCCTAACCCTAACCCTAACCCTAACCCTAACCCTAACCCTAACCCTAACCCTAACCCTAACCCTAACCCTAACCCTAACCCTAACCCTAACCCTAACCCTAACCCTAACCCTAACCCTAACCCTAACCCTAACCCTAACCCTAACCCTAACCCTAACCCTAACCCTAACCCTAACCCTAACCCTAACCCTAACCCTAACCCTAACCCTAACCCTAACCCTAACCCTAACCCTAACCCTAACCCTAACCCTAACCCTAACCCTAACCCTAACCCTAACCCTAACCCTAACCCTAACCCTAACCCTAACCCTAACCCTAACCCTAACCCTAACCCTAACCCTAACCCTAACCCTAACCCTAACCCTAACCCTAACCCTAACCCTAACCCTAACCCTAACCCTAACCCTAACCCTAACCCTAACCCTAACCCTAACCCTAACCCTAACCCTAACCCTAACCCTAACCCTAACCCTAACCCTAACCCTAACCCTAACCCTAACCCTAACCCTAACCCTAACCCTAACCCTAACCCTAACCCTAACCCTAACCCTAACCCTAACCCTAACCCTAACCCTAACCCTAACCCTAACCCTAACCCTAACCCTAACCCTAACCCTAACCCTAACCCTAACCCTAACCCTAACCCTAACCCTAACCCTAACCCTAACCCTAACCCTAACCCTAACCCTAACCCTAACCCTAACCCTAACCCTAACCCTAACCCTAACCCTAACCCTAACCCTAACCCTAACCCTAACCCTAACCCTAACCCTAACCCTAACCCTAACCCTAACCCTAACCCTAACCCTAACCCTAACCCTAACCCTAACCCTAACCCTAACCCTAACCCTAACCCTAACCCTAACCCTAACCCTAACCCTAACCCTAACCCTAACCCTAACCCTAACCCTAACCCTAACCCTAACCCTAACCCTAACCCTAACCCTAACCCTAACCCTAACCCTAACCCTAACCCTAACCCTAACCCTAACCCTAACCCTAACCCTAACCCTAACCCTAACCCTAACCCTAACCCTAACCCTAACCCTAACCCTAACCCTAACCCTAACCCTAACCCTAACCCTAACCCTAACCCTAACCCTAACCCTAACCCTAACCCTAACCCTAACCCTAACCCTAACCCTAACCCTAACCCTAACCCTAACCCTAACCCTAACCCTAACCCTAACCCTAACCCTAACCCTAACCCTAACCCTAACCCTAACCCTAACCCTAACCCTAACCCTAACCCTAACCCTAACCCTAACCCTAACCCTAACCCTAACCCTAACCCTAACCCTAACCCTAACCCTAACCCTAACCCTAACCCTAACCCTAACCCTAACCCTAACCCTAACCCTAACCCTAACCCTAACCCTAACCCTAACCCTAACCCTAACCCTAACCCTAACCCTAACCCTAACCCTAACCCTAACCCTAACCCTAACCCTAACCCTAACCCTAACCCTAACCCTAACCCTAACCCTAACCCTAACCCTAACCCTAACCCTAACCCTAACCCTAACCCTAACCCTAACCCTAACCCTAACCCTAACCCTAACCCTAACCCTAACCCTAACCCTAACCCTAACCCTAACCCTAACCCTAACCCTAACCCTAACCCTAACCCTAACCCTAACCCTAACCCTAACCCTAACCCTAACCCTAACCCTAACCCTAACCCTAACCCTAACCCTAACCCTAACCCTAACCCTAACCCTAACCCTAACCCTAACCCTAACCCTAACCCTAACCCTAACCCTAACCCTAACCCTAACCCTAACCCTAACCCTAACCCTAACCCTAACCCTAACCCTAACCCTAACCCTAACCCTAACCCTAACCCTAACCCTAACCCTAACCCTAACCCTAACCCTAACCCTAACCCTAACCCTAACCCTAACCCTAACCCTAACCCTAACCCTAACCCTAACCCTAACCCTAACCCTAACCCTAACCCTAACCCTAACCCTAACCCTAACCCTAACCCTAACCCTAACCCTAACCCTAACCCTAACCCTAACCCTAACCCTAACCCTAACCCTAACCCTAACCCTAACCCTAACCCTAACCCTAACCCTAACCCTAACCCTAACCCTAACCCTAACCCTAACCCTAACCCTAACCCTAACCCTAACCCTAACCCTAACCCTAACCCTAACCCTAACCCTAACCCTAACCCTAACCCTAACCCTAACCCTAACCCTAACCCTAACCCTAACCCTAACCCTAACCCTAACCCTAACCCTAACCCTAACCCTAACCCTAACCCTAACCCTAACCCTAACCCTAACCCTAACCCTAACCCTAACCCTAACCCTAACCCTAACCCTAACCCTAACCCTAACCCTAACCCTAACCCTAACCCTAACCCTAACCCTAACCCTAACCCTAACCCTAACCCTAACCCTAACCCTAACCCTAACCCTAACCCTAACCCTAACCCTAACCCTAACCCTAACCCTAACCCTAACCCTAACCCTAACCCTAACCCTAACCCTAACCCTAACCCTAACCCTAACCCTAACCCTAACCCTAACCCTAACCCTAACCCTAACCCTAACCCTAACCCTAACCCTAACCCTAACCCTAACCCTAACCCTAACCCTAACCCTAACCCTAACCCTAACCCTAACCCTAACCCTAACCCTAACCCTAACCCTAACCCTAACCCTAACCCTAACCCTAACCCTAACCCTAACCCTAACCCTAACCCTAACCCTAACCCTAACCCTAACCCTAACCCTAACCCTAACCCTAACCCTAACCCTAACCCTAACCCTAACCCTAACCCTAACCCTAACCCTAACCCTAACCCTAACCCTAACCCTAACCCTAACCCTAACCCTAACCCTAACCCTAACCCTAACCCTAACCCTAACCCTAACCCTAACCCTAACCCTAACCCTAACCCTAACCCTAACCCTAACCCTAACCCTAACCCTAACCCTAACCCTAACCCTAACCCTAACCCTAACCCTAACCCTAACCCTAACCCTAACCCTAACCCTAACCCTAACCCTAACCCTAACCCTAACCCTAACCCTAACCCTAACCCTAACCCTAACCCTAACCCTAACCCTAACCCTAACCCTAACCCTAACCCTAACCCTAACCCTAACCCTAACCCTAACCCTAACCCTAACCCTAACCCTAACCCTAACCCTAACCCTAACCCTAACCCTAACCCTAACCCTAACCCTAACCCTAACCCTAACCCTAACCCTAACCCTAACCCTAACCCTAACCCTAACCCTAACCCTAACCCTAACCCTAACCCTAACCCTAACCCTAACCCTAACCCTAACCCTAACCCTAACCCTAACCCTAACCCTAACCCTAACCCTAACCCTAACCCTAACCCTAACCCTAACCCTAACCCTAACCCTAACCCTAACCCTAACCCTAACCCTAACCCTAACCCTAACCCTAACCCTAACCCTAACCCTAACCCTAACCCTAACCCTAACCCTAACCCTAACCCTAACCCTAACCCTAACCCTAACCCTAACCCTAACCCTAACCCTAACCCTAACCCTAACCCTAACCCTAACCCTAACCCTAACCCTAACCCTAACCCTAACCCTAACCCTAACCCTAACCCTAACCCTAACCCTAACCCTAACCCTAACCCTAACCCTAACCCTAACCCTAACCCTAACCCTAACCCTAACCCTAACCCTAACCCTAACCCTAACCCTAACCCTAACCCTAACCCTAACCCTAACCCTAACCCTAACCCTAACCCTAACCCTAACCCTAACCCTAACCCTAACCCTAACCCTAACCCTAACCCTAACCCTAACCCTAACCCTAACCCTAACCCTAACCCTAACCCTAACCCTAACCCTAACCCTAACCCTAACCCTAACCCTAACCCTAACCCTAACCCTAACCCTAACCCTAACCCTAACCCTAACCCTAACCCTAACCCTAACCCTAACCCTAACCCTAACCCTAACCCTAACCCTAACCCTAACCCTAACCCTAACCCTAACCCTAACCCTAACCCTAACCCTAACCCTAACCCTAACCCTAACCCTAACCCTAACCCTAACCCTAACCCTAACCCTAACCCTAACCCTAACCCTAACCCTAACCCTAACCCTAACCCTAACCCTAACCCTAACCCTAACCCTAACCCTAACCCTAACCCTAACCCTAACCCTAACCCTAACCCTAACCCTAACCCTAACCCTAACCCTAACCCTAACCCTAACCCTAACCCTAACCCTAACCCTAACCCTAACCCTAACCCTAACCCTAACCCTAACCCTAACCCTAACCCTAACCCTAACCCTAACCCTAACCCTAACCCTAACCCTAACCCTAACCCTAACCCTAACCCTAACCCTAACCCTAACCCTAACCCTAACCCTAACCCTAACCCTAACCCTAACCCTAACCCTAACCCTAACCCTAACCCTAACCCTAACCCTAACCCTAACCCTAACCCTAACCCTAACCCTAACCCTAACCCTAACCCTAACCCTAACCCTAACCCTAACCCTAACCCTAACCCTAACCCTAACCCTAACCCTAACCCTAACCCTAACCCTAACCCTAACCCTAACCCTAACCCTAACCCTAACCCTAACCCTAACCCTAACCCTAACCCTAACCCTAACCCTAACCCTAACCCTAACCCTAACCCTAACCCTAACCCTAACCCTAACCCTAACCCTAACCCTAACCCTAACCCTAACCCTAACCCTAACCCTAACCCTAACCCTAACCCTAACCCTAACCCTAACCCTAACCCTAACCCTAACCCTAACCCTAACCCTAACCCTAACCCTAACCCTAACCCTAACCCTAACCCTAACCCTAACCCTAACCCTAACCCTAACCCTAACCCTAACCCTAACCCTAACCCTAACCCTAACCCTAACCCTAACCCTAACCCTAACCCTAACCCTAACCCTAACCCTAACCCTAACCCTAACCCTAACCCTAACCCTAACCCTAACCCTAACCCTAACCCTAACCCTAACCCTAACCCTAACCCTAACCCTAACCCTAACCCTAACCCTAACCCTAACCCTAACCCTAACCCTAACCCTAACCCTAACCCTAACCCTAACCCTAACCCTAACCCTAACCCTAACCCTAACCCTAACCCTAACCCTAACCCTAACCCTAACCCTAACCCTAACCCTAACCCTGCACACCTAACCTCAACCTGTCTTTCTGTACACCTGAACTGAACAATAACTGCATGTAAAACCCAATTGTGTGTGTGCATGTTATTATAAGTATGCAGTATGTATGATGTTTTATTATTATTATATAACAATTGATTAAGCCCAACTGTGCTAACAATGTTATAATGATGTTATTATTACATAATACTGTAAGACTCAATTAATAGTTCTGAGGAGAAAAATGTGGATGTTTTAGGCCCCTCCCACACCTCCCTGTGCTTTATAAGACTGTGGTGTCAGACATTTTCTTTCTTTGGTGGCTGATGAAGGTCTGAACAGACCGAAACGTTCCACCTGTCACTTACCTGTTGCCGTGCCTTTCTGAAAATAAAAGGTAAAAACTTTATTAAGTTTCCGGATAATTTTTCACAATTAAAGGCTAAGGGCCCGCAGGGGCCCGGCCTCCCACCACGTACAAGTAGACGGTCGCTCGTCGATGAGCGCGAGGAGCATGGCGGGTGCACAGACCGCCGCTGGCTCACTCTCCGGAGCTACGTGCACAGCCAGGTGCATCACTCGAAGAAGGAGGACACCAACGGAGCTGCACGCCAGGCCTTACAGCTCGACGCTACTAGGACCGGGGGTAAGCAGAGCCGACGTGAGTCACGAGACCGGAGGAAACGGAGCCAAGCCTGCGGGGGACCACGACGCGGACGGAGGAGGCCGCCAGTCCAACGCCGAAGCCACAGACCCTCGCACGAGGGACGCGCTCCTGCAGCCAGACGCGACGACGGAGCTACATGCTACATGCTACATGCTAGCGGACACGTGAGTTTCAGGGAGAGACCGGGCCTAGCGGGCCCCATCGGCGACAGCGCCAGAGGACTCCAGGACCGATCCAGATTTCACGGGACGTCCTGCGGAGCAAAGGGAAGAGGAGAAAGAAGAAGAAAACATAACAATGTTCACACAGTTACTCACCCGTTATTTATTACATAATGATCAACATAATTGACATTGTGTGTTCTAAAATACTTACCAGTTATTGTTTACATAGTAATCAACATATTGATATTGTGTATTCTAAAATCATCTTTGATATGTGTGTTTTATGTTAAGGCCACTATGCCACACCATGATGAGGGAGCGGTTGGAGCAGATCCGGGCGGGGCCCTGGGGGACCGGGACTGGCTCCTGCATGGAGAGTGCACTGGCAGTCCTGTGCTGTTTTTACAGCTTGGGGCTGCCCCACCCTAACCCAACCCTTACCAGCCCGTGCCTGCTGGTGCTGGTTCTGGTCCCTCGGCGGTCCTGCCCACAGGACTCTCCGGCTGCTCTCCATCCTCATCTTTTAAGGATCAACTATCCCACTCCTTTAATCCCTAACCTCAACCACTCTGTCTGCACACCTAACCTCAACCTGTCTTTCTGTACACCTGAACTGAACAATAACTGCATGTAAAACCCAATTGTGTGTGTGCATGTTATTATAAGTATGCAGTATGTATGATGTTTTATTATTATTATATAACAATTGATTAAGCCCAACTGTGCTAACAATGTTATAATGATGTTATTATTACATAATACTGTAAGACTCAATTAATAGTTCTGAGGAGAAAAATGTGGATGTTTTAGGCCCCTCCCACACCTCCCTGTGCTTTATAAGACTGTGGTGTCAGACATTTTCTTTCTTTGGTGGCTGATGAAGGTCTGAACAGACCGAAACGTTCCACCTGTCACTTACCTGTTGCCGTGCCTTTCTGAAAATAAAAGGTAAAAACTTTATTAAGTTTCCGGATAATTTTTCACAATTAAAGGCTAAGGGCCCGCAGGGGCCCGGCCTCCCACCACGTACAAGTAGACGGTCGCTCGTCGATGAGCGCGAGGAGCATGGCGGGTGCACAGACCGCCGCTGGCTCACTCTCCGGAGCTACGTGCACAGCCAGGTGCATCACTCGAAGAAGGAGGACACCAACGGAGCTGCACGCCAGGCCTTACAGCTCGACGCTACTAGGACCGGGGGTAAGCAGAGCCGACGTGAGTCACGAGACCGGAGGAAACGGAGCCAAGCCTGCGGGGGACCACGACGCGGACGGAGGAGGCCGCCAGTCCAACGCCGAAGCCACAGACCCTCGCACGAGGGACGCGCTCCTGCAGCCAGACGCGACGACGGAGCTACATGCTACATGCTACATGCTAGCGGACACGTGAGTTTCAGGGAGAGACCGGGCCTAGCGGGCCCCATCGGCGACAGCGCCAGAGGACTCCAGGACCGATCCAGATTTCACGGGACGTCCTGCGGAGCAAAGGGAAGAGGAGAAAGAAGAAGAAAACATAACAATGTTCACACAGTTACTCACCCGTTATTTATTACATAATGATCAACATAATTGACATTGTGTGTTCTAAAATACTTACCAGTTATTGTTTACATAGTAATCAACATATTGATATTGTGTATTCTAAAATCATCTTTGATATGTGTGTTTTATGTTAAGGCCACTATGCCACACCATGATGAGGGAGCGGTTGGAGCAGATCCGGGCGGGGCCCTGGGGGACCGGGACTGGCTCCTGCATGGAGAGTGCACTGGCAGTCCTGTGCTGTTTTTACAGCTTGGGGCTGCCCCACCCTAACCCAACCCTTACCAGCCCGTGCCTGCTGGTGCTGGTTCTGGTCCCTCGGCGGTCCTGCCCACAGGACTCTCCGGCTGCTCTCCATCCTCATCTTTTAAGGATCAACTATCCCACTCCTTTAATCCCTAACCTCAACCACTCTGTCTGCACACCTAACCTCAACCTGTCTTTCTGTACACCTGAACTGAACAATAACTGCATGTAAAACCCAATTGTGTGTGTGCATGTTATTATAAGTATGCAGTATGTATGATGTTTTATTATTATTATATAACAATTGATTAAGCCCAACTGTGCTAACAATGTTATAATGATGTTATTATTACATAATACTGTAAGACTCAATTAATAGTTCTGAGGAGAAAAATGTGGATGTTTTAGGCCCCTCCCACACCTCCCTGTGCTTTATAAGACTGTGGTGTCAGACATTTTCTTTCTTTGGTGGCTGATGAAGGTCTGAACAGACCGAAACGTTCCACCTGTCACTTACCTGTTGCCGTGCCTTTCTGAAAATAAAAGGTAAAAACTTTATTAAGTTTCCGGATAATTTTTCACAATTAAAGGCTAAGGGCCCGCAGGGGCCCGGCCTCCCACCACGTACAAGTAGACGGTCGCTCGTCGATGAGCGCGAGGAGCATGGCGGGTGCACAGACCGCCGCTGGCTCACTCTCCGGAGCTACGTGCACAGCCAGGTGCATCACTCGAAGAAGGAGGACACCAACGGAGCTGCACGCCAGGCCTTACAGCTCGACGCTACTAGGACCGGGGGTAAGCAGAGCCGACGTGAGTCACGAGACCGGAGGAAACGGAGCCAAGCCTGCGGGGGACCACGACGCGGACGGAGGAGGCCGCCAGTCCAACGCCGAAGCCACAGACCCTCGCACGAGGGACGCGCTCCTGCAGCCAGACGCGACGACGGAGCTACATGCTACATGCTACATGCTAGCGGACACGTGAGTTTCAGGGAGAGACCGGGCCTAGCGGGCCCCATCGGCGACAGCGCCAGAGGACTCCAGGACCGATCCAGATTTCACGGGACGTCCTGCGGAGCAAAGGGAAGAGGAGAAAGAAGAAGAAAACATAACAATGTTCACACAGTTACTCACCCGTTATTTATTACATAATGATCAACATAATTGACATTGTGTGTTCTAAAATACTTACCAGTTATTGTTTACATAGTAATCAACATATTGATATTGTGTATTCTAAAATCATCTTTGATATGTGTGTTTTATGTTAAGGCCACTATGCCACACCATGATGAGGGAGCGGTTGGAGCAGATCCGGGCGGGGCCCTGGGGGACCGGGACTGGCTCCTGCATGGAGAGTGCACTGGCAGTCCTGTGCTGTTTTTACAGCTTGGGGCTGCCCCACCCTAACCCAACCCTTACCAGCCCGTGCCTGCTGGTGCTGGTTCTGGTCCCTCGGCGGTCCTGCCCACAGGACTCTCCGGCTGCTCTCCATCCTCATCTTTTAAGGATCAACTATCCCACTCCTTTAATCCCTAACCTCAACCACTCTGTCTGCACACCTAACCTCAACCTGTCTTTCTGTACACCTGAACTGAACAATAACTGCATGTAAAACCCAATTGTGTGTGTGCATGTTATTATAAGTATGCAGTATGTATGATGTTTTATTATTATTATATAACAATTGATTAAGCCCAACTGTGCTAACAATGTTATAATGATGTTATTATTACATAATACTGTAAGACTCAATTAATAGTTCTGAGGAGAAAAATGTGGATGTTTTAGGCCCCTCCCACACCTCCCTGTGCTTTATAAGACTGTGGTGTCAGACATTTTCTTTCTTTGGTGGCTGATGAAGGTCTGAACAGACCGAAACGTTCCACCTGTCACTTACCTGTTGCCGTGCCTTTCTGAAAATAAAAGGTAAAAACTTTATTAAGTTTCCGGATAATTTTTCACAATTAAAGGCTAAGGGCCCGCAGGGGCCCGGCCTCCCACCACGTACAAGTAGACGGTCGCTCGTCGATGAGCGCGAGGAGCATGGCGGGTGCACAGACCGCCGCTGGCTCACTCTCCGGAGCTACGTGCACAGCCAGGTGCATCACTCGAAGAAGGAGGACACCAACGGAGCTGCACGCCAGGCCTTACAGCTCGACGCTACTAGGACCGGGGGTAAGCAGAGCCGACGTGAGTCACGAGACCGGAGGAAACGGAGCCAAGCCTGCGGGGGACCACGACGCGGACGGAGGAGGCCGCCAGTCCAACGCCGAAGCCACAGACCCTCGCACGAGGGACGCGCTCCTGCAGCCAGACGCGACGACGGAGCTACATGCTACATGCTACATGCTAGCGGACACGTGAGTTTCAGGGAGAGACCGGGCCTAGCGGGCCCCATCGGCGACAGCGCCAGAGGACTCCAGGACCGATCCAGATTTCACGGGACGTCCTGCGGAGCAAAGGGAAGAGGAGAAAGAAGAAGAAAACATAACAATGTTCACACAGTTACTCACCCGTTATTTATTACATAATGATCAACATAATTGACATTGTGTGTTCTAAAATACTTACCAGTTATTGTTTACATAGTAATCAACATATTGATATTGTGTATTCTAAAATCATCTTTGATATGTGTGTTTTATGTTAAGGCCACTATGCCACACCATGATGAGGGAGCGGTTGGAGCAGATCCGGGCGGGGCCCTGGGGGACCGGGACTGGCTCCTGCATGGAGAGTGCACTGGCAGTCCTGTGCTGTTTTTACAGCTTGGGGCTGCCCCACCCTAACCCAACCCTTACCAGCCCGTGCCTGCTGGTGCTGGTTCTGGTCCCTCGGCGGTCCTGCCCACAGGACTCTCCGGCTGCTCTCCATCCTCATCTTTTAAGGATCAACTATCCCACTCCTTTAATCCCTAACCTCAACCACTCTGTCTGCACACCTAACCTCAACCTGTCTTTCTGTACACCTGAACTGAACAATAACTGCATGTAAAACCCAATTGTGTGTGTGCATGTTATTATAAGTATGCAGTATGTATGATGTTTTATTATTATTATATAACAATTGATTAAGCCCAACTGTGCTAACAATGTTATAATGATGTTATTATTACATAATACTGTAAGACTCAATTAATAGTTCTGAGGAGAAAAATGTGGATGTTTTAGGCCCCTCCCACACCTCCCTGTGCTTTATAAGACTGTGGTGTCAGACATTTTCTTTCTTTGGTGGCTGATGAAGGTCTGAACAGACCGAAACGTTCCACCTGTCACTTACCTGTTGCCGTGCCTTTCTGAAAATAAAAGGTAAAAACTTTATTAAGTTTCCGGATAATTTTTCACAATTAAAGGCTAAGGGCCCGCAGGGGCCCGGCCTCCCACCACGTACAAGTAGACGGTCGCTCGTCGATGAGCGCGAGGAGCATGGCGGGTGCACAGACCGCCGCTGGCTCACTCTCCGGAGCTACGTGCACAGCCAGGTGCATCACTCGAAGAAGGAGGACACCAACGGAGCTGCACGCCAGGCCTTACAGCTCGACGCTACTAGGACCGGGGGTAAGCAGAGCCGACGTGAGTCACGAGACCGGAGGAAACGGAGCCAAGCCTGCGGGGGACCACGACGCGGACGGAGGAGGCCGCCAGTCCAACGCCGAAGCCACAGACCCTCGCACGAGGGACGCGCTCCTGCAGCCAGACGCGACGACGGAGCTACATGCTACATGCTACATGCTAGCGGACACGTGAGTTTCAGGGAGAGACCGGGCCTAGCGGGCCCCATCGGCGACAGCGCCAGAGGACTCCAGGACCGATCCAGATTTCACGGGACGTCCTGCGGAGCAAAGGGAAGAGGAGAAAGAAGAAGAAAACATAACAATGTTCACACAGTTACTCACCCGTTATTTATTACATAATGATCAACATAATTGACATTGTGTGTTCTAAAATACTTACCAGTTATTGTTTACATAGTAATCAACATATTGATATTGTGTATTCTAAAATCATCTTTGATATGTGTGTTTTATGTTAAGGCCACTATGCCACACCATGATGAGGGAGCGGTTGGAGCAGATCCGGGCGGGGCCCTGGGGGACCGGGACTGGCTCCTGCATGGAGAGTGCACTGGCAGTCCTGTGCTGTTTTTACAGCTTGGGGCTGCCCCACCCTAACCCAACCCTTACCAGCCCGTGCCTGCTGGTGCTGGTTCTGGTCCCTCGGCGGTCCTGCCCACAGGACTCTCCGGCTGCTCTCCATCCTCATCTTTTAAGGATCAACTATCCCACTCCTTTAATCCCTAACCTCAACCACTCTGTCTGCACACCTAACCTCAACCTGTCTTTCTGTACACCTGAACTGAACAATAACTGCATGTAAAACCCAATTGTGTGTGTGCATGTTATTATAAGTATGCAGTATGTATGATGTTTTATTATTATTATATAACAATTGATTAAGCCCAACTGTGCTAACAATGTTATAATGATGTTATTATTACATAATACTGTAAGACTCAATTAATAGTTCTGAGGAGAAAAATGTGGATGTTTTAGGCCCCTCCCACACCTCCCTGTGCTTTATAAGACTGTGGTGTCAGACATTTTCTTTCTTTGGTGGCTGATGAAGGTCTGAACAGACCGAAACGTTCCACCTGTCACTTACCTGTTGCCGTGCCTTTCTGAAAATAAAAGGTAAAAACTTTATTAAGTTTCCGGATAATTTTTCACAATTAAAGGCTAAGGGCCCGCAGGGGCCCGGCCTCCCACCACGTACAAGTAGACGGTCGCTCGTCGATGAGCGCGAGGAGCATGGCGGGTGCACAGACCGCCGCTGGCTCACTCTCCGGAGCTACGTGCACAGCCAGGTGCATCACTCGAAGAAGGAGGACACCAACGGAGCTGCACGCCAGGCCTTACAGCTCGACGCTACTAGGACCGGGGGTAAGCAGAGCCGACGTGAGTCACGAGACCGGAGGAAACGGAGCCAAGCCTGCGGGGGACCACGACGCGGACGGAGGAGGCCGCCAGTCCAACGCCGAAGCCACAGACCCTCGCACGAGGGACGCGCTCCTGCAGCCAGACGCGACGACGGAGCTACATGCTACATGCTACATGCTAGCGGACACGTGAGTTTCAGGGAGAGACCGGGCCTAGCGGGCCCCATCGGCGACAGCGCCAGAGGACTCCAGGACCGATCCAGATTTCACGGGACGTCCTGCGGAGCAAAGGGAAGAGGAGAAAGAAGAAGAAAACATAACAATGTTCACACAGTTACTCACCCGTTATTTATTACATAATGATCAACATAATTGACATTGTGTGTTCTAAAATACTTACCAGTTATTGTTTACATAGTAATCAACATATTGATATTGTGTATTCTAAAATCATCTTTGATATGTGTGTTTTATGTTAAGGCCACTATGCCACACCATGATGAGGGAGCGGTTGGAGCAGATCCGGGCGGGGCCCTGGGGGACCGGGACTGGCTCCTGCATGGAGAGTGCACTGGCAGTCCTGTGCTGTTTTTACAGCTTGGGGCTGCCCCACCCTAACCCAACCCTTACCAGCCCGTGCCTGCTGGTGCTGGTTCTGGTCCCTCGGCGGTCCTGCCCACAGGACTCTCCGGCTGCTCTCCATCCTCATCTTTTAAGGATCAACTATCCCACTCCTTTAATCCCTAACCTCAACCACTCTGTCTGCACACCTAACCTCAACCTGTCTTTCTGTACACCTGAACTGAACAATAACTGCATGTAAAACCCAATTGTGTGTGTGCATGTTATTATAAGTATGCAGTATGTATGATGTTTTATTATTATTATATAACAATTGATTAAGCCCAACTGTGCTAACAATGTTATAATGATGTTATTATTACATAATACTGTAAGACTCAATTAATAGTTCTGAGGAGAAAAATGTGGATGTTTTAGGCCCCTCCCACACCTCCCTGTGCTTTATAAGACTGTGGTGTCAGACATTTTCTTTCTTTGGTGGCTGATGAAGGTCTGAACAGACCGAAACGTTCCACCTGTCACTTACCTGTTGCCGTGCCTTTCTGAAAATAAAAGGTAAAAACTTTATTAAGTTTCCGGATAATTTTTCACAATTAAAGGCTAAGGGCCCGCAGGGGCCCGGCCTCCCACCACGTACAAGTAGACGGTCGCTCGTCGATGAGCGCGAGGAGCATGGCGGGTGCACAGACCGCCGCTGGCTCACTCTCCGGAGCTACGTGCACAGCCAGGTGCATCACTCGAAGAAGGAGGACACCAACGGAGCTGCACGCCAGGCCTTACAGCTCGACGCTACTAGGACCGGGGGTAAGCAGAGCCGACGTGAGTCACGAGACCGGAGGAAACGGAGCCAAGCCTGCGGGGGACCACGACGCGGACGGAGGAGGCCGCCAGTCCAACGCCGAAGCCACAGACCCTCGCACGAGGGACGCGCTCCTGCAGCCAGACGCGACGACGGAGCTACATGCTACATGCTACATGCTAGCGGACACGTGAGTTTCAGGGAGAGACCGGGCCTAGCGGGCCCCATCGGCGACAGCGCCAGAGGACTCCAGGACCGATCCAGATTTCACGGGACGTCCTGCGGAGCAAAGGGAAGAGGAGAAAGAAGAAGAAAACATAACAATGTTCACACAGTTACTCACCCGTTATTTATTACATAATGATCAACATAATTGACATTGTGTGTTCTAAAATACTTACCAGTTATTGTTTACATAGTAATCAACATATTGATATTGTGTATTCTAAAATCATCTTTGATATGTGTGTTTTATGTTAAGGCCACTATGCCACACCATGATGAGGGAGCGGTTGGAGCAGATCCGGGCGGGGCCCTGGGGGACCGGGACTGGCTCCTGCATGGAGAGTGCACTGGCAGTCCTGTGCTGTTTTTACAGCTTGGGGCTGCCCCACCCTAACCCAACCCTTACCAGCCCGTGCCTGCTGGTGCTGGTTCTGGTCCCTCGGCGGTCCTGCCCACAGGACTCTCCGGCTGCTCTCCATCCTCATCTTTTAAGGATCAACTATCCCACTCCTTTAATCCCTAACCTCAACCACTCTGTCTGCACACCTAACCTCAACCTGTCTTTCTGTACACCTGAACTGAACAATAACTGCATGTAAAACCCAATTGTGTGTGTGCATGTTATTATAAGTATGCAGTATGTATGATGTTTTATTATTATTATATAACAATTGATTAAGCCCAACTGTGCTAACAATGTTATAATGATGTTATTATTACATAATACTGTAAGACTCAATTAATAGTTCTGAGGAGAAAAATGTGGATGTTTTAGGCCCCTCCCACACCTCCCTGTGCTTTATAAGACTGTGGTGTCAGACATTTTCTTTCTTTGGTGGCTGATGAAGGTCTGAACAGACCGAAACGTTCCACCTGTCACTTACCTGTTGCCGTGCCTTTCTGAAAATAAAAGGTAAAAACTTTATTAAGTTTCCGGATAATTTTTCACAATTAAAGGCTAAGGGCCCGCAGGGGCCCGGCCTCCCACCACGTACAAGTAGACGGTCGCTCGTCGATGAGCGCGAGGAGCATGGCGGGTGCACAGACCGCCGCTGGCTCACTCTCCGGAGCTACGTGCACAGCCAGGTGCATCACTCGAAGAAGGAGGACACCAACGGAGCTGCACGCCAGGCCTTACAGCTCGACGCTACTAGGACCGGGGGTAAGCAGAGCCGACGTGAGTCACGAGACCGGAGGAAACGGAGCCAAGCCTGCGGGGGACCACGACGCGGACGGAGGAGGCCGCCAGTCCAACGCCGAAGCCACAGACCCTCGCACGAGGGACGCGCTCCTGCAGCCAGACGCGACGACGGAGCTACATGCTACATGCTACATGCTAGCGGACACGTGAGTTTCAGGGAGAGACCGGGCCTAGCGGGCCCCATCGGCGACAGCGCCAGAGGACTCCAGGACCGATCCAGATTTCACGGGACGTCCTGCGGAGCAAAGGGAAGAGGAGAAAGAAGAAGAAAACATAACAATGTTCACACAGTTACTCACCCGTTATTTATTACATAATGATCAACATAATTGACATTGTGTGTTCTAAAATACTTACCAGTTATTGTTTACATAGTAATCAACATATTGATATTGTGTATTCTAAAATCATCTTTGATATGTGTGTTTTATGTTAAGGCCACTATGCCACACCATGATGAGGGAGCGGTTGGAGCAGATCCGGGCGGGGCCCTGGGGGACCGGGACTGGCTCCTGCATGGAGAGTGCACTGGCAGTCCTGTGCTGTTTTTACAGCTTGGGGCTGCCCCACCCTAACCCAACCCTTACCAGCCCGTGCCTGCTGGTGCTGGTTCTGGTCCCTCGGCGGTCCTGCCCACAGGACTCTCCGGCTGCTCTCCATCCTCATCTTTTAAGGATCAACTATCCCACTCCTTTAATCCCTAACCTCAACCACTCTGTCTGCACACCTAACCTCAACCTGTCTTTCTGTACACCTGAACTGAACAATAACTGCATGTAAAACCCAATTGTGTGTGTGCATGTTATTATAAGTATGCAGTATGTATGATGTTTTATTATTATTATATAACAATTGATTAAGCCCAACTGTGCTAACAATGTTATAATGATGTTATTATTACATAATACTGTAAGACTCAATTAATAGTTCTGAGGAGAAAAATGTGGATGTTTTAGGCCCCTCCCACACCTCCCTGTGCTTTATAAGACTGTGGTGTCAGACATTTTCTTTCTTTGGTGGCTGATGAAGGTCTGAACAGACCGAAACGTTCCACCTGTCACTTACCTGTTGCCGTGCCTTTCTGAAAATAAAAGGTAAAAACTTTATTAAGTTTCCGGATAATTTTTCACAATTAAAGGCTAAGGGCCCGCAGGGGCCCGGCCTCCCACCACGTACAAGTAGACGGTCGCTCGTCGATGAGCGCGAGGAGCATGGCGGGTGCACAGACCGCCGCTGGCTCACTCTCCGGAGCTACGTGCACAGCCAGGTGCATCACTCGAAGAAGGAGGACACCAACGGAGCTGCACGCCAGGCCTTACAGCTCGACGCTACTAGGACCGGGGGTAAGCAGAGCCGACGTGAGTCACGAGACCGGAGGAAACGGAGCCAAGCCTGCGGGGGACCACGACGCGGACGGAGGAGGCCGCCAGTCCAACGCCGAAGCCACAGACCCTCGCACGAGGGACGCGCTCCTGCAGCCAGACGCGACGACGGAGCTACATGCTACATGCTACATGCTAGCGGACACGTGAGTTTCAGGGAGAGACCGGGCCTAGCGGGCCCCATCGGCGACAGCGCCAGAGGACTCCAGGACCGATCCAGATTTCACGGGACGTCCTGCGGAGCAAAGGGAAGAGGAGAAAGAAGAAGAAAACATAACAATGTTCACACAGTTACTCACCCGTTATTTATTACATAATGATCAACATAATTGACATTGTGTGTTCTAAAATACTTACCAGTTATTGTTTACATAGTAATCAACATATTGATATTGTGTATTCTAAAATCATCTTTGATATGTGTGTTTTATGTTAAGGCCACTATGCCACACCATGATGAGGGAGCGGTTGGAGCAGATCCGGGCGGGGCCCTGGGGGACCGGGACTGGCTCCTGCATGGAGAGTGCACTGGCAGTCCTGTGCTGTTTTTACAGCTTGGGGCTGCCCCACCCTAACCCAACCCTAACCCTAACCCCTAACCCTAACCCTAACCCTAACCCTAACCCTAACCCTAACCCTAACCCTAACCCTAACCCTAACCCTAACCCTAACCCTTTGGGGCGGGCAGCGATTGTCAGTGTGCCGCTGTGACTGTGACAACATGTCACAACATGACAAATTTGACACTTACCCATTCACCTCCATGTTAAATCCGTGCCACCAGGCTGACTTTCCCTAGCCCTAAAAAAGAGAAAAAAACAAGATCTTAAAGAGAGAGTGGAGGAATATGGTTTGTTTTGTGTGCCCGTGCATTTCACCTGCCGTCCACGGCGGATGGAGTTTTAATTTCCCTTACCTAACCCTAACCCTAACCCTAACCCATGGATTCTTTTCTGCATCCAACATGGCCCTCTGAATATGAAACACCTGCAATTTGGTGTGGATTGCTAAAGGTTAAAGGCCACAAATCCACCTCTTGAAATAACATGGGACACTTATAAGACATTTCTGTCACACAGTCTTTTAATTGCATTTTAATACTTTAAAACAAGTTAGAGACATGGATTCTTTTCTGCATCCAACATGGCCCTCTGAATATGAAACACCTGCAATTTGGTGTGGATTGCTAAAGGCTAAAGGCCACAAACCCACCTCTTTAAAGTACATGGGACATTTACAGGACATTTCTGTCACACAGTCTTTTAATTCTATTTTAATACTTTAAAACAAGTTAGAGACATGGATTCTTTTCTGCATCCAACATGGCCCTCTGAATATGAAACACCTGCAATTTGGTGTGGATTGCTAAAGGTTAAAGGCCACAAATCCACCTCTTGAAATAACATGGGACACTTATAAGACATTTCTGTCACACAGTCTTTTAATTCTATTTTAATACTTTAAAACAAGTTAGAGACTTGGATTCTTTTCTGCAGCCAACATGGCCCTCTGAATATGAAACACCTGCAATTTGGTGTGGATTGCTAAAGGTTAAAGGCCACAAATCCACCTGGGACACGGCAAAGACATTTCATGAAACCAGTCTTTTAATTCTATTTTAATACTTTAAAACCAGTTAGAGACCTGGATCCTTTTCTCAGCCCGAGAGGAGCACCTGAACATAGATGGCCTAAAGTTTGGGACCAGTAGCTGCACGTTAAGGCACCCAAAAACCGTCCAAAAGGTCAAATTGGCTCCAGATTCCCTCCTTTTTTCATATCCTTTGATCAATGTAAAAGTGTCCATAACTTCACAACGGCTTGTACAATGTATCCGAAATTTTGCACAGACGCTCTGTACAGGGCCCACAAGGAGGCCATGTGGTGAAATTTCCTCCAAAGCATTCACAAGAGTTAATTGGCTGTCTGAAATCAGGGAGCTGGGAAGGCTGTACGCTGTAACGGATCTGAGAGCACCTGCAGATATTGAGCTGAACAAAGCTTTTTTTCTTCTAAACATGGCAGAGCTTAGCTTTCTTTTCCACCTTGTACCCACTCCCCAGTGGGGCCCAACCATGGCGGCCCTGACTCTGTAGCCCTCAGCATCTCTGCCTGAGAGGGTTTTGAAAAGCCCGAAAAAAGACCAATTAAGCCCCTTCAAAGGTTAATAACTCCTCAGGACAAGGTCAAAACTGCTCGATACTCGATGGGAACATTGACCCGGTTGCCTTGAGTGATAATCATAAAGCACAATTCTGCAGACCCTTTAGAAAGCTAACTTCCGGTAGCAGCTAGCCAGTGAGCTCAAACCAACAGATCTTGCAAGAGGGTGCTCTGGTGGATCCCCCAATATAGTGCTGTGTCAGAAAGTCCTTTAAATGTGTTTTTATTGCACCCAGCAATAACCCTGTCTGCTGGATCTTTCAAAGTAGCACAATTGCATGTTTTACCAGTCTGCTCCACTAGTTGGTGCCAGAGTACCCTCATCACTGATCCACCTGACCAACACCAACAGCAGGGGCCAATGACAGCTATATCAAGGAAAGCAGCTGGGGGCCCCAGACTTTGCTCAGGCGTGTAGCCCTGTAGTTTAGGCCATCTAGCCCCATCTAGCCCCTAACCCTAACCACAACCAGTGGGGTACACGCCTAACCACAACCAGTGGAGTGCACACCTAACCACAACCTCAGTGTTTATATATTAAAAAAAAGAAACCTAATTGTGTTCATTATATATATATATATATATATATATATATATATATATATATATATATATATACAAAAAAACTGTTATATTGTAAATAATATTGTGGGATCAATGTCACCTGGCCATCCAGTGGACAGCCTGATTTTTCGGCCTGAGGCCCTCCCACCGACTGACACAAGGCGGTGCCCGTGTCTCATGGAAGCCCAGCGGGTGTCACACAAGCACTTCAAGCCCCCTCCAGACACCCACAATACATTTAATAATGCCACAGGCACAAAACACTGTGTTTGATCCGAAGAAAGTGCACTTTTACGGGCAGGGGGCGGCTTAACCCTCTCTGATTCGCTCCTGGAGGACCCTGGGGTGTAGACCCGGGTCTCCTGAGCACCACAGTCCAAACCGCATCCTTCTAGGTGGTCCACAGCCTGATCCAGACCTGATTTAGTGTTGAAACCACTCCGCAGGAGACATTGATTTAAAAACGCTTTGGTTGTACCACACCACTCTCGCCAGCAGATGGCAGCATCGCCTAAGGAATGAAATGAAAGCAAAGGACTCAGCTCCTCCAATGTATTTGAATACAAGTCAGGGAGTTCAGTTCAATTTAATTCATTTTAATTCAATTTGATTCAAGTTTATTCAATGTAATTCCTCACCACCAGGGGTCTAACCCGGCCCACAAGTACCCAGCATGCATGCACTGAGACATGCACGCACACACACACACACACACACACACACACACACACACACACACACACACACCCATGCACACACATACACACAATGACAGCTATATCAAGGAAAGCAGCTAGGGGCCCCAGACTTTGCTCAGGCGTGTAGCTCTGTAGGGCATATATACACCCCGAGTTTAAGCCACCTAGCCCCAACCGGGCCTCAGCTAGAGACGATCATCAAACACACAAATCAACAGGGGTCAATGACAGCCATATCAAGGAAAGCAGCTGGGGGCCCCAGACTTTGCTCAGGCGTGTAGCTCTGTAGGGCATATATACACCCCGAGTTTAAGCCACCTAGCCCCAACCGGGCCTCAGCTAGAGACGATCATCAAACACACAAATCAACAGGGGTCAATGACAGCCATATCAAGGAAAGCAGCTGGGGGCCCCAGACTTTGCTCAAACGTGAGGCCCTGTACAACAAACCCACACACCAAATTTCAGGTCTCTAGGACGAACACAAAGAAATCTACAGACGATCATCAAACGTTTCATCGGGTCATCACACCTAACCCTAACCCTAACCCTAACCCTAACCCTAACCCTAACCCTAACCCTAACCCTAACCCTAACCCTTTGGGGCGGGCAGCGATTGTCAGTGTGCCGCTGTGACTGTGACAACATGTCACAACATGACAAATTTGACACTTACCCATTCACCTCCATGTTAAATCCGTGCCACCAGGCTGACTTTCCCTAGCCCTAAAAAAGAGAAAAAAACAAGATCTTAAAGAGAGAGTGGAGGAATATGGTTTGTTTTGTGTGCCCGTGCATTTCACCTGCCGTCCACGGCGGATGGAGTTTTAATTTCCCTTACCTAACCCTAACCCTAACCCTAACCCATGGATTCTTTTCTGCATCCAACATGGCCCTCTGAATATGAAACACCTGCAATTTGGTGTGGATTGCTAAAGGTTAAAGGCCACAAATCCACCTCTTGAAATAACATGGGACACTTATAAGACATTTCTGTCACACAGTCTTTTAATTGCATTTTAATACTTTAAAACAAGTTAGAGACATGGATTCTTTTCTGCATCCAACATGGCCCTCTGAATATGAAACACCTGCAATTTGGTGTGGATTGCTAAAGGCTAAAGGCCACAAACCCACCTCTTTAAAGTACATGGGACATTTACAGGACATTTCTGTCACACAGTCTTTTAATTCTATTTTAATACTTTAAAACAAGTTAGAGACATGGATTCTTTTCTGCATCCAACATGGCCCTCTGAATATGAAACACCTGCAATTTGGTGTGGATTGCTAAAGGTTAAAGGCCACAAATCCACCTCTTGAAATAACATGGGACACTTATAAGACATTTCTGTCACACAGTCTTTTAATTCTATTTTAATACTTTAAAACAAGTTAGAGACTTGGATTCTTTTCTGCAGCCAACATGGCCCTCTGAATATGAAACACCTGCAATTTGGTGTGGATTGCTAAAGGTTAAAGGCCACAAATCCACCTGGGACACGGCAAAGACATTTCATGAAACCAGTCTTTTAATTCTATTTTAATACTTTAAAACCAGTTAGAGACCTGGATCCTTTTCTCAGCCCGAGAGGAGCACCTGAACATAGATGGCCTAAAGTTTGGGACCAGTAGCTGCACGTTAAGGCACCCAAAAACCGTCCAAAAGGTCAAATTGGCTCCAGATTCCCTCCTTTTTTCATATCCTTTGATCAATGTAAAAGTGTCCATAACTTCACAACGGCTTGTACAATGTATCCGAAATTTTGCACAGACGCTCTGTACAGGGCCCACAAGGAGGCCATGTGGTGAAATTTCCTCCAAAGCATTCACAAGAGTTAATTGGCTGTCTGAAATCAGGGAGCTGGGAAGGCTGTACGCTGTAACGGATCTGAGAGCACCTGCAGATATTGAGCTGAACAAAGCTTTTTTTCTTCTAAACATGGCAGAGCTTAGCTTTCTTTTCCACCTTGTACCCACTCCCCAGTGGGGCCCAACCATGGCGGCCCTGACTCTGTAGCCCTCAGCATCTCTGCCTGAGAGGGTTTTGAAAAGCCCGAAAAAAGACCAATTAAGCCCCTTCAAAGGTTAATAACTCCTCAGGACAAGGTCAAAACTGCTCGATACTCGATGGGAACATTGACCCGGTTGCCTTGAGTGATAATCATAAAGCACAATTCTGCAGACCCTTTAGAAAGCTAACTTCCGGTAGCAGCTAGCCAGTGAGCTCAAACCAACAGATCTTGCAAGAGGGTGCTCTGGTGGATCCCCCAATATAGTGCTGTGTCAGAAAGTCCTTTAAATGTGTTTTTATTGCACCCAGCAATAACCCTGTCTGCTGGATCTTTCAAAGTAGCACAATTGCATGTTTTACCAGTCTGCTCCACTAGTTGGTGCCAGAGTACCCTCATCACTGATCCACCTGACCAACACCAACAGCAGGGGCCAATGACAGCTATATCAAGGAAAGCAGCTGGGGGCCCCAGACTTTGCTCAGGCGTGTAGCCCTGTAGTTTAGGCCATCTAGCCCCATCTAGCCCCTAACCCTAACCACAACCAGTGGGGTACACGCCTAACCACAACCAGTGGAGTGCACACCTAACCACAACCTCAGTGTTTATATATTAAAAAAAAGAAACCTAATTGTGTTCATTATATATATATATATATATATATATATATATATATATATATATATATATATACAAAAAAACTGTTATATTGTAAATAATATTGTGGGATCAATGTCACCTGGCCATCCAGTGGACAGCCTGATTTTTCGGCCTGAGGCCCTCCCACCGACTGACACAAGGCGGTGCCCGTGTCTCATGGAAGCCCAGCGGGTGTCACACAAGCACTTCAAGCCCCCTCCAGACACCCACAATACATTTAATAATGCCACAGGCACAAAACACTGTGTTTGATCCGAAGAAAGTGCACTTTTACGGGCAGGGGGCGGCTTAACCCTCTCTGATTCGCTCCTGGAGGACCCTGGGGTGTAGACCCGGGTCTCCTGAGCACCACAGTCCAAACCGCATCCTTCTAGGTGGTCCACAGCCTGATCCAGACCTGATTTAGTGTTGAAACCACTCCGCAGGAGACATTGATTTAAAAACGCTTTGGTTGTACCACACCACTCTCGCCAGCAGATGGCAGCATCGCCTAAGGAATGAAATGAAAGCAAAGGACTCAGCTCCTCCAATGTATTTGAATACAAGTCAGGGAGTTCAGTTCAATTTAATTCATTTTAATTCAATTTGATTCAAGTTTATTCAATGTAATTCCTCACCACCAGGGGTCTAACCCGGCCCACAAGTACCCAGCATGCATGCACTGAGACATGCACGCACACACACACACACACACACACACACACACACACACACACACACACACACCCATGCACACACATACACACAATGACAGCTATATCAAGGAAAGCAGCTAGGGGCCCCAGACTTTGCTCAGGCGTGTAGCTCTGTAGGGCATATATACACCCCGAGTTTAAGCCACCTAGCCCCAACCGGGCCTCAGCTAGAGACGATCATCAAACACACAAATCAACAGGGGTCAATGACAGCCATATCAAGGAAAGCAGCTGGGGGCCCCAGACTTTGCTCAGGCGTGTAGCTCTGTAGGGCATATATACACCCCGAGTTTAAGCCACCTAGCCCCAACCGGGCCTCAGCTAGAGACGATCATCAAACACACAAATCAACAGGGGTCAATGACAGCCATATCAAGGAAAGCAGCTGGGGGCCCCAGACTTTGCTCAAACGTGAGGCCCTGTACAACAAACCCACACACCAAATTTCAGGTCTCTAGGACGAACACAAAGAAATCTACAGACGATCATCAAACGTTTCATCGGGTCATCACACCTTAACCTAACCCTAACCCTAACCCTAACCCTAACCCTAACCCTAACCCTAACCCTGACCGGGACTGGCTCCTGCATGGAGAGTGCACTGGCAGTCCTGTGCTGTTTTTACAGCTTGGGGCTGCCCCACCCTAACCCAACCCTTACCAGCCCGTGCCTGCTGGTGCTGGTTCTGGTCCCTCGGCGGTCCTGCCCACAGGACTCTCCGGCTGCTCTCCATCCTCATCTTTTAAGGATCAACTATCCCACTCCTTTAATCCCTAACCTCAACCACTCTGTCTGCACACCTAACCTCAACCTGTCTTTCTGTACACCTGAACTGAACAATAACTGCATGTAAAACCCAATTGTGTGTGTGCAAGTTATTATAAGTATGCAGTATGTATGATGTTTTATTATTATTATATAACAATTGATTAAGCCCAACTGTGCTAACAATGTTATAATGATGTTATTATTACATAATACTGTAAGACTCAATTAATAGTTCTGAGGAGAAAAATGTGGATGTTTTAGGACCTGCTCTGTCCATCAGCACCCTTGACCCTGGTGCCCCTCCCACACCTCCCTGTGCTTTATAAGACTGTGGTGTCAGACATTTTCTTTCTTTGGTGGCTGATGAAGGTCTGAATAGACCGAAACGTTCCACCTGTCACTTACCTGTTGCCGTGCCTTTCTGAAAATAAAAGGTAAAAACTTTATTAAGTTTCCGGATTGTTTTTCACAATTAAAGGCTAAGGGCCCGCAGGGGCCCGGCCTCCCACCACGTACAAGTAGACGGTCGCTCGTCGATGAGCGCGAGGAGCATGGCGGGTGCACAGACCGCCGCTGGCTCACTCTCCGGAGCTACGTGCACAGCTAGGTGCATCACTCGACGAAGGAGGACACCAACGGAGCTGCACGCCAGGCCTTACAGCTCGACGCTACTAGGACCGGGGGTAAGCAGAGCCGACGTGAGTCACGAGACCGGAGGAAACGGAGCCAAGCCTGCGGGGGACCACGACGCGGACGGAGGAGGCCGCCAGTCCAACGCCGAAGCCACAGACCCTCGCACGAGGGACGCGCTCCTGCAGCCAGACGCGACGACGGAGCTACATGCTACATGCTACATGCTAGCGGACACGTGAGTTTCAGGGAGAGACCGGGCCTAGCGGGCCCCATCGGCGACAGCGCCAGAGGACTCCAGGACCGATCCAGACTTCACGGGACGTCCTGCGGAGCAAAGGGAAGAGGAGAAAGAAGAAGAAAACATAACAATGTTCACACAGTTACTCACCTGTTATTTATTACATAATGATCAACATAATTGACATTGTGTGTTCTAAAATACTTACCAGTTATTGTTTACATAGTAATCAACATATTGATATTGTGTATTCTAAAATCATCTTTGATATGTGTGTGTTTTATGTTAAGGCCACTATGCCACACCATGATGAGGGAGCGGTTGGAGCAGATCCGGGCGGGGCCCTGGGGGACCGGGACTGGCTCCTGCATGGAGAGTGCACTGGCAGTCCTGTGCTGTTTTTACAGCTTGGGGCTGCCCCACCCTAACCCAACCCTTACCAGCCCGTGCCTGCTGGTGCTGGTTCTGGTCCCTCGGCGGTCCTGCCCACAGGACTCTCCGGCTGCTCTCCATCCTCATCTTTTAAGGATCAACTATCCCACTCCTTTAATCCCTAACCTCAACCACTCTGTCTGCACACCTAACCTCAACCTGTCTTTCTGTACACCTGAACTGAACAATAACTGCATGTAAAACCCAATTGTGTGTGTGCAAGTTATTATAAGTATGCAGTATGTATGATGTTTTATTATTATTATATAACAATTGATTAAGCCCAACTGTGCTAACAATGTTATAATGATGTTATTATTACATAATACTGTAAGACTCAATTAATAGTTCTGAGGAGAAAAATGTGGATGTTTTAGGACCTGCTCTGTCCATCAGCACCCTTGACCCTGGTGCCCCTCCCACACCTCCCTGTGCTTTATAAGACTGTGGTGTCAGACATTTTCTTTCTTTGGTGGCTGATGAAGGTCTGAATAGACCGAAACGTTCCACCTGTCACTTACCTGTTGCCGTGCCTTTCTGAAAATAAAAGGTAAAAACTTTATTAAGTTTCCGGATTGTTTTTCACAATTAAAGGCTAAGGGCCCGCAGGGGCCCGGCCTCCCACCACGTACAAGTAGACGGTCGCTCGTCGATGAGCGCGAGGAGCATGGCGGGTGCACAGACCGCCGCTGGCTCACTCTCCGGAGCTACGTGCACAGCTAGGTGCATCACTCGACGAAGGAGGACACCAACGGAGCTGCACGCCAGGCCTTACAGCTCGACGCTACTAGGACCGGGGGTAAGCAGAGCCGACGTGAGTCACGAGACCGGAGGAAACGGAGCCAAGCCTGCGGGGGACCACGACGCGGACGGAGGAGGCCGCCAGTCCAACGCCGAAGCCACAGACCCTCGCACGAGGGACGCGCTCCTGCAGCCAGACGCGACGACGGAGCTACATGCTACATGCTACATGCTAGCGGACACGTGAGTTTCAGGGAGAGACCGGGCCTAGCGGGCCCCATCGGCGACAGCGCCAGAGGACTCCAGGACCGATCCAGACTTCACGGGACGTCCTGCGGAGCAAAGGGAAGAGGAGAAAGAAGAAGAAAACATAACAATGTTCACACAGTTACTCACCTGTTATTTATTACATAATGATCAACATAATTGACATTGTGTGTTCTAAAATACTTACCAGTTATTGTTTACATAGTAATCAACATATTGATATTGTGTATTCTAAAATCATCTTTGATATGTGTGTGTTTTATGTTAAGGCCACTATGCCACACCATGATGAGGGAGCGGTTGGAGCAGATCCGGGCGGGGCCCTGGGGGACCGGGACTGGCTCCTGCATGGAGAGTGCACTGGCAGTCCTGTGCTGTTTTTACAGCTTGGGGCTGCCCCACCCTAACCCAACCCTTACCAGCCCGTGCCTGCTGGTGCTGGTTCTGGTCCCTCGGCGGTCCTGCCCACAGGACTCTCCGGCTGCTCTCCATCCTCATCTTTTAAGGATCAACTATCCCACTCCTTTAATCCCTAACCTCAACCACTCTGTCTGCACACCTAACCTCAACCTGTCTTTCTGTACACCTGAACTGAACAATAACTGCATGTAAAACCCAATTGTGTGTGTGCAAGTTATTATAAGTATGCAGTATGTATGATGTTTTATTATTATTATATAACAATTGATTAAGCCCAACTGTGCTAACAATGTTATAATGATGTTATTATTACATAATACTGTAAGACTCAATTAATAGTTCTGAGGAGAAAAATGTGGATGTTTTAGGACCTGCTCTGTCCATCAGCACCCTTGACCCTGGTGCCCCTCCCACACCTCCCTGTGCTTTATAAGACTGTGGTGTCAGACATTTTCTTTCTTTGGTGGCTGATGAAGGTCTGAATAGACCGAAACGTTCCACCTGTCACTTACCTGTTGCCGTGCCTTTCTGAAAATAAAAGGTAAAAACTTTATTAAGTTTCCGGATTGTTTTTCACAATTAAAGGCTAAGGGCCCGCAGGGGCCCGGCCTCCCACCACGTACAAGTAGACGGTCGCTCGTCGATGAGCGCGAGGAGCATGGCGGGTGCACAGACCGCCGCTGGCTCACTCTCCGGAGCTACGTGCACAGCTAGGTGCATCACTCGACGAAGGAGGACACCAACGGAGCTGCACGCCAGGCCTTACAGCTCGACGCTACTAGGACCGGGGGTAAGCAGAGCCGACGTGAGTCACGAGACCGGAGGAAACGGAGCCAAGCCTGCGGGGGACCACGACGCGGACGGAGGAGGCCGCCAGTCCAACGCCGAAGCCACAGACCCTCGCACGAGGGACGCGCTCCTGCAGCCAGACGCGACGACGGAGCTACATGCTACATGCTACATGCTAGCGGACACGTGAGTTTCAGGGAGAGACCGGGCCTAGCGGGCCCCATCGGCGACAGCGCCAGAGGACTCCAGGACCGATCCAGACTTCACGGGACGTCCTGCGGAGCAAAGGGAAGAGGAGAAAGAAGAAGAAAACATAACAATGTTCACACAGTTACTCACCTGTTATTTATTACATAATGATCAACATAATTGACATTGTGTGTTCTAAAATACTTACCAGTTATTGTTTACATAGTAATCAACATATTGATATTGTGTATTCTAAAATCATCTTTGATATGTGTGTGTTTTATGTTAAGGCCACTATGCCACACCATGATGAGGGAGCGGTTGGAGCAGATCCGGGCGGGGCCCTGGGGGACCGGGACTGGCTCCTGCATGGAGAGTGCACTGGCAGTCCTGTGCTGTTTTTACAGCTTGGGGCTGCCCCACCCTAACCCAACCCTTACCAGCCCGTGCCTGCTGGTGCTGGTTCTGGTCCCTCGGCGGTCCTGCCCACAGGACTCTCCGGCTGCTCTCCATCCTCATCTTTTAAGGATCAACTATCCCACTCCTTTAATCCCTAACCTCAACCACTCTGTCTGCACACCTAACCTCAACCTGTCTTTCTGTACACCTGAACTGAACAATAACTGCATGTAAAACCCAATTGTGTGTGTGCAAGTTATTATAAGTATGCAGTATGTATGATGTTTTATTATTATTATATAACAATTGATTAAGCCCAACTGTGCTAACAATGTTATAATGATGTTATTATTACATAATACTGTAAGACTCAATTAATAGTTCTGAGGAGAAAAATGTGGATGTTTTAGGACCTGCTCTGTCCATCAGCACCCTTGACCCTGGTGCCCCTCCCACACCTCCCTGTGCTTTATAAGACTGTGGTGTCAGACATTTTCTTTCTTTGGTGGCTGATGAAGGTCTGAATAGACCGAAACGTTCCACCTGTCACTTACCTGTTGCCGTGCCTTTCTGAAAATAAAAGGTAAAAACTTTATTAAGTTTCCGGATTGTTTTTCACAATTAAAGGCTAAGGGCCCGCAGGGGCCCGGCCTCCCACCACGTACAAGTAGACGGTCGCTCGTCGATGAGCGCGAGGAGCATGGCGGGTGCACAGACCGCCGCTGGCTCACTCTCCGGAGCTACGTGCACAGCTAGGTGCATCACTCGACGAAGGAGGACACCAACGGAGCTGCACGCCAGGCCTTACAGCTCGACGCTACTAGGACCGGGGGTAAGCAGAGCCGACGTGAGTCACGAGACCGGAGGAAACGGAGCCAAGCCTGCGGGGGACCACGACGCGGACGGAGGAGGCCGCCAGTCCAACGCCGAAGCCACAGACCCTCGCACGAGGGACGCGCTCCTGCAGCCAGACGCGACGACGGAGCTACATGCTACATGCTACATGCTAGCGGACACGTGAGTTTCAGGGAGAGACCGGGCCTAGCGGGCCCCATCGGCGACAGCGCCAGAGGACTCCAGGACCGATCCAGACTTCACGGGACGTCCTGCGGAGCAAAGGGAAGAGGAGAAAGAAGAAGAAAACATAACAATGTTCACACAGTTACTCACCTGTTATTTATTACATAATGATCAACATAATTGACATTGTGTGTTCTAAAATACTTACCAGTTATTGTTTACATAGTAATCAACATATTGATATTGTGTATTCTAAAATCATCTTTGATATGTGTGTGTTTTATGTTAAGGCCACTATGCCACACCATGATGAGGGAGCGGTTGGAGCAGATCCGGGCGGGGCCCTGGGGGACCGGGACTGGCTCCTGCATGGAGAGTGCACTGGCAGTCCTGTGCTGTTTTTACAGCTTGGGGCTGCCCCACCCTAACCCAACCCTTACCAGCCCGTGCCTGCTGGTGCTGGTTCTGGTCCCTCGGCGGTCCTGCCCACAGGACTCTCCGGCTGCTCTCCATCCTCATCTTTTAAGGATCAACTATCCCACTCCTTTAATCCCTAACCTCAACCACTCTGTCTGCACACCTAACCTCAACCTGTCTTTCTGTACACCTGAACTGAACAATAACTGCATGTAAAACCCAATTGTGTGTGTGCAAGTTATTATAAGTATGCAGTATGTATGATGTTTTATTATTATTATATAACAATTGATTAAGCCCAACTGTGCTAACAATGTTATAATGATGTTATTATTACATAATACTGTAAGACTCAATTAATAGTTCTGAGGAGAAAAATGTGGATGTTTTAGGACCTGCTCTGTCCATCAGCACCCTTGACCCTGGTGCCCCTCCCACACCTCCCTGTGCTTTATAAGACTGTGGTGTCAGACATTTTCTTTCTTTGGTGGCTGATGAAGGTCTGAATAGACCGAAACGTTCCACCTGTCACTTACCTGTTGCCGTGCCTTTCTGAAAATAAAAGGTAAAAACTTTATTAAGTTTCCGGATTGTTTTTCACAATTAAAGGCTAAGGGCCCGCAGGGGCCCGGCCTCCCACCACGTACAAGTAGACGGTCGCTCGTCGATGAGCGCGAGGAGCATGGCGGGTGCACAGACCGCCGCTGGCTCACTCTCCGGAGCTACGTGCACAGCTAGGTGCATCACTCGACGAAGGAGGACACCAACGGAGCTGCACGCCAGGCCTTACAGCTCGACGCTACTAGGACCGGGGGTAAGCAGAGCCGACGTGAGTCACGAGACCGGAGGAAACGGAGCCAAGCCTGCGGGGGACCACGACGCGGACGGAGGAGGCCGCCAGTCCAACGCCGAAGCCACAGACCCTCGCACGAGGGACGCGCTCCTGCAGCCAGACGCGACGACGGAGCTACATGCTACATGCTACATGCTAGCGGACACGTGAGTTTCAGGGAGAGACCGGGCCTAGCGGGCCCCATCGGCGACAGCGCCAGAGGACTCCAGGACCGATCCAGACTTCACGGGACGTCCTGCGGAGCAAAGGGAAGAGGAGAAAGAAGAAGAAAACATAACAATGTTCACACAGTTACTCACCTGTTATTTATTACATAATGATCAACATAATTGACATTGTGTGTTCTAAAATACTTACCAGTTATTGTTTACATAGTAATCAACATATTGATATTGTGTATTCTAAAATCATCTTTGATATGTGTGTGTTTTATGTTAAGGCCACTATGCCACACCATGATGAGGGAGCGGTTGGAGCAGATCCGGGCGGGGCCCTGGGGGACCGGGACTGGCTCCTGCATGGAGAGTGCACTGGCAGTCCTGTGCTGTTTTTACAGCTTGGGGCTGCCCCACCCTAACCCAACCCTTACCAGCCCGTGCCTGCTGGTGCTGGTTCTGGTCCCTCGGCGGTCCTGCCCACAGGACTCTCCGGCTGCTCTCCATCCTCATCTTTTAAGGATCAACTATCCCACTCCTTTAATCCCTAACCTCAACCACTCTGTCTGCACACCTAACCTCAACCTGTCTTTCTGTACACCTGAACTGAACAATAACTGCATGTAAAACCCAATTGTGTGTGTGCAAGTTATTATAAGTATGCAGTATGTATGATGTTTTATTATTATTATATAACAATTGATTAAGCCCAACTGTGCTAACAATGTTATAATGATGTTATTATTACATAATACTGTAAGACTCAATTAATAGTTCTGAGGAGAAAAATGTGGATGTTTTAGGACCTGCTCTGTCCATCAGCACCCTTGACCCTGGTGCCCCTCCCACACCTCCCTGTGCTTTATAAGACTGTGGTGTCAGACATTTTCTTTCTTTGGTGGCTGATGAAGGTCTGAATAGACCGAAACGTTCCACCTGTCACTTACCTGTTGCCGTGCCTTTCTGAAAATAAAAGGTAAAAACTTTATTAAGTTTCCGGATTGTTTTTCACAATTAAAGGCTAAGGGCCCGCAGGGGCCCGGCCTCCCACCACGTACAAGTAGACGGTCGCTCGTCGATGAGCGCGAGGAGCATGGCGGGTGCACAGACCGCCGCTGGCTCACTCTCCGGAGCTACGTGCACAGCTAGGTGCATCACTCGACGAAGGAGGACACCAACGGAGCTGCACGCCAGGCCTTACAGCTCGACGCTACTAGGACCGGGGGTAAGCAGAGCCGACGTGAGTCACGAGACCGGAGGAAACGGAGCCAAGCCTGCGGGGGACCACGACGCGGACGGAGGAGGCCGCCAGTCCAACGCCGAAGCCACAGACCCTCGCACGAGGGACGCGCTCCTGCAGCCAGACGCGACGACGGAGCTACATGCTACATGCTACATGCTAGCGGACACGTGAGTTTCAGGGAGAGACCGGGCCTAGCGGGCCCCATCGGCGACAGCGCCAGAGGACTCCAGGACCGATCCAGACTTCACGGGACGTCCTGCGGAGCAAAGGGAAGAGGAGAAAGAAGAAGAAAACATAACAATGTTCACACAGTTACTCACCTGTTATTTATTACATAATGATCAACATAATTGACATTGTGTGTTCTAAAATACTTACCAGTTATTGTTTACATAGTAATCAACATATTGATATTGTGTATTCTAAAATCATCTTTGATATGTGTGTGTTTTATGTTAAGGCCACTATGCCACACCATGATGAGGGAGCGGTTGGAGCAGATCCGGGCGGGGCCCTGGGGGACCGGGACTGGCTCCTGCATGGAGAGTGCACTGGCAGTCCTGTGCTGTTTTTACAGCTTGGGGCTGCCCCACCCTAACCCAACCCTTACCAGCCCGTGCCTGCTGGTGCTGGTTCTGGTCCCTCGGCGGTCCTGCCCACAGGACTCTCCGGCTGCTCTCCATCCTCATCTTTTAAGGATCAACTATCCCACTCCTTTAATCCCTAACCTCAACCACTCTGTCTGCACACCTAACCTCAACCTGTCTTTCTGTACACCTGAACTGAACAATAACTGCATGTAAAACCCAATTGTGTGTGTGCAAGTTATTATAAGTATGCAGTATGTATGATGTTTTATTATTATTATATAACAATTGATTAAGCCCAACTGTGCTAACAATGTTATAATGATGTTATTATTACATAATACTGTAAGACTCAATTAATAGTTCTGAGGAGAAAAATGTGGATGTTTTAGGACCTGCTCTGTCCATCAGCACCCTTGACCCTGGTGCCCCTCCCACACCTCCCTGTGCTTTATAAGACTGTGGTGTCAGACATTTTCTTTCTTTGGTGGCTGATGAAGGTCTGAATAGACCGAAACGTTCCACCTGTCACTTACCTGTTGCCGTGCCTTTCTGAAAATAAAAGGTAAAAACTTTATTAAGTTTCCGGATTGTTTTTCACAATTAAAGGCTAAGGGCCCGCAGGGGCCCGGCCTCCCACCACGTACAAGTAGACGGTCGCTCGTCGATGAGCGCGAGGAGCATGGCGGGTGCACAGACCGCCGCTGGCTCACTCTCCGGAGCTACGTGCACAGCTAGGTGCATCACTCGACGAAGGAGGACACCAACGGAGCTGCACGCCAGGCCTTACAGCTCGACGCTACTAGGACCGGGGGTAAGCAGAGCCGACGTGAGTCACGAGACCGGAGGAAACGGAGCCAAGCCTGCGGGGGACCACGACGCGGACGGAGGAGGCCGCCAGTCCAACGCCGAAGCCACAGACCCTCGCACGAGGGACGCGCTCCTGCAGCCAGACGCGACGACGGAGCTACATGCTACATGCTACATGCTAGCGGACACGTGAGTTTCAGGGAGAGACCGGGCCTAGCGGGCCCCATCGGCGACAGCGCCAGAGGACTCCAGGACCGATCCAGACTTCACGGGACGTCCTGCGGAGCAAAGGGAAGAGGAGAAAGAAGAAGAAAACATAACAATGTTCACACAGTTACTCACCTGTTATTTATTACATAATGATCAACATAATTGACATTGTGTGTTCTAAAATACTTACCAGTTATTGTTTACATAGTAATCAACATATTGATATTGTGTATTCTAAAATCATCTTTGATATGTGTGTGTTTTATGTTAAGGCCACTATGCCACACCATGATGAGGGAGCGGTTGGAGCAGATCCGGGCGGGGCCCTGGGGGACCGGGACTGGCTCCTGCATGGAGAGTGCACTGGCAGTCCTGTGCTGTTTTTACAGCTTGGGGCTGCCCCACCCTAACCCAACCCTTACCAGCCCGTGCCTGCTGGTGCTGGTTCTGGTCCCTCGGCGGTCCTGCCCACAGGACTCTCCGGCTGCTCTCCATCCTCATCTTTTAAGGATCAACTATCCCACTCCTTTAATCCCTAACCTCAACCACTCTGTCTGCACACCTAACCTCAACCTGTCTTTCTGTACACCTGAACTGAACAATAACTGCATGTAAAACCCAATTGTGTGTGTGCAAGTTATTATAAGTATGCAGTATGTATGATGTTTTATTATTATTATATAACAATTGATTAAGCCCAACTGTGCTAACAATGTTATAATGATGTTATTATTACATAATACTGTAAGACTCAATTAATAGTTCTGAGGAGAAAAATGTGGATGTTTTAGGACCTGCTCTGTCCATCAGCACCCTTGACCCTGGTGCCCCTCCCACACCTCCCTGTGCTTTATAAGACTGTGGTGTCAGACATTTTCTTTCTTTGGTGGCTGATGAAGGTCTGAATAGACCGAAACGTTCCACCTGTCACTTACCTGTTGCCGTGCCTTTCTGAAAATAAAAGGTAAAAACTTTATTAAGTTTCCGGATTGTTTTTCACAATTAAAGGCTAAGGGCCCGCAGGGGCCCGGCCTCCCACCACGTACAAGTAGACGGTCGCTCGTCGATGAGCGCGAGGAGCATGGCGGGTGCACAGACCGCCGCTGGCTCACTCTCCGGAGCTACGTGCACAGCTAGGTGCATCACTCGACGAAGGAGGACACCAACGGAGCTGCACGCCAGGCCTTACAGCTCGACGCTACTAGGACCGGGGGTAAGCAGAGCCGACGTGAGTCACGAGACCGGAGGAAACGGAGCCAAGCCTGCGGGGGACCACGACGCGGACGGAGGAGGCCGCCAGTCCAACGCCGAAGCCACAGACCCTCGCACGAGGGACGCGCTCCTGCAGCCAGACGCGACGACGGAGCTACATGCTACATGCTACATGCTAGCGGACACGTGAGTTTCAGGGAGAGACCGGGCCTAGCGGGCCCCATCGGCGACAGCGCCAGAGGACTCCAGGACCGATCCAGACTTCACGGGACGTCCTGCGGAGCAAAGGGAAGAGGAGAAAGAAGAAGAAAACATAACAATGTTCACACAGTTACTCACCTGTTATTTATTACATAATGATCAACATAATTGACATTGTGTGTTCTAAAATACTTACCAGTTATTGTTTACATAGTAATCAACATATTGATATTGTGTATTCTAAAATCATCTTTGATATGTGTGTGTTTTATGTTAAGGCCACTATGCCACACCATGATGAGGGAGCGGTTGGAGCAGATCCGGGCGGGGCCCTGGGGGACCGGGACTGGCTCCTGCATGGAGAGTGCACTGGCAGTCCTGTGCTGTTTTTACAGCTTGGGGCTGCCCCACCCTAACCCAACCCTTACCAGCCCGTGCCTGCTGGTGCTGGTTCTGGTCCCTCGGCGGTCCTGCCCACAGGACTCTCCGGCTGCTCTCCATCCTCATCTTTTAAGGATCAACTATCCCACTCCTTTAATCCCTAACCTCAACCACTCTGTCTGCACACCTAACCTCAACCTGTCTTTCTGTACACCTGAACTGAACAATAACTGCATGTAAAACCCAATTGTGTGTGTGCAAGTTATTATAAGTATGCAGTATGTATGATGTTTTATTATTATTATATAACAATTGATTAAGCCCAACTGTGCTAACAATGTTATAATGATGTTATTATTACATAATACTGTAAGACTCAATTAATAGTTCTGAGGAGAAAAATGTGGATGTTTTAGGACCTGCTCTGTCCATCAGCACCCTTGACCCTGGTGCCCCTCCCACACCTCCCTGTGCTTTATAAGACTGTGGTGTCAGACATTTTCTTTCTTTGGTGGCTGATGAAGGTCTGAATAGACCGAAACGTTCCACCTGTCACTTACCTGTTGCCGTGCCTTTCTGAAAATAAAAGGTAAAAACTTTATTAAGTTTCCGGATTGTTTTTCACAATTAAAGGCTAAGGGCCCGCAGGGGCCCGGCCTCCCACCACGTACAAGTAGACGGTCGCTCGTCGATGAGCGCGAGGAGCATGGCGGGTGCACAGACCGCCGCTGGCTCACTCTCCGGAGCTACGTGCACAGCTAGGTGCATCACTCGACGAAGGAGGACACCAACGGAGCTGCACGCCAGGCCTTACAGCTCGACGCTACTAGGACCGGGGGTAAGCAGAGCCGACGTGAGTCACGAGACCGGAGGAAACGGAGCCAAGCCTGCGGGGGACCACGACGCGGACGGAGGAGGCCGCCAGTCCAACGCCGAAGCCACAGACCCTCGCACGAGGGACGCGCTCCTGCAGCCAGACGCGACGACGGAGCTACATGCTACATGCTACATGCTAGCGGACACGTGAGTTTCAGGGAGAGACCGGGCCTAGCGGGCCCCATCGGCGACAGCGCCAGAGGACTCCAGGACCGATCCAGACTTCACGGGACGTCCTGCGGAGCAAAGGGAAGAGGAGAAAGAAGAAGAAAACATAACAATGTTCACACAGTTACTCACCTGTTATTTATTACATAATGATCAACATAATTGACATTGTGTGTTCTAAAATACTTACCAGTTATTGTTTACATAGTAATCAACATATTGATATTGTGTATTCTAAAATCATCTTTGATATGTGTGTGTTTTATGTTAAGGCCACTATGCCACACCATGATGAGGGAGCGGTTGGAGCAGATCCGGGCGGGGCCCTGGGGGACCGGGACTGGCTCCTGCATGGAGAGTGCACTGGCAGTCCTGTGCTGTTTTTACAGCTTGGGGCTGCCCCACCCTAACCCAACCCTTACCAGCCCGTGCCTGCTGGTGCTGGTTCTGGTCCCTCGGCGGTCCTGCCCACAGGACTCTCCGGCTGCTCTCCATCCTCATCTTTTAAGGATCAACTATCCCACTCCTTTAATCCCTAACCTCAACCACTCTGTCTGCACACCTAACCTCAACCTGTCTTTCTGTACACCTGAACTGAACAATAACTGCATGTAAAACCCAATTGTGTGTGTGCAAGTTATTATAAGTATGCAGTATGTATGATGTTTTATTATTATTATATAACAATTGATTAAGCCCAACTGTGCTAACAATGTTATAATGATGTTATTATTACATAATACTGTAAGACTCAATTAATAGTTCTGAGGAGAAAAATGTGGATGTTTTAGGACCTGCTCTGTCCATCAGCACCCTTGACCCTGGTGCCCCTCCCACACCTCCCTGTGCTTTATAAGACTGTGGTGTCAGACATTTTCTTTCTTTGGTGGCTGATGAAGGTCTGAATAGACCGAAACGTTCCACCTGTCACTTACCTGTTGCCGTGCCTTTCTGAAAATAAAAGGTAAAAACTTTATTAAGTTTCCGGATTGTTTTTCACAATTAAAGGCTAAGGGCCCGCAGGGGCCCGGCCTCCCACCACGTACAAGTAGACGGTCGCTCGTCGATGAGCGCGAGGAGCATGGCGGGTGCACAGACCGCCGCTGGCTCACTCTCCGGAGCTACGTGCACAGCTAGGTGCATCACTCGACGAAGGAGGACACCAACGGAGCTGCACGCCAGGCCTTACAGCTCGACGCTACTAGGACCGGGGGTAAGCAGAGCCGACGTGAGTCACGAGACCGGAGGAAACGGAGCCAAGCCTGCGGGGGACCACGACGCGGACGGAGGAGGCCGCCAGTCCAACGCCGAAGCCACAGACCCTCGCACGAGGGACGCGCTCCTGCAGCCAGACGCGACGACGGAGCTACATGCTACATGCTACATGCTAGCGGACACGTGAGTTTCAGGGAGAGACCGGGCCTAGCGGGCCCCATCGGCGACAGCGCCAGAGGACTCCAGGACCGATCCAGACTTCACGGGACGTCCTGCGGAGCAAAGGGAAGAGGAGAAAGAAGAAGAAAACATAACAATGTTCACACAGTTACTCACCTGTTATTTATTACATAATGATCAACATAATTGACATTGTGTGTTCTAAAATACTTACCAGTTATTGTTTACATAGTAATCAACATATTGATATTGTGTATTCTAAAATCATCTTTGATATGTGTGTGTTTTATGTTAAGGCCACTATGCCACACCATGATGAGGGAGCGGTTGGAGCAGATCCGGGCGGGGCCCTGGGGGACCGGGACTGGCTCCTGCATGGAGAGTGCACTGGCAGTCCTGTGCTGTTTTTACAGCTTGGGGCTGCCCCACCCTAACCCAACCCTTACCAGCCCGTGCCTGCTGGTGCTGGTTCTGGTCCCTCGGCGGTCCTGCCCACAGGACTCTCCGGCTGCTCTCCATCCTCATCTTTTAAGGATCAACTATCCCACTCCTTTAATCCCTAACCTCAACCACTCTGTCTGCACACCTAACCTCAACCTGTCTTTCTGTACACCTGAACTGAACAATAACTGCATGTAAAACCCAATTGTGTGTGTGCAAGTTATTATAAGTATGCAGTATGTATGATGTTTTATTATTATTATATAACAATTGATTAAGCCCAACTGTGCTAACAATGTTATAATGATGTTATTATTACATAATACTGTAAGACTCAATTAATAGTTCTGAGGAGAAAAATGTGGATGTTTTAGGACCTGCTCTGTCCATCAGCACCCTTGACCCTGGTGCCCCTCCCACACCTCCCTGTGCTTTATAAGACTGTGGTGTCAGACATTTTCTTTCTTTGGTGGCTGATGAAGGTCTGAATAGACCGAAACGTTCCACCTGTCACTTACCTGTTGCCGTGCCTTTCTGAAAATAAAAGGTAAAAACTTTATTAAGTTTCCGGATTGTTTTTCACAATTAAAGGCTAAGGGCCCGCAGGGGCCCGGCCTCCCACCACGTACAAGTAGACGGTCGCTCGTCGATGAGCGCGAGGAGCATGGCGGGTGCACAGACCGCCGCTGGCTCACTCTCCGGAGCTACGTGCACAGCTAGGTGCATCACTCGACGAAGGAGGACACCAACGGAGCTGCACGCCAGGCCTTACAGCTCGACGCTACTAGGACCGGGGGTAAGCAGAGCCGACGTGAGTCACGAGACCGGAGGAAACGGAGCCAAGCCTGCGGGGGACCACGACGCGGACGGAGGAGGCCGCCAGTCCAACGCCGAAGCCACAGACCCTCGCACGAGGGACGCGCTCCTGCAGCCAGACGCGACGACGGAGCTACATGCTACATGCTACATGCTAGCGGACACGTGAGTTTCAGGGAGAGACCGGGCCTAGCGGGCCCCATCGGCGACAGCGCCAGAGGACTCCAGGACCGATCCAGACTTCACGGGACGTCCTGCGGAGCAAAGGGAAGAGGAGAAAGAAGAAGAAAACATAACAATGTTCACACAGTTACTCACCTGTTATTTATTACATAATGATCAACATAATTGACATTGTGTGTTCTAAAATACTTACCAGTTATTGTTTACATAGTAATCAACATATTGATATTGTGTATTCTAAAATCATCTTTGATATGTGTGTGTTTTATGTTAAGGCCACTATGCCACACCATGATGAGGGAGCGGTTGGAGCAGATCCGGGCGGGGCCCTGGGGGACCGGGACTGGCTCCTGCATGGAGAGTGCACTGGCAGTCCTGTGCTGTTTTTACAGCTTGGGGCTGCCCCACCCTAACCCAACCCTTACCAGCCCGTGCCTGCTGGTGCTGGTTCTGGTCCCTCGGCGGTCCTGCCCACAGGACTCTCCGGCTGCTCTCCATCCTCATCTTTTAAGGATCAACTATCCCACTCCTTTAATCCCTAACCTCAACCACTCTGTCTGCACACCTAACCTCAACCTGTCTTTCTGTACACCTGAACTGAACAATAACTGCATGTAAAACCCAATTGTGTGTGTGCAAGTTATTATAAGTATGCAGTATGTATGATGTTTTATTATTATTATATAACAATTGATTAAGCCCAACTGTGCTAACAATGTTATAATGATGTTATTATTACATAATACTGTAAGACTCAATTAATAGTTCTGAGGAGAAAAATGTGGATGTTTTAGGACCTGCTCTGTCCATCAGCACCCTTGACCCTGGTGCCCCTCCCACACCTCCCTGTGCTTTATAAGACTGTGGTGTCAGACATTTTCTTTCTTTGGTGGCTGATGAAGGTCTGAATAGACCGAAACGTTCCACCTGTCACTTACCTGTTGCCGTGCCTTTCTGAAAATAAAAGGTAAAAACTTTATTAAGTTTCCGGATTGTTTTTCACAATTAAAGGCTAAGGGCCCGCAGGGGCCCGGCCTCCCACCACGTACAAGTAGACGGTCGCTCGTCGATGAGCGCGAGGAGCATGGCGGGTGCACAGACCGCCGCTGGCTCACTCTCCGGAGCTACGTGCACAGCTAGGTGCATCACTCGACGAAGGAGGACACCAACGGAGCTGCACGCCAGGCCTTACAGCTCGACGCTACTAGGACCGGGGGTAAGCAGAGCCGACGTGAGTCACGAGACCGGAGGAAACGGAGCCAAGCCTGCGGGGGACCACGACGCGGACGGAGGAGGCCGCCAGTCCAACGCCGAAGCCACAGACCCTCGCACGAGGGACGCGCTCCTGCAGCCAGACGCGACGACGGAGCTACATGCTACATGCTACATGCTAGCGGACACGTGAGTTTCAGGGAGAGACCGGGCCTAGCGGGCCCCATCGGCGACAGCGCCAGAGGACTCCAGGACCGATCCAGACTTCACGGGACGTCCTGCGGAGCAAAGGGAAGAGGAGAAAGAAGAAGAAAACATAACAATGTTCACACAGTTACTCACCTGTTATTTATTACATAATGATCAACATAATTGACATTGTGTGTTCTAAAATACTTACCAGTTATTGTTTACATAGTAATCAACATATTGATATTGTGTATTCTAAAATCATCTTTGATATGTGTGTGTTTTATGTTAAGGCCACTATGCCACACCATGATGAGGGAGCGGTTGGAGCAGATCCGGGCGGGGCCCTGGGGGACCGGGACTGGCTCCTGCATGGAGAGTGCACTGGCAGTCCTGTGCTGTTTTTACAGCTTGGGGCTGCCCCACCCTAACCCAACCCTTACCAGCCCGTGCCTGCTGGTGCTGGTTCTGGTCCCTCGGCGGTCCTGCCCACAGGACTCTCCGGCTGCTCTCCATCCTCATCTTTTAAGGATCAACTATCCCACTCCTTTAATCCCTAACCTCAACCACTCTGTCTGCACACCTAACCTCAACCTGTCTTTCTGTACACCTGAACTGAACAATAACTGCATGTAAAACCCAATTGTGTGTGTGCAAGTTATTATAAGTATGCAGTATGTATGATGTTTTATTATTATTATATAACAATTGATTAAGCCCAACTGTGCTAACAATGTTATAATGATGTTATTATTACATAATACTGTAAGACTCAATTAATAGTTCTGAGGAGAAAAATGTGGATGTTTTAGGACCTGCTCTGTCCATCAGCACCCTTGACCCTGGTGCCCCTCCCACACCTCCCTGTGCTTTATAAGACTGTGGTGTCAGACATTTTCTTTCTTTGGTGGCTGATGAAGGTCTGAATAGACCGAAACGTTCCACCTGTCACTTACCTGTTGCCGTGCCTTTCTGAAAATAAAAGGTAAAAACTTTATTAAGTTTCCGGATTGTTTTTCACAATTAAAGGCTAAGGGCCCGCAGGGGCCCGGCCTCCCACCACGTACAAGTAGACGGTCGCTCGTCGATGAGCGCGAGGAGCATGGCGGGTGCACAGACCGCCGCTGGCTCACTCTCCGGAGCTACGTGCACAGCTAGGTGCATCACTCGACGAAGGAGGACACCAACGGAGCTGCACGCCAGGCCTTACAGCTCGACGCTACTAGGACCGGGGGTAAGCAGAGCCGACGTGAGTCACGAGACCGGAGGAAACGGAGCCAAGCCTGCGGGGGACCACGACGCGGACGGAGGAGGCCGCCAGTCCAACGCCGAAGCCACAGACCCTCGCACGAGGGACGCGCTCCTGCAGCCAGACGCGACGACGGAGCTACATGCTACATGCTACATGCTAGCGGACACGTGAGTTTCAGGGAGAGACCGGGCCTAGCGGGCCCCATCGGCGACAGCGCCAGAGGACTCCAGGACCGATCCAGACTTCACGGGACGTCCTGCGGAGCAAAGGGAAGAGGAGAAAGAAGAAGAAAACATAACAATGTTCACACAGTTACTCACCTGTTATTTATTACATAATGATCAACATAATTGACATTGTGTGTTCTAAAATACTTACCAGTTATTGTTTACATAGTAATCAACATATTGATATTGTGTATTCTAAAATCATCTTTGATATGTGTGTGTTTTATGTTAAGGCCACTATGCCACACCATGATGAGGGAGCGGTTGGAGCAGATCCGGGCGGGGCCCTGGGGGACCGGGACTGGCTCCTGCATGGAGAGTGCACTGGCAGTCCTGTGCTGTTTTTACAGCTTGGGGCTGCCCCACCCTAACCCAACCCTAACCCTAACCCTAACCTGCTCGGGCCATTAGCGCCCTTGACCCCTGGCCTCTCACCCCCACCCTCCCTGTACTTTATAAGACGGTGTTGCAGACATGTTCTTTCTTTGGTGGCTGATGAAGGTCTGAATAGACCGAAACGTTCCACCGGTCACTTACCTGTTGCCGTGCCTTTCTGAAAATAAATGGTAAAAACTTTGTTAAGTTTCCGGATTATTTTCCACAATTAAAGGCTAAGGGCCCGCAGGGGCCCGGCCTCCCACCACGTACAAGTAGACGGTCGCTCGTCGATGAGCGCGAGGAGCATGGCGGGTGCACAGACCGCCGCTGGCTCACTCTCCGGAGCTACGTGCACAGCCAGGTGCATCACTCGACGAAGGAGGACACCAACGGAGCTGCACGCCAGGCCTTACAGCTCGACGCTACTAGGACCGGGGGTAAGCAGAGCCGACGTGAGTCACGAGACCGGAGGAAACGGAGCCAAGCCTGCGGGGGACCACGACGCGGACGGGGGAGGCCGCCAGTCCAACGCCGAAGCCACAGACCCTCGCACGAGGGACGCGCTCCTGCAGCCAGACGCGACGACGGAGCTACATGCTACATGCTACATGCTAGCGGACACGTGTGTTTCAGGGAGAGACCGGGCCTAGCGGGCCCCATCGGCGACAGCGCCAGAGGACTCCAGGACCGATCCAGACTTCACGGGACGTCCTGCAGAGTAAAGGGAAGAGGAGAAAAGGAGAAAAAACAAATAACAATATCCACATAGTTACTTACCTGTCATTGATTACATTATAATCAGCATAATTGATATTTTGTTTTCTGAAATACTTACCTGTTATTGATTACATAATAATCAACATCATTGATATTGTGTGTTCTAAAATCATCTTTAATATGTACATGTGTGTATTGTTTGATGTTAAGGCCACTTTGCCACACTATGAGGAATGAGCGGCTGGAGAAGATCCGGGCGGGGCCCTGGGGGACCGGATGCTGGCACCTGCATGGAGAGTGCATCGGCGGTCCTCTGTTGTTTTCACAGCGGGGGTCCGCCACCCCTAACCCAACCCTTACCAGCCCGTGCCTGCTGGTGCTGGCTCTGGTCCCTCGGCGGTCCTACCCACAGGACTCTCCGGCTGCTCTCCATATTCATCTTCATTCTCATCTTTTAAGGATCAACTATCCCACTCCTCTAATCCCTAACCTCAACCACTCTGTCTGCACACCTAACCTCAACCTGTCTTTCTGTACATATGAACTCTAAAGTAACTGCATGTAAAACCCAATATTGTGTGTGTGCATGTTATTATAAGTATACAGTATATATTATGTTTTATTATAATAATTGTTATATAACAATGGATTAAGCCCAACAGTGCTAACATTTTTATAATGATGATATTATTACATAATACTGTAATGCTCAATTAACAGTTCTGAGGAAGAATATGTGGGGTTTTAGGACCTGCTCGGGCCATTAGCGCCCTTGACCCCTGGCCTCTCACCCCCACCCTCCCTGTACTTTATAAGACGGTGTTGCAGACATGTTCTTTCTTTGGTGGCTGATGAAGGTCTGAATAGACCGAAACGTTCCACCGGTCACTTACCTGTTGCCGTGCCTTTCTGAAAATAAATGGTAAAAACTTTGTTAAGTTTCCGGATTATTTTCCACAATTAAAGGCTAAGGGCCCGCAGGGGCCCGGCCTCCCACCACGTACAAGTAGACGGTCGCTCGTCGATGAGCGCGAGGAGCATGGCGGGTGCACAGACCGCCGCTGGCTCACTCTCCGGAGCTACGTGCACAGCCAGGTGCATCACTCGACGAAGGAGGACACCAACGGAGCTGCACGCCAGGCCTTACAGCTCGACGCTACTAGGACCGGGGGTAAGCAGAGCCGACGTGAGTCACGAGACCGGAGGAAACGGAGCCAAGCCTGCGGGGGACCACGACGCGGACGGGGGAGGCCGCCAGTCCAACGCCGAAGCCACAGACCCTCGCACGAGGGACGCGCTCCTGCAGCCAGACGCGACGACGGAGCTACATGCTACATGCTACATGCTAGCGGACACGTGTGTTTCAGGGAGAGACCGGGCCTAGCGGGCCCCATCGGCGACAGCGCCAGAGGACTCCAGGACCGATCCAGACTTCACGGGACGTCCTGCAGAGTAAAGGGAAGAGGAGAAAAGGAGAAAAAACAAATAACAATATCCACATAGTTACTTACCTGTCATTGATTACATTATAATCAGCATAATTGATATTTTGTTTTCTGAAATACTTACCTGTTATTGATTACATAATAATCAACATCATTGATATTGTGTGTTCTAAAATCATCTTTAATATGTACATGTGTGTATTGTTTGATGTTAAGGCCACTTTGCCACACTATGAGGAATGAGCGGCTGGAGAAGATCCGGGCGGGGCCCTGGGGGACCGGATGCTGGCACCTGCATGGAGAGTGCATCGGCGGTCCTCTGTTGTTTTCACAGCGGGGGTCCGCCACCCCTAACCCAACCCTTACCAGCCCGTGCCTGCTGGTGCTGGCTCTGGTCCCTCGGCGGTCCTACCCACAGGACTCTCCGGCTGCTCTCCATATTCATCTTCATTCTCATCTTTTAAGGATCAACTATCCCACTCCTCTAATCCCTAACCTCAACCACTCTGTCTGCACACCTAACCTCAACCTGTCTTTCTGTACATATGAACTCTAAAGTAACTGCATGTAAAACCCAATATTGTGTGTGTGCATGTTATTATAAGTATACAGTATATATTATGTTTTATTATAATAATTGTTATATAACAATGGATTAAGCCCAACAGTGCTAACATTTTTATAATGATGATATTATTACATAATACTGTAATGCTCAATTAACAGTTCTGAGGAAGAATATGTGGGGTTTTAGGACCTGCTCGGGCCATTAGCGCCCTTGACCCCTGGCCTCTCACCCCCACCCTCCCTGTACTTTATAAGACGGTGTTGCAGACATGTTCTTTCTTTGGTGGCTGATGAAGGTCTGAATAGACCGAAACGTTCCACCGGTCACTTACCTGTTGCCGTGCCTTTCTGAAAATAAATGGTAAAAACTTTGTTAAGTTTCCGGATTATTTTCCACAATTAAAGGCTAAGGGCCCGCAGGGGCCCGGCCTCCCACCACGTACAAGTAGACGGTCGCTCGTCGATGAGCGCGAGGAGCATGGCGGGTGCACAGACCGCCGCTGGCTCACTCTCCGGAGCTACGTGCACAGCCAGGTGCATCACTCGACGAAGGAGGACACCAACGGAGCTGCACGCCAGGCCTTACAGCTCGACGCTACTAGGACCGGGGGTAAGCAGAGCCGACGTGAGTCACGAGACCGGAGGAAACGGAGCCAAGCCTGCGGGGGACCACGACGCGGACGGGGGAGGCCGCCAGTCCAACGCCGAAGCCACAGACCCTCGCACGAGGGACGCGCTCCTGCAGCCAGACGCGACGACGGAGCTACATGCTACATGCTACATGCTAGCGGACACGTGTGTTTCAGGGAGAGACCGGGCCTAGCGGGCCCCATCGGCGACAGCGCCAGAGGACTCCAGGACCGATCCAGACTTCACGGGACGTCCTGCAGAGTAAAGGGAAGAGGAGAAAAGGAGAAAAAACAAATAACAATATCCACATAGTTACTTACCTGTCATTGATTACATTATAATCAGCATAATTGATATTTTGTTTTCTGAAATACTTACCTGTTATTGATTACATAATAATCAACATCATTGATATTGTGTGTTCTAAAATCATCTTTAATATGTACATGTGTGTATTGTTTGATGTTAAGGCCACTTTGCCACACTATGAGGAATGAGCGGCTGGAGAAGATCCGGGCGGGGCCCTGGGGGACCGGATGCTGGCACCTGCATGGAGAGTGCATCGGCGGTCCTCTGTTGTTTTCACAGCGGGGGTCCGCCACCCCTAACCCAACCCTTACCAGCCCGTGCCTGCTGGTGCTGGCTCTGGTCCCTCGGCGGTCCTACCCACAGGACTCTCCGGCTGCTCTCCATATTCATCTTCATTCTCATCTTTTAAGGATCAACTATCCCACTCCTCTAATCCCTAACCTCAACCACTCTGTCTGCACACCTAACCTCAACCTGTCTTTCTGTACATATGAACTCTAAAGTAACTGCATGTAAAACCCAATATTGTGTGTGTGCATGTTATTATAAGTATACAGTATATATTATGTTTTATTATAATAATTGTTATATAACAATGGATTAAGCCCAACAGTGCTAACATTTTTATAATGATGATATTATTACATAATACTGTAATGCTCAATTAACAGTTCTGAGGAAGAATATGTGGGGTTTTAGGACCTGCTCGGGCCATTAGCGCCCTTGACCCCTGGCCTCTCACCCCCACCCTCCCTGTACTTTATAAGACGGTGTTGCAGACATGTTCTTTCTTTGGTGGCTGATGAAGGTCTGAATAGACCGAAACGTTCCACCTGTCACTTACCTGTTGCCGTGCCTTTCTGAAAATAAATGGTAAAAACTTTGTTAAGTTTCCGGATTGTTTTTCACAATTAAAGGCTAAGGGCCCGCAGGGGCCCGGCCTCCCACCACGTACAAGTAGACGGTCGCTCGTCGATGAGCGCGAGGAGCATGGCGGGTGCACAGACCGCCGCTGGCTCACTCTCCGGAGCTACGTGCACAGCCAGGTGCATCACTCGACGAAGGAGGACACCAACGGAGCTGCACGCCAGGCCTTACAGCTCGACGCTACTAGGACCGGGGGTAAGCAGAGCCGACGTGAGTCACGAGACCGGAGGAAACGGAGCCAAGCCTGCGGGGGACCACGACGCGGACGGGGGAGGCCGCCAGTCCAACGCCGAAGCCACAGACCCTCGCACGAGGGACGCGCTCCTGCAGCCAGACGCGACGACGGAGCTACATGCTACATGCTACATGCTAGCGGACACGTGTGTTTCAGGGAGAGACCGGGCCTAGCGGGCCCCATCGGCGACAGCGCCAGAGGACTCCAGGACCGATCCAGACTTCACGGGACGTCCTGCAGAGTAAAGGGAAGAGGAGAAAAGGAGAAAAAACAAATAACAATATCCACATAGTTACTTACCTGTCATTGATTACATTATAATCAGCATAATTGATATTTTGTTTTCTGAAATACTTACCTGTTATTGATTACATAATAATCAACATCATTGATATTGTGTGTTCTAAAATCATCTTTAATATGTACATGTGTGTATTGTTTGATGTTAAGGCCACTTTGCCACACTATGAGGAATGAGCGGCTGGAGAAGATCCGGGCGGGGCCCTGGGGGACCGGATGCTGGCACCTGCATGGAGAGTGCATCGGCGGTCCTCTGTTGTTTTCACAGCGGGGGTCCGCCACCCCTAACCCAACCCTTACCAGCCCGTGCCTGCTGGTGCTGGCTCTGGTCCCTCGGCGGTCCTACCCACAGGACTCTCCGGCTGCTCTCCATATTCATCTTCATTCTCATCTTTTAAGGATCAACTATCCCACTCCTCTAATCCCTAACCTCAACCACTCTGTCTGCACACCTAACCTCAACCTGTCTTTCTGTACATATGAACTCTAAAGTAACTGCATGTAAAACCCAATATTGTGTGTGTGCATGTTATTATAAGTATACAGTATATATTATGTTTTATTATAATAATTGTTATATAACAATGGATTAAGCCCAACAGTGCTAACATTTTTATAATGATGATATTATTACATAATACTGTAATGCTCAATTAACAGTTCTGAGGAAGAATATGTGGGGTTTTAGGACCTGCTCGGGCCATTAGCGCCCTTGACCCCTGGCCTCTCACCCCCACCCTCCCTGTACTTTATAAGACGGTGTTGCAGACATGTTCTTTCTTTGGTGGCTGATGAAGGTCTGAATAGACCGAAACGTTCCACCGGTCACTTACCTGTTGCCGTGCCTTTCTGAAAATAAATGGTAAAAACTTTGTTAAGTTTCCGGATTATTTTCCACAATTAAAGGCTAAGGGCCCGCAGGGGCCCGGCCTCCCACCACGTACAAGTAGACGGTCGCTCGTCGATGAGCGCGAGGAGCATGGCGGGTGCACAGACCGCCGCTGGCTCACTCTCCGGAGCTACGTGCACAGCCAGGTGCATCACTCGACGAAGGAGGACACCAACGGAGCTGCACGCCAGGCCTTACAGCTCGACGCTACTAGGACCGGGGGTAAGCAGAGCCGACGTGAGTCACGAGACCGGAGGAAACGGAGCCAAGCCTGCGGGGGACCACGACGCGGACGGGGGAGGCCGCCAGTCCAACGCCGAAGCCACAGACCCTCGCACGAGGGACGCGCTCCTGCAGCCAGACGCGACGACGGAGCTACATGCTACATGCTACATGCTAGCGGACACGTGTGTTTCAGGGAGAGACCGGGCCTAGCGGGCCCCATCGGCGACAGCGCCAGAGGACTCCAGGACCGATCCAGACTTCACGGGACGTCCTGCAGAGTAAAGGGAAGAGGAGAAAAGGAGAAAAAACAAATAACAATATCCACATAGTTACTTACCTGTCATTGATTACATTATAATCAGCATAATTGATATTTTGTTTTCTGAAATACTTACCTGTTATTGATTACATAATAATCAACATCATTGATATTGTGTGTTCTAAAATCATCTTTAATATGTACATGTGTGTATTGTTTGATGTTAAGGCCACTTTGCCACACTATGAGGAATGAGCGGCTGGAGAAGATCCGGGCGGGGCCCTGGGGGACCGGATGCTGGCACCTGCATGGAGAGTGCATCGGCGGTCCTCTGTTGTTTTCACAGCGGGGGTCCGCCACCCCTAACCCAACCCTTACCAGCCCGTGCCTGCTGGTGCTGGCTCTGGTCCCTCGGCGGTCCTACCCACAGGACTCTCCGGCTGCTCTCCATATTCATCTTCATTCTCATCTTTTAAGGATCAACTATCCCACTCCTCTAATCCCTAACCTCAACCACTCTGTCTGCACACCTAACCTCAACCTGTCTTTCTGTACATATGAACTCTAAAGTAACTGCATGTAAAACCCAATATTGTGTGTGTGCATGTTATTATAAGTATACAGTATATATTATGTTTTATTATAATAATTGTTATATAACAATGGATTAAGCCCAACAGTGCTAACATTTTTATAATGATGATATTATTACATAATACTGTAATGCTCAATTAACAGTTCTGAGGAAGAATATGTGGGGTTTTAGGACCTGCTCGGGCCATTAGCGCCCTTGACCCCTGGCCTCTCACCCCCACCCTCCCTGTACTTTATAAGACGGTGTTGCAGACATGTTCTTTCTTTGGTGGCTGATGAAGGTCTGAATAGACCGAAACGTTCCACCGGTCACTTACCTGTTGCCGTGCCTTTCTGAAAATAAATGGTAAAAACTTTGTTAAGTTTCCGGATTATTTTCCACAATTAAAGGCTAAGGGCCCGCAGGGGCCCGGCCTCCCACCACGTACAAGTAGACGGTCGCTCGTCGATGAGCGCGAGGAGCATGGCGGGTGCACAGACCGCCGCTGGCTCACTCTCCGGAGCTACGTGCACAGCCAGGTGCATCACTCGACGAAGGAGGACACCAACGGAGCTGCACGCCAGGCCTTACAGCTCGACGCTACTAGGACCGGGGGTAAGCAGAGCCGACGTGAGTCACGAGACCGGAGGAAACGGAGCCAAGCCTGCGGGGGACCACGACGCGGACGGGGGAGGCCGCCAGTCCAACGCCGAAGCCACAGACCCTCGCACGAGGGACGCGCTCCTGCAGCCAGACGCGACGACGGAGCTACATGCTACATGCTACATGCTAGCGGACACGTGAGTTTCAGGGAGAGACCGGGCCTAGCGGGCCCCATCGGCGACAGCGCCAGAGGACTCCAGGACCGATCCAGACTTCACGGGACGTCCTGCAGAGTAAAGGGAAGAGGAGAAAAGGAGAAAAAACAAATAACAATATCCACATAGTTACTTACCTGTCATTGATTACATTATAATCAGCATAATTGATATTTTGTTTTCTGAAATACTTACCTGTTATTGATTACATAATAATCAACATCATTGATATTGTGTGTTCTAAAATCATCTTTAATATGTACATGTGTGTATTGTTTGATGTTAAGGCCACTTTGCCACACTATGAGGAATGAGCGGCTGGAGAAGATCCGGGCGGGGCCCTGGGGGACCGGATGCTGGCACCTGCATGGAGAGTGCATCGGCGGTCCTCTGTTGTTTTCACAGCGGGGGTCCGCCACCCCTAACCCAACCCTTACCAGCCCGTGCCTGCTGGTGCTGGCTCTGGTCCCTCGGCGGTCCTACCCACAGGACTCTCCGGCTGCTCTCCATATTCATCTTCATTCTCATCTTTTAAGGATCAACTATCCCACTCCTCTAATCCCTAACCTCAACCACTCTGTCTGCACACCTAACCTCAACCTGTCTTTCTGTACATATGAACTCTAAAGTAACTGCATGTAAAACCCAATATTGTGTGTGTGCATGTTATTATAAGTATACAGTATATATTATGTTTTATTATAATAATTGTTATATAACAATGGATTAAGCCCAACAGTGCTAACATTTTTATAATGATGATATTATTACATAATACTGTAATGCTCAATTAACAGTTCTGAGGAAGAATATGTGGGGTTTTAGGACCTGCTCGGGCCATTAGCGCCCTTGACCCCTGGCCTCTCACCCCCACCCTCCCTGTACTTTATAAGACGGTGTTGCAGACATGTTCTTTCTTTGGTGGCTGATGAAGGTCTGAATAGACCGAAACGTTCCACCGGTCACTTACCTGTTGCCGTGCCTTTCTGAAAATAAATGGTAAAAACTTTGTTAAGTTTCCGGATTATTTTCCACAATTAAAGGCTAAGGGCCCGCAGGGGCCCGGCCTCCCACCACGTACAAGTAGACGGTCGCTCGTCGATGAGCGCGAGGAGCATGGCGGGTGCACAGACCGCCGCTGGCTCACTCTCCGGAGCTACGTGCACAGCCAGGTGCATCACTCGACGAAGGAGGACACCAACGGAGCTGCACGCCAGGCCTTACAGCTCGACGCTACTAGGACCGGGGGTAAGCAGAGCCGACGTGAGTCACGAGACCGGAGGAAACGGAGCCAAGCCTGCGGGGGACCACGACGCGGACGGGGGAGGCCGCCAGTCCAACGCCGAAGCCACAGACCCTCGCACGAGGGACGCGCTCCTGCAGCCAGACGCGACGACGGAGCTACATGCTACATGCTACATGCTAGCGGACACGTGTGTTTCAGGGAGAGACCGGGCCTAGCGGGCCCCATCGGCGACAGCGCCAGAGGACTCCAGGACCGATCCAGACTTCACGGGACGTCCTGCAGAGTAAAGGGAAGAGGAGAAAAGGAGAAAAAACAAATAACAATATCCACATAGTTACTTACCTGTCATTGATTACATTATAATCAGCATAATTGATATTTTGTTTTCTGAAATACTTACCTGTTATTGATTACATAATAATCAACATCATTGATATTGTGTGTTCTAAAATCATCTTTAATATGTACATGTGTGTATTGTTTGATGTTAAGGCCACTTTGCCACACTATGAGGAATGAGCGGCTGGAGAAGATCCGGGCGGGGCCCTGGGGGACCGGATGCTGGCACCTGCATGGAGAGTGCATCGGCGGTCCTCTGTTGTTTTCACAGCGGGGGTCCGCCACCCCTAACCCAACCCTTACCAGCCCGTGCCTGCTGGTGCTGGCTCTGGTCCCTCGGCGGTCCTACCCACAGGACTCTCCGGCTGCTCTCCATATTCATCTTCATTCTCATCTTTTAAGGATCAACTATCCCACTCCTCTAATCCCTAACCTCAACCACTCTGTCTGCACACCTAACCTCAACCTGTCTTTCTGTACATATGAACTCTAAAGTAACTGCATGTAAAACCCAATATTGTGTGTGTGCATGTTATTATAAGTATACAGTATATATTATGTTTTATTATAATAATTGTTATATAACAATGGATTAAGCCCAACAGTGCTAACATTTTTATAATGATGATATTATTACATAATACTGTAATGCTCAATTAACAGTTCTGAGGAAGAATATGTGGGGTTTTAGGACCTGCTCGGGCCATTAGCGCCCTTGACCCCTGGCCTCTCACCCCCACCCTCCCTGTACTTTATAAGACGGTGTTGCAGACATGTTCTTTCTTTGGTGGCTGATGAAGGTCTGAATAGACCGAAACGTTCCACCGGTCACTTACCTGTTGCCGTGCCTTTCTGAAAATAAATGGTAAAAACTTTGTTAAGTTTCCGGATTATTTTCCACAATTAAAGGCTAAGGGCCCGCAGGGGCCCGGCCTCCCACCACGTACAAGTAGACGGTCGCTCGTCGATGAGCGCGAGGAGCATGGCGGGTGCACAGACCGCCGCTGGCTCACTCTCCGGAGCTACGTGCACAGCCAGGTGCATCACTCGACGAAGGAGGACACCAACGGAGCTGCACGCCAGGCCTTACAGCTCGACGCTACTAGGACCGGGGGTAAGCAGAGCCGACGTGAGTCACGAGACCGGAGGAAACGGAGCCAAGCCTGCGGGGGACCACGACGCGGACGGGGGAGGCCGCCAGTCCAACGCCGAAGCCACAGACCCTCGCACGAGGGACGCGCTCCTGCAGCCAGACGCGACGACGGAGCTACATGCTACATGCTACATGCTAGCGGACACGTGTGTTTCAGGGAGAGACCGGGCCTAGCGGGCCCCATCGGCGACAGCGCCAGAGGACTCCAGGACCGATCCAGACTTCACGGGACGTCCTGCAGAGTAAAGGGAAGAGGAGAAAAGGAGAAAAAACAAATAACAATATCCACATAGTTACTTACCTGTCATTGATTACATTATAATCAGCATAATTGATATTTTGTTTTCTGAAATACTTACCTGTTATTGATTACATAATAATCAACATCATTGATATTGTGTGTTCTAAAATCATCTTTAATATGTACATGTGTGTATTGTTTGATGTTAAGGCCACTTTGCCACACTATGAGGAATGAGCGGCTGGAGAAGATCCGGGCGGGGCCCTGGGGGACCGGATGCTGGCACCTGCATGGAGAGTGCATCGGCGGTCCTCTGTTGTTTTCACAGCGGGGGTCCGCCACCCCTAACCCAACCCTTACCAGCCCGTGCCTGCTGGTGCTGGCTCTGGTCCCTCGGCGGTCCTACCCACAGGACTCTCCGGCTGCTCTCCATATTCATCTTCATTCTCATCTTTTAAGGATCAACTATCCCACTCCTCTAATCCCTAACCTCAACCACTCTGTCTGCACACCTAACCTCAACCTGTCTTTCTGTACATATGAACTCTAAAGTAACTGCATGTAAAACCCAATATTGTGTGTGTGCATGTTATTATAAGTATACAGTATATATTATGTTTTATTATAATAATTGTTATATAACAATGGATTAAGCCCAACAGTGCTAACATTTTTATAATGATGATATTATTACATAATACTGTAATGCTCAATTAACAGTTCTGAGGAAGAATATGTGGGGTTTTAGGACCTGCTCGGGCCATTAGCGCCCTTGACCCCTGGCCTCTCACCCCCACCCTCCCTGTACTTTATAAGACGGTGTTGCAGACATGTTCTTTCTTTGGTGGCTGATGAAGGTCTGAATAGACCGAAACGTTCCACCGGTCACTTACCTGTTGCCGTGCCTTTCTGAAAATAAATGGTAAAAACTTTGTTAAGTTTCCGGATTATTTTCCACAATTAAAGGCTAAGGGCCCGCAGGGGCCCGGCCTCCCACCACGTACAAGTAGACGGTCGCTCGTCGATGAGCGCGAGGAGCATGGCGGGTGCACAGACCGCCGCTGGCTCACTCTCCGGAGCTACGTGCACAGCCAGGTGCATCACTCGACGAAGGAGGACACCAACGGAGCTGCACGCCAGGCCTTACAGCTCGACGCTACTAGGACCGGGGGTAAGCAGAGCCGACGTGAGTCACGAGACCGGAGGAAACGGAGCCAAGCCTGCGGGGGACCACGACGCGGACGGGGGAGGCCGCCAGTCCAACGCCGAAGCCACAGACCCTCGCACGAGGGACGCGCTCCTGCAGCCAGACGCGACGACGGAGCTACATGCTACATGCTACATGCTAGCGGACACGTGTGTTTCAGGGAGAGACCGGGCCTAGCGGGCCCCATCGGCGACAGCGCCAGAGGACTCCAGGACCGATCCAGACTTCACGGGACGTCCTGCAGAGTAAAGGGAAGAGGAGAAAAGGAGAAAAAACAAATAACAATATCCACATAGTTACTTACCTGTCATTGATTACATTATAATCAGCATAATTGATATTTTGTTTTCTGAAATACTTACCTGTTATTGATTACATAATAATCAACATCATTGATATTGTGTGTTCTAAAATCATCTTTAATATGTACATGTGTGTATTGTTTGATGTTAAGGCCACTTTGCCACACTATGAGGAATGAGCGGCTGGAGAAGATCCGGGCGGGGCCCTGGGGGACCGGATGCTGGCACCTGCATGGAGAGTGCATCGGCGGTCCTCTGTTGTTTTCACAGCGGGGGTCCGCCACCCCTAACCCAACCCTTACCAGCCCGTGCCTGCTGGTGCTGGCTCTGGTCCCTCGGCGGTCCTACCCACAGGACTCTCCGGCTGCTCTCCATATTCATCTTCATTCTCATCTTTTAAGGATCAACTATCCCACTCCTCTAATCCCTAACCTCAACCACTCTGTCTGCACACCTAACCTCAACCTGTCTTTCTGTACATATGAACTCTAAAGTAACTGCATGTAAAACCCAATATTGTGTGTGTGCATGTTATTATAAGTATACAGTATATATTATGTTTTATTATAATAATTGTTATATAACAATGGATTAAGCCCAACAGTGCTAACATTTTTATAATGATGATATTATTACATAATACTGTAATGCTCAATTAACAGTTCTGAGGAAGAATATGTGGGGTTTTAGGACCTGCTCGGGCCATTAGCGCCCTTGACCCCTGGCCTCTCACCCCCACCCTCCCTGTACTTTATAAGACGGTGTTGCAGACATGTTCTTTCTTTGGTGGCTGATGAAGGTCTGAATAGACCGAAACGTTCCACCGGTCACTTACCTGTTGCCGTGCCTTTCTGAAAATAAATGGTAAAAACTTTGTTAAGTTTCCGGATTATTTTCCACAATTAAAGGCTAAGGGCCCGCAGGGGCCCGGCCTCCCACCACGTACAAGTAGACGGTCGCTCGTCGATGAGCGCGAGGAGCATGGCGGGTGCACAGACCGCCGCTGGCTCACTCTCCGGAGCTACGTGCACAGCCAGGTGCATCACTCGACGAAGGAGGACACCAACGGAGCTGCACGCCAGGCCTTACAGCTCGACGCTACTAGGACCGGGGGTAAGCAGAGCCGACGTGAGTCACGAGACCGGAGGAAACGGAGCCAAGCCTGCGGGGGACCACGACGCGGACGGGGGAGGCCGCCAGTCCAACGCCGAAGCCACAGACCCTCGCACGAGGGACGCGCTCCTGCAGCCAGACGCGACGACGGAGCTACATGCTACATGCTACATGCTAGCGGACACGTGTGTTTCAGGGAGAGACCGGGCCTAGCGGGCCCCATCGGCGACAGCGCCAGAGGACTCCAGGACCGATCCAGACTTCACGGGACGTCCTGCAGAGTAAAGGGAAGAGGAGAAAAGGAGAAAAAACAAATAACAATATCCACATAGTTACTTACCTGTCATTGATTACATTATAATCAGCATAATTGATATTTTGTTTTCTGAAATACTTACCTGTTATTGATTACATAATAATCAACATCATTGATATTGTGTGTTCTAAAATCATCTTTAATATGTACATGTGTGTATTGTTTGATGTTAAGGCCACTTTGCCACACTATGAGGAATGAGCGGCTGGAGAAGATCCGGGCGGGGCCCTGGGGGACCGGATGCTGGCACCTGCATGGAGAGTGCATCGGCGGTCCTCTGTTGTTTTCACAGCGGGGGTCCGCCACCCCTAACCCAACCCTTACCAGCCCGTGCCTGCTGGTGCTGGCTCTGGTCCCTCGGCGGTCCTACCCACAGGACTCTCCGGCTGCTCTCCATATTCATCTTCATTCTCATCTTTTAAGGATCAACTATCCCACTCCTCTAATCCCTAACCTCAACCACTCTGTCTGCACACCTAACCTCAACCTGTCTTTCTGTACATATGAACTCTAAAGTAACTGCATGTAAAACCCAATATTGTGTGTGTGCATGTTATTATAAGTATACAGTATATATTATGTTTTATTATAATAATTGTTATATAACAATGGATTAAGCCCAACAGTGCTAACATTTTTATAATGATGATATTATTACATAATACTGTAATGCTCAATTAACAGTTCTGAGGAAGAATATGTGGGGTTTTAGGACCTGCTCGGGCCATTAGCGCCCTTGACCCCTGGCCTCTCACCCCCACCCTCCCTGTACTTTATAAGACGGTGTTGCAGACATGTTCTTTCTTTGGTGGCTGATGAAGGTCTGAATAGACCGAAACGTTCCACCGGTCACTTACCTGTTGCCGTGCCTTTCTGAAAATAAATGGTAAAAACTTTGTTAAGTTTCCGGATTATTTTCCACAATTAAAGGCTAAGGGCCCGCAGGGGCCCGGCCTCCCACCACGTACAAGTAGACGGTCGCTCGTCGATGAGCGCGAGGAGCATGGCGGGTGCACAGACCGCCGCTGGCTCACTCTCCGGAGCTACGTGCACAGCCAGGTGCATCACTCGACGAAGGAGGACACCAACGGAGCTGCACGCCAGGCCTTACAGCTCGACGCTACTAGGACCGGGGGTAAGCAGAGCCGACGTGAGTCACGAGACCGGAGGAAACGGAGCCAAGCCTGCGGGGGACCACGACGCGGACGGGGGAGGCCGCCAGTCCAACGCCGAAGCCACAGACCCTCGCACGAGGGACGCGCTCCTGCAGCCAGACGCGACGACGGAGCTACATGCTACATGCTACATGCTAGCGGACACGTGTGTTTCAGGGAGAGACCGGGCCTAGCGGGCCCCATCGGCGACAGCGCCAGAGGACTCCAGGACCGATCCAGACTTCACGGGACGTCCTGCAGAGTAAAGGGAAGAGGAGAAAAGGAGAAAAAACAAATAACAATATCCACATAGTTACTTACCTGTCATTGATTACATTATAATCAGCATAATTGATATTTTGTTTTCTGAAATACTTACCTGTTATTGATTACATAATAATCAACATCATTGATATTGTGTGTTCTAAAATCATCTTTAATATGTACATGTGTGTATTGTTTGATGTTAAGGCCACTTTGCCACACTATGAGGAATGAGCGGCTGGAGAAGATCCGGGCGGGGCCCTGGGGGACCGGATGCTGGCACCTGCATGGAGAGTGCATCGGCGGTCCTCTGTTGTTTTCACAGCGGGGGTCCGCCACCCCTAACCCAACCCTTACCAGCCCGTGCCTGCTGGTGCTGGCTCTGGTCCCTCGGCGGTCCTACCCACAGGACTCTCCGGCTGCTCTCCATATTCATCTTCATTCTCATCTTTTAAGGATCAACTATCCCACTCCTCTAATCCCTAACCTCAACCACTCTGTCTGCACACCTAACCTCAACCTGTCTTTCTGTACATATGAACTCTAAAGTAACTGCATGTAAAACCCAATATTGTGTGTGTGCATGTTATTATAAGTATACAGTATATATTATGTTTTATTATAATAATTGTTATATAACAATGGATTAAGCCCAACAGTGCTAACATTTTTATAATGATGATATTATTACATAATACTGTAATGCTCAATTAACAGTTCTGAGGAAGAATATGTGGGGTTTTAGGACCTGCTCGGGCCATTAGCGCCCTTGACCCCTGGCCTCTCACCCCCACCCTCCCTGTACTTTATAAGACGGTGTTGCAGACATGTTCTTTCTTTGGTGGCTGATGAAGGTCTGAATAGACCGAAACGTTCCACCGGTCACTTACCTGTTGCCGTGCCTTTCTGAAAATAAATGGTAAAAACTTTGTTAAGTTTCCGGATTATTTTCCACAATTAAAGGCTAAGGGCCCGCAGGGGCCCGGCCTCCCACCACGTACAAGTAGACGGTCGCTCGTCGATGAGCGCGAGGAGCATGGCGGGTGCACAGACCGCCGCTGGCTCACTCTCCGGAGCTACGTGCACAGCCAGGTGCATCACTCGACGAAGGAGGACACCAACGGAGCTGCACGCCAGGCCTTACAGCTCGACGCTACTAGGACCGGGGGTAAGCAGAGCCGACGTGAGTCACGAGACCGGAGGAAACGGAGCCAAGCCTGCGGGGGACCACGACGCGGACGGGGGAGGCCGCCAGTCCAACGCCGAAGCCACAGACCCTCGCACGAGGGACGCGCTCCTGCAGCCAGACGCGACGACGGAGCTACATGCTACATGCTACATGCTAGCGGACACGTGTGTTTCAGGGAGAGACCGGGCCTAGCGGGCCCCATCGGCGACAGCGCCAGAGGACTCCAGGACCGATCCAGACTTCACGGGACGTCCTGCAGAGTAAAGGGAAGAGGAGAAAAGGAGAAAAAACAAATAACAATATCCACATAGTTACTTACCTGTCATTGATTACATTATAATCAGCATAATTGATATTTTGTTTTCTGAAATACTTACCTGTTATTGATTACATAATAATCAACATCATTGATATTGTGTGTTCTAAAATCATCTTTAATATGTACATGTGTGTATTGTTTGATGTTAAGGCCACTTTGCCACACTATGAGGAATGAGCGGCTGGAGAAGATCCGGGCGGGGCCCTGGGGGACCGGATGCTGGCACCTGCATGGAGAGTGCATCGGCGGTCCTCTGTTGTTTTCACAGCGGGGGTCCGCCACCCCTAACCCAACCCTTACCAGCCCGTGCCTGCTGGTGCTGGCTCTGGTCCCTCGGCGGTCCTACCCACAGGACTCTCCGGCTGCTCTCCATATTCATCTTCATTCTCATCTTTTAAGGATCAACTATCCCACTCCTCTAATCCCTAACCTCAACCACTCTGTCTGCACACCTAACCTCAACCTGTCTTTCTGTACATATGAACTCTAAAGTAACTGCATGTAAAACCCAATATTGTGTGTGTGCATGTTATTATAAGTATACAGTATATATTATGTTTTATTATAATAATTGTTATATAACAATGGATTAAGCCCAACAGTGCTAACATTTTTATAATGATGATATTATTACATAATACTGTAATGCTCAATTAACAGTTCTGAGGAAGAATATGTGGGGTTTTAGGACCTGCTCGGGCCATTAGCGCCCTTGACCCCTGGCCTCTCACCCCCACCCTCCCTGTACTTTATAAGACGGTGTTGCAGACATGTTCTTTCTTTGGTGGCTGATGAAGGTCTGAATAGACCGAAACGTTCCACCGGTCACTTACCTGTTGCCGTGCCTTTCTGAAAATAAATGGTAAAAACTTTGTTAAGTTTCCGGATTATTTTCCACAATTAAAGGCTAAGGGCCCGCAGGGGCCCGGCCTCCCACCACGTACAAGTAGACGGTCGCTCGTCGATGAGCGCGAGGAGCATGGCGGGTGCACAGACCGCCGCTGGCTCACTCTCCGGAGCTACGTGCACAGCCAGGTGCATCACTCGACGAAGGAGGACACCAACGGAGCTGCACGCCAGGCCTTACAGCTCGACGCTACTAGGACCGGGGGTAAGCAGAGCCGACGTGAGTCACGAGACCGGAGGAAACGGAGCCAAGCCTGCGGGGGACCACGACGCGGACGGGGGAGGCCGCCAGTCCAACGCCGAAGCCACAGACCCTCGCACGAGGGACGCGCTCCTGCAGCCAGACGCGACGACGGAGCTACATGCTACATGCTACATGCTAGCGGACACGTGTGTTTCAGGGAGAGACCGGGCCTAGCGGGCCCCATCGGCGACAGCGCCAGAGGACTCCAGGACCGATCCAGACTTCACGGGACGTCCTGCAGAGTAAAGGGAAGAGGAGAAAAGGAGAAAAAACAAATAACAATATCCACATAGTTACTTACCTGTCATTGATTACATTATAATCAGCATAATTGATATTTTGTTTTCTGAAATACTTACCTGTTATTGATTACATAATAATCAACATCATTGATATTGTGTGTTCTAAAATCATCTTTAATATGTACATGTGTGTATTGTTTGATGTTAAGGCCACTTTGCCACACTATGAGGAATGAGCGGCTGGAGAAGATCCGGGCGGGGCCCTGGGGGACCGGATGCTGGCACCTGCATGGAGAGTGCATCGGCGGTCCTCTGTTGTTTTCACAGCGGGGGTCCGCCACCCCTAACCCAACCCTTACCAGCCCGTGCCTGCTGGTGCTGGCTCTGGTCCCTCGGCGGTCCTACCCACAGGACTCTCCGGCTGCTCTCCATATTCATCTTCATTCTCATCTTTTAAGGATCAACTATCCCACTCCTCTAATCCCTAACCTCAACCACTCTGTCTGCACACCTAACCTCAACCTGTCTTTCTGTACATATGAACTCTAAAGTAACTGCATGTAAAACCCAATATTGTGTGTGTGCATGTTATTATAAGTATACAGTATATATTATGTTTTATTATAATAATTGTTATATAACAATGGATTAAGCCCAACAGTGCTAACATTTTTATAATGATGATATTATTACATAATACTGTAATGCTCAATTAACAGTTCTGAGGAAGAATATGTGGGGTTTTAGGACCTGCTCGGGCCATTAGCGCCCTTGACCCCTGGCCTCTCACCCCCACCCTCCCTGTACTTTATAAGACGGTGTTGCAGACATGTTCTTTCTTTGGTGGCTGATGAAGGTCTGAATAGACCGAAACGTTCCACCGGTCACTTACCTGTTGCCGTGCCTTTCTGAAAATAAATGGTAAAAACTTTGTTAAGTTTCCGGATTATTTTCCACAATTAAAGGCTAAGGGCCCGCAGGGGCCCGGCCTCCCACCACGTACAAGTAGACGGTCGCTCGTCGATGAGCGCGAGGAGCATGGCGGGTGCACAGACCGCCGCTGGCTCACTCTCCGGAGCTACGTGCACAGCCAGGTGCATCACTCGACGAAGGAGGACACCAACGGAGCTGCACGCCAGGCCTTACAGCTCGACGCTACTAGGACCGGGGGTAAGCAGAGCCGACGTGAGTCACGAGACCGGAGGAAACGGAGCCAAGCCTGCGGGGGACCACGACGCGGACGGGGGAGGCCGCCAGTCCAACGCCGAAGCCACAGACCCTCGCACGAGGGACGCGCTCCTGCAGCCAGACGCGACGACGGAGCTACATGCTACATGCTACATGCTAGCGGACACGTGTGTTTCAGGGAGAGACCGGGCCTAGCGGGCCCCATCGGCGACAGCGCCAGAGGACTCCAGGACCGATCCAGACTTCACGGGACGTCCTGCAGAGTAAAGGGAAGAGGAGAAAAGGAGAAAAAACAAATAACAATATCCACATAGTTACTTACCTGTCATTGATTACATTATAATCAGCATAATTGATATTTTGTTTTCTGAAATACTTACCTGTTATTGATTACATAATAATCAACATCATTGATATTGTGTGTTCTAAAATCATCTTTAATATGTACATGTGTGTATTGTTTGATGTTAAGGCCACTTTGCCACACTATGAGGAATGAGCGGCTGGAGAAGATCCGGGCGGGGCCCTGGGGGACCGGATGCTGGCACCTGCATGGAGAGTGCATCGGCGGTCCTCTGTTGTTTTCACAGCGGGGGTCCGCCACCCCTAACCCTAACCCTAACCCTAACCCTAACCCTAACCCTAACCCTAACCCTAACCCTAACCCTACCACCTCACCTAGACCTCTCCCCTAATCCCAACCTCCATAACCTCAATTCTAATCACAACCCGGATCCTTCCCCTAACCTCAACCCCCAGAACCCCAATCCTAACCATAACCCGGACCCCTCCCCTGAGACCCGGTCCCCATTAGGGGGAACTACTCAGAGCCTTACCTTAATTACAGGAACAAAACAATCCAGGGAGGTGCAGCCGATGTTCCACCTGGAGCAGGACAGCAGCAGAGAAGGGCCTCAGTCCATCAGGCCCCCATTACCTCCACCTGTAATGAACCTCACCAGCGTGCTCAGTAACGTAGCGGTTAGATGCTCCGAGTCCATTTCCTCCTCTCCCTCGGAAGCTGGGGAGACGGGAACACAGCCTTCGGTCCCTGGTACAGCACAACCTGAGGGGGAATCCCTGATAACCCAGGACCCCCCACTAGAGCTGCTGTGCCAACAACCTGTCTCTCCGACATCCATTGCCCCCACCCCTCTGCAGCATCCAACACAGCATCCACGCACCTACCAAAAAATACATACCTGGTCCGTGGTACCAGAGAAATCCCTCCTGATATTGGGGGCCTCAAATCTGGCCATGATCCCGGAATATGATTACCCCTTTATACAAATAGAGAGTTTCCCAGATGCCCAAATCCATCATCTTAAGGGGATTTTGGAGAAACTGAGTCCCTGCCTCACCACCAAGGGGGTCCTCCTGGCCATAGGCTTTAACAACTGTACCAGACTTAATAAACTGAACACTATAATTAAACAGTTCAGACAGTTGATGGCGGTGACCGAAAGGATCTTCCCACAAGCAGAGATCTATGTCCCTATCATGCAGTTCTCCCAACAGCTCCCACAGGACATACAGATTTTAA
>JALIGO010000107.1:0-64644 GCA_023566465.1 Cottus gobio | reverse complement strand
ACATCACACAGAAATACAACAGTACCTCCTTACTGTATTCTTAGTGAATAGTGTTATTGATGTTGAGAGGAGAGAAAGCTTGAAGTGGATGCTTTCACATTTACGAGCTCTGCAAGTGTGCATTGATAGTAATATTATAGTATATTATAATATTAATAGTAATCTTTGATTGATAATATGCATTCCAGTTTATATTATATAACTTACTAAATTCTTAAATGATTGCACAATTGTAGGCAATCTATATCACTGTATATTCTATTTTTTTTAAATATTTTTGCCTATGAAGCACAGCTCCCCCATGAACTTGGAGAAGAAATGTATTTTTGCGGTATTTACTAGAGTCCAAGATACAGGGGCTTCCCATTTCTACCATCACTGATTTTATGGCCTTGAATTTTATGCAAATCTTCTCTAACTATATATAAAATGGTACATACATTTTCAGAATTGTGCAGCTTTGTGGAGGTATGCTCTTTACGAATAATTTCTTGTTGTGTTGCTGTATTTATTCAGTCTCTTTCTAAGAAAATCTAGTGGGAGTACTCCAGCGTGCATTTGTGAGTGCATACGTGGCCTCACCCCCTCCACCTGGTTGGACACGGTGACCTCCAGCAGGGAGGTGAGGTAGGCCAGCCGGGTGCCAAAACTGCCACCCAGGATGGGCAGCTTGGTCAGGAAGACATGGAGCGTCCCTTTCTGTGTGGAGATGGCCAACAGCTGGCCGTCATCCGTCCTGTTCAGCTGGTCCAGACCTGGAGGAGCAGAGGGAGAGGCAGGGGAAAGGAGAAGTGAGTGGTGTGATCATGGCGGCCCTTTGACAGTGGGCCTAAACTGCAGAACTGTCTCACCTTTAGTCTCATCATCCAGCTGCACTACATTGCTGATATCGTTGAGCTCGGACAGCTCGTGGATCTTTATGCTGCAGCAAGAACCACAGGACTTTAGTTTTCTTTGACAAAAATAGGACTGGCTATGCTGTTTATTTTCAAAGCCTGTGTGTACCTGTTGTCCCCGCAGGAGGCGGCCTTGTTTATTGCTGGCGAGATGGCCACACTGTTGAGGCTGTCTCTGTGGTTGTGAGCCTGATAGAGCTCCTGCCCGATTTCCCTGATGTGAGTGGAAATGACCACGAAGTACCCATGAGAGAAGCCGATCAGTATGTACCCGTCCCAGTACCTTGAACAGACACACAGAGGAAGAGAAGGAACCTGAGGACAGAGATCTCGCTGCCATGATTCGGTGCCAGTGTCTCGTCAATTGTGTGATCGTGTGCAGTACCAGCGATAGGACACGATGTGCCCATAGTGGCGCTGGAAGGTCAACTCTATCCGGTTTTCGGGGTCGTTGATGTTGTAGAGCATCAGGATCTTGTTGTCCACAGACAAACTCACCTGAAGGGTTTATAAATGCAGGTCGGTAAACGTAAGTGAAGTTCAAACATTTTCATCGTTCATATCAACTTTAAATCTGTGTAACATTTGAAAGGTTTCTTCACAATGGAAGTACTTAGACAAGGGTAATTCAAAATATTCACCCTTGCATGACAGAAGTAAACATATGATACTTCACAACTCAAGACACTTAAAAAAACAAAACAAAAAACACAAACTTACAGTGTTCTCTCCCTGCCCGGACCTTTCATTGGTCTTCATCACTGAAAAGTTAATCTCAGCAGGCTCGCCTCGAAGAGTTGTCTGGAAAAAGAACAGAACGATAAACAACACTTTTTTTGTCTCTTATTCCTATTCATCCACCAAGTGATATAATGCTGTTCTGTAATTTTTCCAAAAATATGTCAACTTTGTTTACCTTTTAATTCTCTACATTACATTTCATTTAGCTGACGCTTTTATCCAAAGTGATTTACAATAAGTGCATTCAACCATGAGTACAAACTCGGAACAACAAGAATCAAGAAAGTACAATTTCTTCAAGAAAGCCAAACTACAAAGTGCTATCAGTAAGTGTCATCTAAGTGCTACTAAAGTGCAGCTTTCTATATTCAAGGTATCTAATTTATTTAAATCCGCCTGAATGACACCAACAGTAAAATGGTCCTGATCTGTTGCGTTTCTGCATTCATGCGTACCTGCGCCTACCTGTCTGATGGTGTCACCCTCGTGATTGCTGATGCTCAGGGTGTTGTCATCGCTTCCCAGAGCCAGAAGATTCTGAACACTCCAGCACCCACATGTGATCTTCTTGGTGTGTTTACCTGTGTGGAGAGAGAGAGAGAGAGAGAGAGAGAGAGAGAGAGAGAGAGAGAGAGAGAGAGAGAGAGAGAGAGAGAGAGAGAGAGAGAGAGAGAGAGAGAGAGAGAGAGAGAGAGAGAGAGAGAGAGAGAGAGAGAGAGAGAGAGAGAGAGAGAGAGAGAGAGAGAGAGAGAGAGGGTTGGGGATAGAGACCATCAATATGACAGAAGTGACTAAAAACTCACCGAATCAGAAGCACCAGTCTGTGCAGTGGTGTTGTGTGTATATTACCCAGGACTGGGATCTTGCGTGAGGTCTGCTGATTGTATATCAACAGATTTCCTTTGACTGTCCCAACTGCTAACAACGGGCCCGTCTTTGACCACAAGATGAAGGACATCTGATCTCTGTTGAAACAAACTCAAGGTATTTCCAATATATTCATCTTTCATTATGGTCCGGAATTATGAATGCACTAAAACTGGCATGCTTGTCATACCTCATGCCGCTTTCTATCTGGGATGTTTTATTGACGCTGGCATCCCAGAGGTAGATGGAGCTGGATTTTGCTGCTATCACTGCCAAAATGTCCCCATCTTTATCCCAGTCCATCCCAACACACCGCCTATGGGGAGTGGGAGAAAGAAGAGAAAGTGAACTTTGTGTAAAATACTCTCGAGCAGACAAAATTGGATGGCACCAAAAACGGCGTTCTCACACGTACCCCGGAAGGCTGAGTTCAGACCACTTGTGTCCATGTCGATCAAATATTTTCACTGAGTTGTCCTGTCTGTATGATGAGAAATATTGTGCACAGCAGGTTGGAACCCGCCCAGGCTTTGTCGGCGAGGATGAAAACACTCTGTGGACACAAAGATTCACTTTTAATTAAGTCTTATTTGGGGGGTGGGCATAGCAATATTTTAAATTAAAATATAATTAATAATTCTCTATAGATACTTAGAACATAGGTTTCCTCCTAACCAAGAGATTACTTCATGTCAATGGGAATTTGACAGCTGTGTATTGCTTTCCAGGAGCTGTCAGGTCTATGACAATGACTCAAGGGACAGCACTTGAGTTATATTAGTTTGGGCTTGGAGACTGCATATTTTGAACAGAAAGCCTGCATTTCAAACTGCATATAGAAATATCAAACAGTTAGCTGGTTAGGTGTCTGTGTAAAGCCCTTACTGACAGTGGCAGCAGCCCCTCTGACAACACTATATTTGATCTCCCATAGGGTTTCAGTAAAATGTATTTATATCACTGCGTTTTTCAGTGTAATTATAGTGTACAGTGTATACTGTAAAGTAAATGTATTACTTGTAATTTTTGGTCATTTATGAAGTTGAAATTAGCTACTTATTTGACTAAAAAGGCTCAAATGCACGTTGAGCTGCTTCACATGTCACACGGACAGGGCAAAAGACTGCGGGCTCAACAAGTAGTACAAGTAGTAGTACAACAAGTAGTAGTAGTTAGTTAGTTAACTCTAAGCATTTGGCTTTAATAACTCTGTAGCTAACAACAGAGCTGATTTAGCTAAATAGTTAACGAAGCCTAGTGCGGTACGGTAACGGGACACTGGGCAAGAGTTGTCTAACTAGCTTAGTTAACGCTACCGTTAGCAGGCGCCGTAGCTAGCTCGGTTAACGTGAACGTTAGCTAGCTCACTAGCTGAAGCTCAGCACTGAGCCCTTTGAACCGGAGGTGACGCTGGCATTTTGAATTTATTTGCTGCGACCAACCTTCATCTTGATGGCGGTTAAATCATTTCAACTTTAAATCGACATTTTCTGTTGGAAAACGTCTTCGACACAGCTCTGGTGTGTCTCCCACAGTGCTTCACTCTGAAGCGTCTGCAGAAGCTACGGCGATGTCATAGCAACAGACGTCAGCCAATGAGGTGCCTTTATATTTCAACCTGATCTCACAGAAATACGTGAAATGAACACGTTCCCTTAACCCCAATATGCGTGGTGTCGGCACGTAATGTGTTGAAATTACGTGTGGGTACCACGTAAACGACACCCATACAAAGTCAATGAGGCTCATTTACGTGGTGGACACACGTATTCCCTGATTCAAATAAACGTCCTCCTTTTATAATGTATTAGGTTCAACAACGTCACGCAGTGGGCGGTGGTAAATGTTGTTTTGTAGTTTACGAAACGTCCTCCTTTTATAATTTATTATAGTTTGTTAGTTGCGATTTTTCTTGTCTAAATAACAGTACATTGTTTGAAATAGATTGTTTCCTTTACGTTATTAAACCCTCTACGATATTTTATTATTCTCAAATGTATTTTCTGTCACCGCAGCGAATATTATTAGGCCTATTAATAATTATACTTATGAATCAGAAGACTTTCAGTGGTTACCACGACAACGATACGTCACGTTACGCTGGGCGCATTCAAAGCAGGTATCCCATATCCCACAATGCAACGCGGTCATTCATTCAGAGACTCTGACAGCGATCAGCGGGTCTTTAACGCCATTATCGCTTCAATGTTCATATATATATAATCTGTGGTTTTATCACCAGCAACAACACGTTGCTCAGTTTTCTTCAGTAAGTTATGCACCGTAATAACATTTTAAAAAAACAGCTGAAGACTCAGGAAGTGACGTAATAATTACTGCTCCGAGTCTGTGAAAGATTGCTGCATGCACGTGAGAATTTATACAATAAAAATACCAATAATGAAAAACAGTGTTTTATGCTAAGCACGTTGATTTGCCTTGTATATACTATATAACCAACCTAGAGTTAAGTGTTAGAAATACTGCCTGATGGCCTGTTTGACTACTTAACATTTGTTTTGACTTGTTGATAAACTAGTTAGGCCTACAAAGAGAAGCTTTTTTATTTCATTTTCCATGCATCATTATTTAAAAATGCAATTTTCTAATTTTGTAGTTGATGAATGTTAATAGCAAAGACTGAAGGGGGAAAAAGCATGAGCATATTTATGTGTGGGACTTTTTAAGCATTGCACTGCATTAGTTTTAAACAAATTACTTTTTAGAATTTTTTTTTAATTTAAATTGATGGCAGGCCTAACATATTAATTATTATATTCATAAGATTATCCTCATATCAATCACCATGGCTACAGCTTATAACCATAACCTTTGCCTTTACTGAGAGATTTTTTCAAAATGAAGAAGGGACTAGTTTTAGGAAGCATTTTCAGGAAATTAAAAGGATAAGCAGATTGTTGCCGAGGTTTTTGCTCACAAAGTAAGATGTATATATCTTTGTTTGGGTATCTCTGCATATACAACATGTGTTTTGGCAATTTTGGCACACTTCTACCTCAGCCTACTGCACACAGACAAATGTACGTTTTGCATATTCTGCTGAAATAGAGACCTGTCAGTTTTTTTTCAGTTTTTAGTTTTTTTTTTCCAGTTTTCAGTTTTTCAGTTTGTTTTCACCTGTGAATCAGAGGGTTTATGTTATATATGACTGTCATGAAGGTTGTGGAGAGGAATAGAAACCAGTCTCTCCAGGCAAGCACAGAGAATATGACCTGATCTATCTTTATTCTCCATGCAAAGTATGAGTTCTTATACTCTAGCAGAAGATATAGGTTACTCCAATGTAAACTTAACATTTCTAAACTATAGGCCTAGTCGGACCTCAATTACAACTTTAAATAATATTGCTTGAGGCTGCAGGAGGTTTGCAATACCTTCATGATATGATGCATAGGGTTGTGTGTAGGTTGCTCTTGTCACTGTGTGTGAAAGATGAGCAATAGATTGTGGCTGTGTGATGTGCTTCAGTCTGGCTACATATCACTTTGTTTATTGTAAGTATATGTCAGCTGTATGATAAAACAATATGTCAAGTGTTATGTGTGAAGAATTTGAACTCAAGGCAGATATCACTCCGGGGATAATAAAGTATCGCCTACAAATTGGTCTCTCCATGATATGTGAAAATTAAAACATTGTCGTAGGACTATATCAAACATATTGTTGGAAAGGTCTCAACCTCCACAGTAACATATGTCAGTCTGAAGAGGATCCATTACTCCTACTCTGAGATCTTGACCTCTGAACCTTGAACCTAGTCCATGTTTGAAGGCTTGTCATTTATCAACAGAAGGTGCTACAGACATAGGATCAGCTGTTATAGAAAGCTCTGGACCTCAGCTGTCATGTAGATATGGTCACCAATGTTTAACCACTGTAAGCACTGTATAATATGGTAATAAGCTATTTTCACCTATTTAACGATTCAATTTTAAAAATCTGATGACACCAGTGTATTCCCCATCCCAAAGAAACCCAGGGGGCATCCACAATGATACACTTTTAACTTCTAATTATGAGAAATATACCAATATATTTATAAACTACAACTCCCATTATATATGCGGCCCAGAACCTGTTACAAGCGTGCGTATCTGTAGTTCTTCCGGGGTGGGCAGCTGCCGTGTTCGATTCCTGTGTTTCTGCCGTCTGCCGTGAATGGGCTTCATTCCATTTCAGATTGCCGCCGCCCGCCGGCCGACCGAGCAGACAGTACATGAGACAAATACATGAAACTGTTTTTTATTACTATTATTATCTTCATTGTTTAAATCCTCAAATACAATGTTAGACAAAAACATCAATATTACGAATATTATGTATTTTTGTATCTTCTTATCTGCCGAGCGGCACGTACTACGTCACTTCCTGAGTCTTTAGCTGTTTTTTTTAAATGTTATTACGGTGCATAACTTACTGAAGAAAACTGAGCAACGTGTTGTTGCTGGTGATAAAACCACAGATTATATATATATGAACATTGAAGCGATAATGGCGTTAAAGACCCGCTGATCGCTGTCAGAGTCTCTGAATGAATGACCGCGTTGCATTGTGGGATATGGGATACCTGCTTTGAATGCGCCCAGCGTAACGTGACGTATCGTTGTCGTGGTAACCACTGAAAGTCTTCTGATTCATAAGTATAATTATTAATAGGCCTAATAATATTCGCTGCGGTGACAGAAAATACATTTGAGAATAATAAAATATCGTAGAGGGTTTAATAACGTAAAGGAAACAATCTATTTCAAACAATGTACTGTTATTTAGACAAGAAAAATCGCAACTAACTGACTATAATAAATTATAAAAGGAGGACGTTTCGTAAACTACAAAACAACATTTACCACCGCCCACTGCGTGACGTTGTTGAACCTAATAAATTATAAAAGGAGGACGTTTATTTGAATCAGGGAATACGTGTGTCCACCACGTAAATGAGCCTCATTGACTTTGTATGGGTGTCGTTTACGTGGTACCCACACGTAATTTCAACACATTACGTGCCGACACCACGCATATTGGGGTTAAGGGAACGTGTTCATTTCACGTATTTCTGTGAGATCAGGTTGTTATATTTGGTCTCATGGCCTTAAAGGGACAGTTCACCGCAACATAAAAAATACACCCCCCCCCCCCTTCCTCTTACCATAGTACTATTTAGCCAGACAGACAGACAGATGGTCAAAATATACAACAAAACTCAATATATACAACAAAACAGCTATTCATTTAGGAAATTAAACAATAAAGAAAGTGCAAAAATGCAAAGTATATGTAGTGAAGTGTATATAATGATTTACAGTGAGTAACAAACAAAAAAAGTGGTGCTAGATTTATTGATGTTGATGTTGATTAATTTACGGAAGAACTGGCCAGAGGTGACTTATTGTAAAGTCTTATTGACGTGGGCAGGAATGTTCTCCTGTATTGGTCCTTGGGATACTCCTGTTTGCATTCAATGATGGAGCCGACCTTCTTCCCCAGTTTACTGAGTCTATTGGTGTCACCGGCATCGTTGGTGTCCAATGCTGCTCCCCCAGCAGACAATGGCAAAGTACAGAGCACTGGCCACAAACGACTGGTAGAACATCTCTACCTACATTTTCCATGTTATTTTTTTAGTATATTTTTATATTGTGTGAAGTGAAAATATCTTCTGTGAAAAGGACCTTCTATTATATATTCTTGAACAGAGGTTCCCTTCACAGTAAAGAGAGACACTGTCAGAAAATGGAGTGGATTTGACATTTACAAGGATGGAATCCTTCCACCTAAAATAGAAGCACTGAACAGATGTGAAGCAGGAACAACAGACAAGGATTTAAAGTCTCTCTGCCTTCATTCCCTCTTCAGAAAAGTTATCAAACAGCCTCATATAAAGTGAGCCTTGGGTATTATACTGTGTACATAATCTCGGTGTGCGACCAGCTGTGTTTGCTGTGGAGATGTACTATATATTACATTATGTTGTCTCGGAGCGCCTGACAAGTATTAAACAACTGCAATAAACTGAGAGAGCAGATCGTTAATAATTTGATGTTCTATGTAGTCCAACATGGCAAGTAATGGAACTGATATTTTCTTTTTTAAAAGCAACTACCTGTGCTGTGTTAGTCAGCCCACTGAATATATGATCCCATCTGGTGCATTGGTGCAAATGTAGTTTGTAAAGATTCAGCATGGCTGCAAGGCTAGTGATAAATAGTAAATATGTGGAATCTCCCACTGGCTGTTTCTCATGGCCAGTGGTGAAAATGTTTAGGAAACTCAGATTCTATGTTACTTTAAATCCATCTCATCTGCTCTTTCTATGGTGCACGTATACAGTCAGCAGATGTCGCCTGTTTGAGTCTTTGTTTGGTGGCTGTAGGAGACAGGATTTACTAAAGTGAACCATCTTTATTTAAACGTATGTGCATTGTCAAATAACTTTAAAGCAATCTGCGTTCAGATCCATGGTAAATCCCTGCTTCAAAGTCTCACATTTACATAATTCTCTCTATCTTCACTTATCGTTCCCTGGTAACAGACACAGTTAATAGACACAAGTTTAATTTGGTATACGTGTTGAATGCTAAACAGCAGTGACGGACTCACAGTGTGTCGGTGTGCCTTTGGTTATTGGGTAGACTCAGTTAAAAGTTTAATGTGATCGGTTTCATGATGCAAAAGATACCAGAGAAATGCTGTTCTGTAATTTTTCCAAAGATACGTCAAATTTGTTTACCTTTTAATTCTCTACATTACATTTCATTTAGCTGACGCTTTATTCCAAAGTGATTTACAATAAGTGCATTCAACCATGAGTACAAACTCAGAACAACAATAATCAAGAAGGTACAATTTCTTCAAGAAAGCCAAACTACAAAGTGCTATCAGTAAGTCTCATCTAAGTGCTACTAAAGTGCTACTTTCTATATTTAAGGTATCTCTATCATATGAGTAGCCTAGAAACCTGAGCCTACGTGGGTACTGTACTTATTTATAATTAATCAAACTGGAAATCATACTTCCCTCATCTTTGGAAGCAGGTTTCAGTGGTGGCCAGAACACTGAACATTTAGCATTTATCATTTAGCCACACCTTTACCTGCTACAACATTAAAAAGATGCTACACATATATGCATCAATAATTATAATACAAAAATCTAATGTGTCTTTCAGAAATGTCCTTTCTGCACAATAAATCAAAATATAAAAATATACTTAAAATCTTTAAGTATATTTTGATACTAATACTTTTGTATTTTTACTGAAGTAAAGTTTTGAATGTAAGATTTGAATACTTCTTCCACCACTGCTGAACACACGTGTAACATAGGAAATGAAACACACCGTTACACAGAAACCTCAGAGCAGTTTTACTGTCGGTAAATCCACTGAGTGCCTCCACCTCAGATCCAGTAGTTGGCAACCTTGCACTATTTTTAGGACTTCATAATTCCACTGTCAAAGTGTTCCTCACATCTGCTCAGTCCCATCTAATCCTTCCTGTTGTCCTGTCATCAATCAGTGTTGCTCTGCAAAAGAGAGGATACACCATCTTCTCCAACTCAACACTGAGCAGGCTCACTGCACCATCCTTCTGTTCATCTGAAATACATCAAGGTCAGCTGCTCCTTCTCTTGTGCTATTTCATTATTGATGAAAGGCAGAGGAAAACACTCTGGTGACACAGCTGCTTCTGTGCTTTCCCATATGTTGACGGAGGGGTGACAGCTTATTGTTGCCGCACAAACCTGGGAGCTGGAATGAAATGCCAGCTGCGTGACACAAATATTCCTCACTGTGCCAAAGCAGAGAGCACCCTGCTGACTCAGATCTCATTAAGATGCACCGGAGGGAGCAGCTCTATGATTTCCAAGCAAAATGGTAAAATTAGAGCAGGGAGATGAAAGAAAGAAAAAAAAGATGAAAAATGTATGTTTTTGCCAGTTAGACAATACAACCCGAGTAGAACGACTCATTGCTATTGCAATCTACAGTACATTCTTTGAATTCAATTGTTATATCCAACAAAAGGGAAATTAAGTAGTTTAAAAAAATTAATTAGATTTTCAAGAAATATAAACAATACATAACTACATATGCGATCAAGCATACACAAGACCAAGCGGAAAATAAAATAAGAATACACAAAAAAAAATATATAAAAAATGAAATGAAATAAACAGATAAAAAATAATCAGAAACATATATTATATTCAATTAATAAATAAATTCCATCCCACCATTCAATCAGCATAAAGAAGTTGACCGCTGGCTATCCCTGTGGACAATCTCATTTTGTAGGATATGGAATCAGCAGACTCTACATTTTCATGCTTCACTAATTAAACAAGAATGTGCCACATATGTAATTTGGTGAACTTTGCAAAGTTCTGTGCTGGATGTGATTCATTATTACTGCACAAATTAGAAGATATTTCAGGCATTTGTTGAGGAACACATCACTTTAAACTATACAATATAACAATCAGTCCAAACTGTACAGTAACTTAATCTTAAGACTGAAGAACCAGAACACAGAGAAGAAGGGAGGCAGGCGGGGCGACTGCCCCCCTTGGTGCCCCCAAGCTTGAACAAATCACAGCAAACGTGCTCTTTTGGATGCCTCTGTGGGTAATAAAACAAGCGGTGCCCTAGGGTGCCCTAGCAGTTCAGAAAACATTATAAAGTGCCTCCCTAAGGTGCCATACCAGTGGAAGAAATATGATGAAGTGCCATACCATTGGAGAAAATGTAATGCAACTAAGATGGCCTTAAAATGGAAAAAAACATGATGCCATATCATATAGGCTGCCCTACTTGCAAGCAAACCCTCTGCATTGTGGTGCGCCACCGCATCCAGCCGGTGGCCTTGCTGCTCAGTCCACCTCTGGTATCACATGTGTAATCTGTGTTTTGTTCCAGCTCTTCATAGAAGCAATATGATGTTTATTTGGAAGGGACAGATTAAAACACAAGACTCTGTGTTTCTCATGGCTGTAGCATTCAAGGAAATTGAAATATTCTTCTTATTCATCAATACACATGCTGCCGGTAGATGCAGATGTGCACACCTGGGTACAGCACTGCCAGATGTGCAGCTGCATGTCTGAACTGTTTGCAGGTTAACTCAACATTTGGATGTCGAACATGTGGAGTCAGGCGGCGGCCTTTCGGTCTCCTTCTCGTTCCTGTCAGGCATAATGGACTCAGGTGCTCTAAGGCAGCAAGACAAGGTCACAAGTGTCATTTCTCAGCTCCACCGGGAGCCGTTTGTCAAAACTGGTTACGATTAAAAGCTTCCCCTGCAATAAATAACAGTGAATCAGTCGGCTACTGGCTGCCGTCCCGGGGTTTAAGTATCTGTAAATTGTGAGCATTCCTCTTCGTCATAACATTCATTTCCCTCTGCGAACGTTTCAACCTGCTGTCACGTCTCTGGCTCAGGGTGCGGCTTTAAAGATAGAGCACCCACACTTAAGAGTAATAAGGATTCACATCAACCTGCAGGCCCAGAAAAGGAAGAGCAGAGAAACCTGCATTAAAACCACAGAAACGAGGGCCACCGCTAGTGCTGCTCTGATGGGGATGTGGTTCGAGGTTAAGAGCCACATGTAAGCATACAACTTGATGTCATAATGGCATTTACATTGCTTTTTGTGACAAATGGAAACTGCAAAAACGTCAGTACCATAAACATGATTTAGCTGTTACTGTAAAGCTCTTGTACATTATTTTACAAAGGGGAAAGAAACAAACAGAAACAAGTGTTAAATCACATCTTGACTTTAATGTATAAAATACCAATAACAGCATGTTACAACAGCATATATTGTACATACATAATTTATATTGTAAAAGAGGAGAAGCATTATATTCTGATATAAAAAGAGGCGATGAGTAGGTGTACCATTTCTCATAAGCCGTCATTTTATTATAACCCTTCATCTCAAGTCATGGTACAAAAACAAATGCACAATAACACGTGGTAGATTTAGTGGGCACTGTATAATATACAGCTTAATACAATAAGACTACATACATATATATTTATTTATGTACATAATATACACAAAATATATGGTTTTATTCGGAATGTCTGTCTTTGTTTTTAACCTCTGACTGAAATCAAACTCTGACTGCCTTTACACAGTGGAGGTGACACACTTCTCCTGCTCCGATCTAAAGAGAATTACTCTTCTTAATAAACAGCAAGCTGGTTTGAAGGGGGAAGAAAATAGAATAATGCAGCAGTGCATTAGGCTTAAATCATCATCGGTTCAGCTGCGGGGAATCGCTAGCCCTGCACCGGCTCTGCTTTGTAGATGTCATGCCGGCAGATCTGGGAGGCTTTTCAATCCTCACTGGTTCCCGGGGCACTTGGCTTTCAGCTGTGTGGTTAAGTGTGTGTGTGTGAGAGAGTGTGAGTGTGAGTGAGAGAGAGAGAGAGAGAGAGAGAGTGAGAGTGATTGTGTGTCTGTGATATGACCGTGTGTGTGTTTGTGAAGTGCATCCTGGGGGCTACATTAGCTCTAGATCTGTCAGTTTAGACAGGATGCCTGCTTTGCCTCTCACTGTCAGGAGTTTACTTCCTGTATACTAAACACAGACACACAGACACACACACACACACACACACACACACACACACACACACACACACACACACACACGAGAGAAGCCACACAAGGGAAATACACAATTAAGTATTTGCCGTAAACTGATTGAGGCGTGTGTCCATATTGAACCTGCAGTCCGCATCTTTGTATTCTTGTGGTTTCTTGACATGTAAGTTTATGCAAACACAGCAACACATGAGTGGGAGGCGCCCAGGAGGCATCCTGATGAGATGCCTGAACCACCTCTGCTGACTCCTTTCGACACGAAGGAGTAGCGGCTCAACTCCAAGTTCCCTCCTGATGTCCGAGCTCCTTACCCTATCTCAAAGGCCGAGCCTCCCTATGGAGGAAACTAATTTCGGCTGCTTGTATCCGAGACCTCGTTCTTTAGGTCACGACCCAGAGTTTGTGACCATAGGTGATGGTTGGGACGTAGACCGACCGGTAAATTGAGAGCTTTGCCTTCCGGCTCAGCTCCCTCTTCACCAAGACGGCCCGGTGCAACGCCTGCTTTACTGCTGCAGCCGCACCGATACGCCTGTCGATCTCCCGCTCCATCTAACCCTCACTCGTGAACAAGACCCCGAGATACTTGAACTCATTCGCTTTAGGTAGACACTCTGCTCCTACTGCAGTCGTACAGAGACCGGATGGCCCGCTGCAACGTGTCCGGCACCCCCTTCTCCCGCAGCACCCACCACAAAAGAAAAAAACAGGGACCTGGTCAAAACCCTTATCCAAGTCCACAAAGCACATGTAGACTGGTTGGGCAAACTCCCAGGACCCCTCCGGTATTCTTGTGAGGGTAAAGAGCTGGTCCACTGCTCCATGACCGGGACGGAATTTGCACTGCTCCTCTTGAATCTGAGGTTTGACAAACGGTCGGAGCTCCTTTCCAGCACCCTGGCTTAAGCTTTCCCCAGGAGGCTGTGTAGTTTGATACCCCGATAGTTTGAGCACACTCTTCAGTCCCCCTTTTTGAAAATGGGATCAACCACCACGGCCTGCTAGTCCATGGGCACTGTTCCCAACCCCCATGCAACATCTCACCCTGGGCAACTCCAGAAAAGGACAAAGTCCAACCCTCCTCTTGGAGCTTAGTTCCAGAGCCAGTGCTGTGTGTGGTGAGCCCAGCTATATCTAGCTGGTACCGCTCCACCTCCTGTGCCAGCTCCAGCTCTTTCCCCACTAGCGAGTTGACGTTCCCTGTCACTGGAGCTAGTCTATGCTGCCGGTGATCGGCTCTCCCAGGCCCCCTGCCAGGCCCCCCACCCGGTCTACATAGCACCCGACCCTGAAGCTTGTCCCTGCGGGTGGTGAGTCTACAGGGTGGTTGCTCCATGTGCTTTCTTCGGGCTTAGCCCGACCAGGCCCCATGGGTGAAGACCCGGACACATGACGCTTGCCAATATGTCAGGTTGCTGCAGAAGTAGCCTAGTGTTAGCTGAATTTATATCTCTACGATAGCTATCTTAATATTAGCAGTATCCACCCTGATCATTGATGACAACTTTTTTTTTTAAGTTAATCTAATTTCCTTTATTTATTATCTCAAAGTAAAAGCTCACCTCACATAATATCTGTAGCTTCACTTCAGATCTCAGCGCATCTTGTTATTTCAGCATTGAAATGTTTTCCAAACTTAACAAGTACAATTATTAAGGAGCACAGTGAATATTTAATTTCCCAATTTATCCTGTAATGTTCATTCCATTCCGAATATGGCTTAGGACATTTGTAATAAAAAGGTTTGATAAAGGTTTGGTGTATTAATGCTGTGCTTTACAGCATGAGTTCACATTATGTACCATTTGGCTAATTCTAGTCAAGGTATTCACACTGTCAAGGAAACAATATATGAAAATGAAGATCACTACATGTGTGCTTGTGTGTGTGTGTGGGTCTTCAGGCTGTCGGGCTGTCTGATCACAGAGGAAGGCTGTATTTCTCTGGCCTCAGCTCTGAGATCCAACCCCTCCCACCTGAAAGAGCTGGACCTGAGCTACAACCATCCAGGAGACTCAGCAGTGAAGCTGCTGTCTGCTGGACAAGAGGATCCACTCTGGAGGCTAGAAACGCTCAGGTATGGACAGACATCAATAGTACTGACGCTGGAAGCATAGCAGCTTGGCGTTTCACATCATCAGCGATGGTCAACAAGCCATTCAGCTCTTCTGCTGTTTACTATCGAGCTGATCTCTGTCTGCTTGTGTGTGTGGTGTGTGGTGTGTGTGTGTGTGTGTGTGTGTGTGTGTGTGTGTGTGTGTGTGTGTGTGTGTGTGTGTGTGTGTGTGTGTGTGTGTGTGTGTGTGTGTGTGTGTGTGTGTGTGTGTATGATGGTTAAATATTAAAAAAGGAATCTCTTGTGCTAAATCTGTCTGTATTATAAACCAGCGGTTCATTCACTGATCAGGAGTCATGATCAGTCATAGATTACTCACCGGCTGATGCTTCACAACTATTGTGTCTCAGCAGCCCAAAAAAAGAACAGATGACTAATCAGGACTCCTCGTTTCTCAGACTGAAACTGCCTTGTACTCCCTGCCTTGTAGGCTACACTATGGCTACACTATTTATTCTTAGAAAAATAAAAGCTTTGCAATGCATGAACAATTTCAACAAACCAAACTTATGAACTGAAGTGACTGACATGATTACAGTAAATCACACACTGTTCACTTTCTTTAAATTTCACAGAACTATATCAGGGTGCAGTGTCTCATGCAGCATTTTAAGTGGGGTTACCCATTGTTTTATTCACTCCTGAAACCCGGCATCTTTTAGCTTTCACAAGTGCATCAATATCAGGCGTCACATCCTGAGTGGCAGCCAATTTCAGGATGTTATTCAAGTGCTTGTGCGTGAGCCTTGAGCTCAGCTTTGTTTTATCGATGCTCATTACAGAGAAAACTTGCTCACAAAGAGATGTGGTTCCAAACATGCACAACACTTTTGTAGCATGGGCTGTAATGTTGGGGTAACGTGGCAAGAGATACTGATAAAATGTGTCAAGCCAGCTGCAGCAAATTTGCCCTTCAAATCTGAGTCACACTGCAAGTCTGTTATTTCAAGTTGGATGTTGACAGGCAGATCAGAGGCATTCGCGGTAAATGGCGAGCAAAAAACGTTGAAGTCTTTCTCCAGTTCACCAAAAATCTGAAAGCGTTGCTCAAACTCCCGCAATAGTCCCGTTATTTTATCTTTGAACCGCTTCATGTCTGCAGCATGTTGGGTCACGCACACATCTTTCAGACAAGGAAAGTGAGCTGCATCACCACCTGTGAGTTGCATCTCCCACAATGACAGCTTCAACTTGAACGTGCATATGCTGTCATAATACTGCGTGACTACTTTGTTGCGCCCTTGCAGCATTTTGTTCACGTTATTCAAGTGCTCTGTAACATCCACCATAAATGCAGGGTCCTGCATCCATTCTGTGGACTGAAATTCTAACACTGGTTTGCCCTTTTTTTCCATGAACTGTTCAATTTCCTCTCGTAATTCAAAGAAACGCCTCAGCACAGCACCTCGGCTTAACCATTTTACCTCGGTGTGGAATGGCAGCCCATAGTTGTGGTCTTTCTCTCTGAGAAGGCTGTCAAACTGACGGTGATTCAGGCCTCTGGATCGGATGAAATTAACAGTCTGGACGACCACGTTCTTAACGTCATCCATCTTTAATGACTTGCAACACAAAGCCTCCTGATGCAAAATACAGTGAAAAGTCCAAAAATCACGTCCTCCATTTGCCGTCTGCACTTTCTCTCTGAACTTTGTCACAACACCTGCTTTTTTCCCGATCATTGAGGGCGCACCATCTGTAGCCAGGCTGACAGCGCAGGACCAGTCCACTCCGACCCTGTCCAGGGCGCCGACGAGTGCGGTGAAAATATCGGCTGCTGTTGTGGTATCCGTCATTGGCACCAACTCCACGAACTCCTCGGTGACGGTCAACGTGTCATCAACTCCATGGATGAATATTGCCAGTTGTGCAACATCTGAAATGTCTGTGCTTTCGTCAATTGCAACTGAAAACGCAATAAATGACTTTACTTTGCGCTTCGATTGGCTGTCCAAATCCGCCAAAAGATCAGAAATCCTGTCTGCAACTGTGTTTCTTGTCAGGCTGATATTTGCAAAAGCCTGGCGCTTTTCAGGGCACACAATCTCTGCAGCCTTCAGCATGCAGGTTTACAGGACTCCATTCCAGGCGGCCGGACTTGAGCTCAGAGCTCATCGAATGAGCTGTTGATGAGATGAAACATAGAACACAAAAACGATTATTTTTTTCTTGCTTCAGCAAGTTAAGTGGAGAGTCCAAGGGTCACTTATTATTTTTCCCTCTGCAAAAATAGCAGATTGTTTTTTAACCCATCTGGTGAAGAGCTGTGATGTGAGAGGCTAGATCAAACACTTCAGATCTTATCTACAGGTCACTCACACATGAAGAGAATACAGCATTCATAATAAAAAGTCTAAAAAAAATGTAAAAGAGTAGCTTCATGAAGATCTACCAGATACATGCACAGCACTAGAATATCCTTTTCTTTGAAAGATTTGTTGCAAGCGTTTCCTTTTGCAATCTGCTCTCCCGAGCTGAAAATAGATGGTCCGTTGTCCATGAAATGGAAGCGACCGGGTACCTGAGATCCTGCACGCTCTCGCCCAGCATTTCCAGCAGGAACTTAATGTCCTCGTCGTCATACTTCTGCTGCTCGAGGTTCTCTAGTTGCTTCAGCACCTTGCACTGAATCATGGCCAGGGCGTACTCCTGGAGAGTCTCCCGCTCTCCTGACTTCTCTGAGACTGCGAGCTGTTATCTGACTCTCTGCCATCACCATTGGACCAAGATGGCAGCGGTGATTAGACTCCAGAGCTGAGGGAAGCCTGAGACGCATTTTCAGGACTTGGGCGACAGTGTTTGAAAAGGTTGCTGCACAATTCATTGAGTTATCACCTAATCGTTGCAGCTCTATATGAAATAATGCAATATAGGATGTTTAAGAAAACATACATAATACAATCTAATACTACTGTTCTGCCATAAAGATAACTGTATGATGGCTATGATGTTTATTTCCATTATATGTACATACAAGGTGTTACAGTTTTTCTCAATTGCTAAGACACATTTCTTGAAACGGTCACCCATTTTCTCAAAACTGTAAACACAAAACCTCATCTTCAAGCACTATTTACAAAACCTCTGAATCCCCTTGCAAAATGAAACTTTCGCCTCAAAACAGATTTACCTGTGCTCAAAATCAAACACTGCTATCAAATCATGAACAAAGTGATCAAAATAATATACACTATCAAGCAGTCAGTAAACAATACACCAATAAATAGAAAACACATTGTTCAAAACATATAGTTCTCAGGGAGAAGTAGGTTTTTAATCTCAAAACAAATTTATATTTATCCGTCATTGTCTTTTGATGAACGAAAACATGTTACTATTACAGTAGCTCAAAATTGATCAGAAATTACTACTCTGCTTTGCTCTTTGCAATTTCTTTTGTTCTTCCTCCTCCGTGTACCCCTATTTTTACAGTACGGTACCCTGCATCTCACAAACGTGTCCTTTGTCTCTGTGATACTGTAATTCTTGTTCTTTGTTGATATGAACCTGCAACCAGTCAAAATGTATTGAGCAGTCAGTACTGTAATAAATAGAAAGCACAATGTTCAAGGCCATACAATTTGTTATAGTACATTATACAGCCTACAATGCATTTGTGACCACGGGCCCGAACGAGGCGCGGATCGGGTTCAATTTATACTTAGGGCTCACAGCCTAAAAGGACACATGTGATGGTGGTGGCTTAATGAAACAAAAAGGATTATACAAAGATCAGACTATTTATTAAACACACTTAAACAATATTAGAATACAAGAAGTCCAGCACTTCTAAAAGGTTTAAAACAATAAAACAAGTATATATCTAATATACTTAAGCACAAATACATAAAACAGATCAACTAAATTGAACTAACACAAAACCATGCAAAGCAAGACCAAGCAAAACAAAACCAAGCAAAGCAAAGCCAAACATATAAGTAAATGAATGAATCAAACAAAACAGCAGTGGCAGTCAGCGTCCTCGCACAACCCTGTCTGGATGCTCAACGTGGGGAGTGTCAGTCACAGGAACTGGACCTAAATTAAAAGACAAAAAGATGAGGGCCACGGCAAATATGCCTCAACTCAGGAAACAACCATCCACACCTACCGGAGCCTAGGAGTCAAAGAGAGGGAAAGAGGCAGGTCATGGTGTGGCCTATATACAGGTGGCCCAAACAAATTGGGAACCAGGAAGTAGGAGGGGCCAAGGTCCACTCAACCCCTACAGTAGCCCAGGAGGCACAATTCATTAGGTGGCTACACATTGTAGGCCTACTACAGTATACAATACTACAGTAAAGGGGACACAAATCAAAGGAGTCAACATGTGATCAATGTGCTTCTTCTTGTCTTTGGGCTGGGTCAGGCCAGAGCACATCTCAGACTTTCTCCTTCCCACCTTCAACCACCTGTTTGCTCTCTGAACTGGCTTATATTGGTTGTGTCACATCATTTGATACAAGTGAAATCAATTTTGAGTGATTGTGGTTAATCAATGACATGTGTTCTCTATTTGTATTTAATTTGTGCCACTTGTGTTTACCAGTATGGATGACATGTGCATTAGAGTGCAGAATGTGTTTTGGGGCTGAGAATGTGTTTAGAGTTTTGCTGAAAAGTGTGAGATCTGCAAATTGTGTTTTACCATGTGAAATAGTTTAAGGTATTGACAACAGACTGCACAATTAACTAAATGAGTTCAGGCAACTGAGATCTTTGTTCAGCCAATGGGTTTTAGTGTTTTAGCAATTGAGAAAAACTGTAAGTAAATTATGTTTTAGCATGAGGGTTGCACTGCAGTGCATTATATTTAGAGGCGTGTCTAATATTGCGGCTCAAGTGTACCTAATAAAGTAACCACTAGGTGTATATTTTCTTTAAAAACTGCAAAAGAGGTGGAAGCAGACATATTACAAATTAGGAGTAATGATTTTGTACATCTAATGGGAACAAGGATGTGATCTGTGTTGCTGGTTTACAGTACTTGACCTGTTTTCCAAAATAAAAGAATAAATAAAAAAAACTTTTCACGTCACAACAGAGCACTGAAATGTGAAGTGTAAATCATTTCTTTTTTTTCACTCCCTACTACAGGCCCACTGAAGGATGAACAGAAGGTTACATCTAACCAGAGACTGCAGGCAGATGAAAACAAACATGACAACAAAACACTTGAAAAATAAATCTCATTATTCAACCCCAGTCCTTCCACTATTTGAGAGCCAATCGAATATGGTCTGATAAGAAAACTCAATAACCGTATCAAGTTAATCACAGTTAATCACAGGTGCAATCATGCAGCACAGGATCACCATAGATAAGCATCTTTATTGGGGTACATACACTGTTTTACAGGTAAGACTTAAATAGGTTGCAGTTTTTGTACATCATCACAGACGTAAAGTGCGACTCCAACACATCACATCGCTGAGAGGGCACGGCACGAAGCACGACAGTCAAATCAAGTAACATCCAGGATCATTCCGGGTGCAGAAAAGGAAACCACACCGTTTGATTTTCAAGTCGTTACACAAAAATCACAAAGAACAATGTACAAACAGGACACACTCATCCACACAGTGATACACACGGGGGCACGGGAACGGTTCAGCTTCGGGTGGCCACGGCCGGAGCTTGCTGCTGGTCGCTGGACTGCAGTTGTCTTCCCAGGTACTCCCTGTGAAAGAAAGGGCAATCAATTACACCTCACCTTTTGCAAAATATATATATATATTTTTAAGGCTATGATCGTCTACAAAATCAAAAGTAGGGAAAGTCCCTCTATATCCAGGGGACTCACATGAGGTCAGGAAAGTCCCTCCGCATACAGGTCGCACGATTCTCGCCGTATATCCATGAGTGGTCTCACCCTATATATAGGAGGGGTCTCGCCCTATATCCGCTATATCCGCTGATCACCAGCGAGGGGTCTCCAACCGCAATAGGCCCTATATCCGCAATAGGGCCGAGACCCCAGCGAGGGGTCTCGGGCCTAGCGGATGCTAGCGAGGGGCGGCGGCGGCCGCCCCTCGCCGCGGATAGGGTCCGAGACCCCTCGCTGTCGATCAGCGAGGGGTCTCGGACCCTATATCCGCTAGAGGGAGAGGGAGAGGGAGGGAGGGAGGGAGGGCGGATATAGGGCGGCGACCCCTCGTTAGCGGATATAGGGCGGCATTCACCCACAAATGGAAGATGTTTTCAAAGCGGCCCACTGTGAGTGGGTTTGTTGATGTTGTTTCCGTGAGAAGATCTTCTCGTCCCTACTTTCTGAAGGCCCAAGTATCTGAGGTGACACACATCCTTGGATGCAAATATGTTGATTTGTTTTATCTGCAAGTTACACCACTGGGATGTTCTTCATTCTTTTGCACTTATTCAGGGTTCAAGAAACACCTTATTCGTTTGCACCGGGACACTGTTTCAACAAATACTGTTAACAATATGGAGACTCAAATGATAGATGAGCCTTCAACTTCAAATGCAGTCTGTACAGACATTCCAGTAACCACCAAGGTCTCTGTTGACAAGCATCATTTGGTAAACATGTGTGGTTCTGTTGTAGCACAGTTGCAATCATCAGGTGTTGCTGAGAGCACTATCCAAGCAATGGTCGGGTCAATGGAAGAGCTTGTAAACGATATTCACAGTCAAGCGAGAGACTCAGTTCTCAACTGTACTTCAGAGATTCAAGGAACAGACTTTGAAAAAAAGCTAGACAGTTGTTTTGAACAACTACAAAATCCTTTTTCAGTCTTAAATACAGAAGCCAAACGACAGAAGCATTTCAAGGAAAAGTGGGAAATAGTTGAGCCGGTTGAGTATGTTCTTGGGGTTCGATTCGATGTACGTAGAGATCGAACAACAGGAGTTTACAATCAGATCCCTGTAACGGATAAGTTTGTGTATGTACCCATCTTAGGAACCCCGAAGTCTATGTTAAAAAATAGTGAAATATGTGAATGTTTCTTGCAGGCCAAACAAGAGGAAGAAGGAATTTTTAAAGATATATGTGATGGTTCATACTTTAAAAAAAACAATTTGTTTTGCCAGCAAAAACATGCTTTACAGATTCAACTATATTATGACGATTTCGAGACCGCAAATCCCTTAGGATCAAAGAAGGGGATACACAAACTTGGTTGTATTTACTTTATATTGCGAAACCTGCCCCCAAAATGCAATTCTGTGTTGATGAATATTCATGTTGTGGCTCTTTTTCACTCACAAGACCTGAAAAAGTATGGATGTGATGAAATACTGAAGCCTCTCATTGATGATGTTAAAAAACTAGAAAATGAAGGAATAGAAGTGCCTTTCTCTGACTCACCATTGCTAGGGTCTGTTATTCAAGTAACTGGTGATTAGATTAGATTAGATTAGATTCAACTTTATTGTCATTACACATTTACAAGTACAGAGCAACGAAATGCAGTTTAGCATCCAACCAGAAGTGCAATAGCAGTTAAAACCAATATACAGATGATAATAAGTATTTATTATCTTGGTTTACACGGGCTGTTTGGTTATGTTGAGTCTTTTTCTGCAACATATTGTTGTAGATTTTGTTTAACCATTAAGGAAGAGTTTCAATGTGTCTTCACTGAAGATCACCCTGGATTTTTCGTACAAAAAACATCCATGCAGAACATTGTTCAGCGCTACGTGAAAATCCTATGTTGGTGACAACATTTGGTGTCAAGAAGACATGCTTGCTCAATACATTGCGTTTTTTTCACATCTCTGACAATTATGCTGTTCAATTCAATTCAATTCAGTTTATTTTGTATAGCCCAAAATCACAAATACAAATTTGCCTCTAAGGGCTTCACAGTCTGTACACATACGACATCCCTGTCCCGGAACCTCACATCGGATCAGGAAAAACTCCCTCTAGAAAACAAGGGGAAGAAACCTGAGGGAGAGCAACAGAGGAGGATCCCTCCCCCCGGATGGACAGAAGCAATAGATGTCATGTGTACAGAATCAGCATAACAGAGTTACAGCACATTCAATGGATGTCACAGAAATTATTCGTGAGTAGTAGGCATGGCCACGACCCAGATGACTGTGATCCATGACAGCAGACGAAGGTAAAGATGAAGGGCATCAGCAGGGCCGCCATGGAAGGGAACAGGACCCTCTTCAGACAGCCACGATCCATGGACGCTTGAGGAGAGGAAGCACAGAGGCTCCCGAGAGGAAGTAGAGTTAGTAATGAGCATTAAAGAGACATTCATTAATTTATCTAGAAGTATAGAGAGGAGAAAAATGAGAGCGAGAAGAAGATATAAATCCCTCGGTGTTTCCCCAAGGCGCTCCCCGGAAACACAAGTCCATAGGAGCACCCCAGGAGCACCTGAGGAAGGGAAGAGGAGGAGAGAGAGAGGCCAGGAGAGAGGAGCTCATTGTATCCTAAAATGTTCCCCAGCAGTCTAAGCCTATGGCAGCATATCTAGGGGCTGGACCCTAGGTCCGCTGAGCCAGCCCTAACCATACGTACTGTCAAAGAGAAAAGTCTTAAGTCTTCTCTTAAATGAGTTGACTGTGTCTGCTCCCCGAACCGAAAGCGGAAGCTGGTTCCACAGAAAGGGAGCTTGATAACTGAAGGCTCTGGCCCCCATCCTACTTTTTAAGACTCTAGGAACCACAAGTAGCCCCGCATTCATTGAGCGCAGCTCTCTGGTGGGACAATATGGTGCTATAAGCTCCCTAAGATATGATGATGCATTACCAATTAAGGCTTTATATGTAAGAAGAAGGACTTTAAATGCAATTCTCTGTCTTACAGGAAGCCAGTGGAGATCAACCAATACAGGAGTAATGTGATCTCTCCTCTTAGCTCTCGCTAGCACACGGGCAGCAGCATTCTGTATCAACTGTAGAGACCTGAGAGACCCAGCAGAGCAGCCCGATAATACAGAGTTACAGTAGTCCAGTCTTGAGGTAACAAATGCGTGGATCAATGTTTCTGCATCCCTTCGAGACAGGATGTGCCGGATCTTTGCGATGTTGCGTAGGTGGAAAAAGGCAGTCCTTGAGATCTGTTTCACGTGGGAACCGAAGGACAAGTCTTGGTCAAAGACAACTCCCAGGTTCCTCACGGTGGTGGTTGACGCCAGTGCAATGCCATCAAGAGAAACAATATCATTAGATAATTGATTTCTCAGTGGCTCTGGGCCAAGCAAAATAACCTCAGTCTTGTCCGAGTTCAGCATCAGGAAGTTGCAGGTCATCCAGGTTTGTATGTCTTTAAGACATGCTTGAAGTTTAGCCACCTGGCTGGTTTCATCTGGCTTGATCGATATATATAGCTGGGTATCATCGGCGTAGAAATGAAATTTTATTGAGTGTTTCCTGATAATATTGCCTAACGGAAGCATATAAAGGGTGAACAAAATTGGACCAAGGACGGAGCCCTGTGGTACCCCATTTTTAACACCCGTGCTCACCGAGGCCACATCATTTACATATACAAACTGAGATCGATCTGATAGATACGATCCAAACCAGCTTAGTGCTGTACCCCTAATACCAATCAACTGTTCTAGCCTTTCTAATAAAATGTCATGGTCAATGGTGTCGAATGCAGCACTAAGGTCTAACAGAACTAAAACGGTTACAAGTCCCCTATCTGATGCAACTAAAAGGTCGTTCGTAATTGTCACTAAAGCTGTCTCTGTGCTATGGTGCTTTCTAAATCCGGACTGAAAGTCCTCAAATAAACTATTGCTATCTAAAAAGTCACATAACTGATTTGTAACTACTTTCTCCAGAATTTTAGACAGGAAGGGCAGGTTAGAGATAGGTCTATAGTTAGCCAACACTTCTGGATCGAGAGTTGGCTTCTTGAGTAGAGGTTTAATTACAGCCATTTTGAACGACTGTGGCACATAACCAGTTAGTAAAGAACCGTTAATAATATCCAGCAAAGAGGTGCTAACCAAAGGCAACACCTCCTTCAGCAATGTCGTTGGGATGGGGTCCAGGAGACAGGTAGACGATTTGGAAGCCGAAACGGTTGAAGACAGTTGGTCCAGGCTTATGGGGAGAAAGCCATCCAAACACACATCAGGGCCCACAGCCGCCGCCGCCGCCGAGGCCAGTCCACTTGAGGATAAACAGCCAGTAGCTGGGGGCAGGAGATCGCCAATCCTGCCTCTGATGGCCAGAATCTTGTCATTGAAGAAGGTCATGACTGTTGACATCATGCACGACTTGCTTGAAGGTGTAGTGCAGTACGAACTGAAACTTGTCTTTCAATACCTTGTCAAGGAGAAACTTTTATCTTTGGAATCATTGTCGCAGAGAATTCAAAGTTTCAACTATGGTTATACTGAGAGAAGAAACAGACCAAGTGGGTTGAAAATGGATGAGAGCAAAGATCTTGGATTTAATGCTATCCAGTCATGGTGCCTTGTGCGAAACGCTCCTCTCATTTTTGGTGATCTAGTTCAAAGAAATAACAGTTATTGGAACCTGCTCCTCCTCTTGCTTCAAATTGTGAATATAGTATTTTCACCAGTTGTTACTAACGGTATGACATATTATCTGAAGCATTTAATTAATGATCATCACAAGCTATTCAAATCTTTGTTTCCTGAGAAAAGACTTATTCCAAAGCATCATTTCATGATCCATTACCCAAGGTGTATTCGTAAAATAGGCCCACTCCTTCATGTATGGTGCATGAGGTTTGAGGCCAAACACAATTTTTTTAAAAGATCTATCAAGAATTTCAAAAATATAACAAAAACATTGGTCAAACAACACCAGAGATAGCTAGCTTATCACTGGGAGAATTTTAATTTTCAGAGGTTTGAGTTTGGTCCAGTGAGGAACGAAGCGATTGATAGCTTGGAGGGTGGTGAGGCTTTAATTGCAATGTTAAATGTGAATGCATACTCTGATGTGTCAACTACCAATTGGGTGAAGAACTATGGAACCGAGTATCAAATTGGTATGTTTGTTTGAATTAAAACAAATATGGAAGTTCCTGTTTTTGGAAAGATCACCAGTATCATTATAAATGAAGATCGAGCTTTCATTCTGACTTGCACAGTTGATACTCTCTATTTTGATGAGCACTTCAGTGCCTACTGTATCAAGGAGAGGGACTCCGGGCCGACTACCTCAGTGGGCGGCTGGTGCTCACTCCTGCTGCTGGCGGCCCCTCATCAGTCCAGCAGGTAGCTGTGTGCCCTCCAATACCTGGCTCAGGATCAAAGAGATCATCTCTCACTGTGAGTCACACGATAATACGATACTGATCACTTTAGGAACGGGATATTTTGGGCAGCTCGACCAAAGAAGAATAAAATAAGGAATCCAACACAAATACATCACTGAGATGCAACTAACATAAACAAGGTCCTTTATGGCTGCCTCCAACTCTTCAAACAACCATGTTGTCTTTGATTTATTCCCTAAAATATAATGACATTACTCACAATCAAAGCTTTCTTCCATCCAGGCGGCTACCTCCAGTTCTGCCGAGTGAAGCCAATGTGGAAATGTTTAAAAACTTGCATTCTCTCTCCTGACCACCAGAGGGCAACTCCTCTGGTTGTATAGAAGTCTATGAGAAAATGACTCTACTTCTCTCTTGATGTATTCCCTCAGTAAACATTGTAAACATGAGTTTATGTCTCAATCTCTAGTTTCAAGTCTTCTTCAATACAGCATGATGTTCATTTAGTAAATTATGGTCATTTAGTCAATAGTCAATAGTCCATAAAGTGGATTATGCTTTTGGGCGGGCTTACTGTGATTGACAGGTCGCTGCAGCTTCCAACAAAAACAAGAGTTCAAAAGTGCAATTAATTTCCCAAAATAATACCCCTGGTGTGTAAAGGCCTTAAGAAAATTGCTATGTAGCTGGAGTCAGGACTTCGTTTGCATAGCTCAGCATAAAGAGTGTCGGGCACAGTGGAACCAAACCTGGCAGCCTAAAGGTGACAACAATACTCCAGGAAGCAGCCTTTATCAGTCTGACACTGATAAACAGCTTCAGCACATAACTCCACAAATAGTGTTTTTTACAGCTCTATGCTTTAAGTCATTACGCTAAGCTAAGCTAACCACATCCCAACTTAACAAGTTGACTCTTAGGCCAAACTCCTGAAGTCCTCTCAGTGTAAGTATGTGTACTTTGTTCTTTGTATGTCTCCTCCAGGCCAGAGACAAAGGAGTACCTGCCTTCACAGAATGAACTCGGCAGCAGAGCTGAAGAGATCCACTCCTTCAGTCGGGGCCAGATAGCTGCAATGTTCTCCCTCAGTCCTCAAGACGCCAAAATGAAATTCATTGGTGGGTACTTTCTCTCCTCTTCCCCTTCTTCTTCGTTTTCCTCTTTTTCTTCTCTCCTGATAATAACTGTATTCGTCTGCATTTGTCTGTCCTTCAGAGATTCTGAGCACCATGCCTCTGTTTGGCTCCAACACTTTCTTGGCCCAGAAGGTCAGTCAGCATGGCTGTCCCTCCCCGTGCATGCTCAGCATCAGCCAGGAGGGGGTGCTGTTTCTCCACCCCAAAACACAGGTACCTCCAGCAACCACAGTACTGAAACACTCCCTGACCCATCACTCATATGAATATGGGATTTTATCAGTACAAAAGATGTCCATGTACCAAAGTTATACTTGGGTCAAGGTCACTCTGGTCTGATCCAGTTCACCTTTCTTCAATCAGCATTGGTGTTGGGCTGTTGTTCCTATCTCATATTAATGCAGTACAGTTGTAGGGGTGCAATTTTCTTCCAGCCTGCTTTGCATAACCCAAAGCTATTTTCATGTTGCCAAGTGTTGGCGCCCATAAAACCTTCCAGCAGCCGACGTGACGCCGCCGCCCAACCATGCAGTCGTCAACTCAAAGCCAGTAGCCGCCATCTCAAGGATTCTGCTTTCTGATTTTTTTTGCAGGAGCGAGCGTTTCTGATTCCGTTGGCAGATGTGCAGTCCATGTGCACCATCCGCCCCAAGAAACAAGGCAAAGTGCCAGCTGTGGACATCAATTACAGCAACCCGGGCCAACTGAAAAAAGTCACCATTCATCTCAAACAGGTGCGACTCTGGGCTTCGGCTGCACACGTTTCCTAGCGTTCTTATTTTTCTGCACGTTGGACTGCATTCATGGACATTGGAGAAACTGATGCACTTGTCAGATATATAATCTATTGCTTATGAAAACACTCTTAATCTCTCTTGCAGGCTAAGGAGTTGTGCCACACCCTCGCTCTGATAATGGAAGAGTTGATCCGACCGTCAGTCACCAGCTCCATCTCAAATCGCCTGTAGACACCCACACACACACATGCACGCACGCACGCACACACACACACAGTATTGAGAGTTGTTGTTAATCCCTGACTTTGTGTTTAACATTTGTTGTTAATGTATCTTTCTTTTTTCTTTCTGTGTAACTTAATGGACGTGTGTGTCATTGATGAAATGGAATAGAAACTATTGATGAAGGAAGTGACACGTGCACTTCTCCAATCAGAGAACACCAGGGTCATTCACCAATTATTGCATCAATAAACCCGACGCCTTAAAAATGATTCCTATTTTTGCGAGTTCGAAATCCTGAGACGTAATTGTTGAAGCGTAGCGTTTGTTGATCATCACTGGAAGTTAATGTTGTGACGATGTCATGTAATACAAGTGGGGCATTAAAGAAATGTGTTGATTCATTTAATATCATGTGTTTATTTTATTTTTTTATCAAATATCTTTTCTTCCCTGGAGGCTTCCACAAGCATAACATTATTTCAAGTAAGAACGATATATATATATATATATATATATATGTATATACACTAGCGAAGCGGTCGGCCCTATAGAAGCCCATTTCCGCCAGAAAAAAATAAAATAAATAGAGCCAATCAGCGTTGACAAGCTCAGCGCGTCATCACTGCGTCCTGCTGGTGCTGAGTCATGGTTTAAATTATAACAACAATTAATAACCCGCAACTAACGCTCTTTAACACGTTCGACAATGTGCATCACCCACAACTAATGCTCTTTAACAGGGTACAACAGCACAACATAATTGTTTGTGACACATAAACAACTTTTAACCATAGAAATTGTACATTTATTAAATTTACACCGCCGAACTGCATGCTGGGTACAGCCCGCCCACTATCACAGCAAGAAGAAACTCCGTCGCTACATTAAAAAACGTAAAAGAGCGATGCAGGAGGAACAAGAGAGAGCAGAGACGCACCAACACAACGCGTTGCCCAGAGAGGAGCTGTGTCTGCTGGCTGGAGGGTTTGAAAAGTCCGACATAGTTTAGAAAACGATGTATTGCAAGGAAGCTGAACATGGAGGGCATGCATGCGGACATGCATACGACATCTGGTGGCTGCTACAGAACTCATTTAACAACTAGCGACACAACATTATTAAATTAGCTTCTGAACTTTTATTTTTATAGAGGTAGAGTATCATAGTTTGTGCCAATGGCAAGCTGCGTTACTCGACCCGCTGGTGTGAGAACGTGTTGTGCATGCATGATTTAAACTGGGCATGTGTGTCCTTTGTGAATCTCAAAAACTCATCTTTCAATCTACTTTGCACTTTTCAGCCACACCGCGGTTCTCGACAAGAATCTGGGGGCCAAGCACACGACACAGGGGCAGTTTGAGAAAACTTAAACCAAGCTTTATTACATTCTACTTATTGTGGAAATATTTCTTCAGTAAATAATGCAACCTTGAAAAATAAGCATTGATTTGAGAAGGAAAATGTTACTCTATACAAACATTGCCATCACTCAGCATCAATTCTAGTGGCCAAATGGCACACTTGACCTCACAGCATAACACACACACACACACGCAGTTTTTGTACATCATCACAGACGTAAAGTGCGACTCCAACACATCACATCGCTGAGAGGGCACGGCACGAAGCACGACAGTCAAATCAAGTAACATCCAGGATCATTCCGGGTGCAGAAAAGGAAACCACACCGTTTGATTTTCAAGTCGTTACACAAAAATCACAAAGAACAATGTACAAACAGGACACACTCATCCACACAGTGATACACACGGGAGCACGGGAACGGTTCAGCTTCGGGTGGCCACGGCCGGAGCTTGCTGCTGGTCGCTGGACTGCAGTTGTCTTCCCAGGTACTCCCTGTGAAAGAAAGGGCAATCAATTACACCTCACCTTTTCCAAAATATATATATATATTTTTAAGGCTATGATCGTCTACAAAATCAAAAGTAGGGAAAGTCCCTCTATATCCAGGGGACTCACATGAGGTCAGGAAAGTCCCTCTATATCCAGTGGACTCACATGAGGTCAGGAAAGTCCCTCCGCATACAGGTCGCACGATTCTCGCCCTATATCCATGAGTGGTCTAACCCTATATATAGGAGGGGTATCGCCCTAGACCGACAGACAGGCCGACAGGCCCGACAGGACCGACAGGCCCGACAGGCCGGACAGGCCCGACAGGCCGGACAGGCCGACAGGCCGGACAGGCTGGACAGGCCGACAGGAGAGGGAGAGGGAGGGAGGGAGAGGGACAGGCCGGACAGGCCGACAGGCCGGACAGGCCGGACAGGCCGACAGGCCGACAGGCCGACAGGAGAGGGAGAGGGAGGGAGGGAGAGGGACAGGCCGGACAGGCCGACAGGCCGGACAGGCCGGACAGGCCGACAGGAGAGGGAGAGGGAGGGAGGGAGAGGGACAGGCCGGACAGGCCGACAGGCCGGACAGGCCGGACAGGCCGACAGGCCGGATAGGCCGGACAGGCCGGACAGGCCGACAGGCCGACAGGAGAGGGAGAGGGAGGGAGGGAGAGGGACAGGCCGGACAGGCCGGACAGGCCGACAGGCCGGATAGGCCGACAGGCCGGACAGGCCGGACAGGCCGGACAGGCCGACAGGAGAGGGAGAGGGAGGGAGGGAGAGGGACAGGCCGGACAGCCCATTATGTATCTGTCACACACACTGTCATGAGGATAACAAACGTTGGAGGAAACCTAAACAATACATGGAGATGATAAAGGAGGTGCCGAGTGAAGAACTAGAAGCCTCAGAGGATTTAGGAAGACGAAAGTGAAGAACACGCTGGACTTCAGCATCATCTGACAACAATCTCTCTTATCTCCTCGGTGCTTTGAGGAGGTCTGGTGAGCTTCGTGCTTTGTGTTCAGATAAACGTATTTTCCTCTTTAAATGTGAGAAGTACATTATCCCAAAAGTCCTACACATAGTGTATTTAAGCTTTGATGTGACTTGGTTTTCACAGAAACATGGCTTACCGTTTGCCACGTGGGTAATGCCGCACATACTCTCCGATATCGTGAGCTGCTACCGCAATGGCTTGAGGATCATCGGACACCTCCTAGAGCCTCGTCAAGATCCGAATCAAGAAAGGGAGACAAAATAGGAGGCATTTAAATGGTGAGGTCACTCTGCATCAATAGGCAGATCATATTTCCCAGATGCTGCATGAAGTAAACAGATTATCGGATATTTCATTCACTGACCAAGTGTTGGATGCAGAAATTGACTGATTTCTCTGAAGCCAAGGTTAATGTTACTTTAATACTGAGAAACCCAAACTCTAAAATCAAAATTCAAGAACATGAGGCTTCTGAATAAGTGAGACCTCTGGGTTCAAAGTCAGACAAAGCGTGGGTGAGAGTCGGGGACAGACGTGAATACAAAAAGAGGGTCAATTAAGCGGAGATGATGTCTGAGCTGATTACAGAGGCCATTTCATCCAATCATGCTGGGATGCAATAACTGTCATGTCTGTATGCTTTGAGATCAGATCTGGCTCGCATTGGGGTCCCATCAGCCGTATGTATGACTTCATCAAGAGGCCTGGCTTGCAATAAGTTGGGATCTCAGTGAGGTGTGGACAGCATGTGGGCACAATCCAGACAAGACTTAGGTTTTGCATCATCTTCCCTCCACAAACAGAGGAGGAAAACCGAGGCTGGAGCAGAGCTGAGACTCTTCACTTAGGTTGAGTTAGTTCATTTTGCTGCATTAGAATAAAAGCTTTTAAATAACAGGAAACAATTATTGTAAGGAAGTTACGGGAAAAAGTGGTTCGCACCGAATAAGTGGAACTTCATAAGCAGCAATTCTTCAATGAATAGTCTATTAAGTCTATTAATAATCTAGGAGGGAAGAGCAAGCATCATAAAATAGGAGCGTTATGGGAGGTGAAATGTGTTCTGGTCTAGGGGATTCGATCACAAAGGTTGCATTGAAAAGACGAGTGTAACCACGGCCAGAGAGAGGACAGCGATCAGACAATGAGATGATGACATTTTTACTGAATGTCAGTAACACAAACAGTTTGTGACTTGAATAACAAAGAAGAGGCACAAATTGATGTTTTGTAATCTTTAGATTGGACACACGCACACACACACACACACACACACACACACACACACACACACACACACACACACACACGTTAAGAGGCTGTGCGATCATCAGAGATGATGTTGATGAATCTGTGACTTTTAAGGAGCCGTTAGAAGTACGAGCTGAGATGACCACAAAACTCAATGCGAGTGAAGTTTTTTGAACACATGTGACCAGCTAATATTTAAATTCAAGAATATAAATAAATATATATTTTTTAAATTTGATAAACAGTATAACCTAATCGTATGCAACATGGATAAAACATCACATTCCATTTATTCAATTTCTTTGAATGAAATCATGCCTTTCTTTTTTTCTTTCTCAGACTGAAATTCCGAAAAACTTTCATACAATTAAAGCTGTATTTAATTCACTTCTGTATCGGCAACGTCATAGTAGGGCTGCACAATTAATTGAATATTAATCTCAATCATGATTTGGGCTTCTCACAATTAAATGAACGTGATCGCCTGAGATAACGTCTGATTTTAGGTCATAATGGTGCAGCCCTACATCTTAGTGTATGACAAAGCGTATTTTGTGCCACTACAATAAAAGCTTCATCTTACTTGAGGAGCTCGTAGTTCTTCTCATTCAGGCGGACGGCGTTCTCGCGCCAGAACTTCTCCGACTTGTGCACAGGACTCCATTCCAGGCGGCCGGACTTGAGCTCAGAGCTCATCGAATGAGCTGTTGATGAGATGAAACATAGAACACGAAAACGATTATTTTTTTCTTGCTTCAGCAAGTTAAGTGGAGAGTCCAAGGGTCACTTATTATTTTTCCCTCTGCAAAAATAGCAGATTGTTTTTTAACCCATCTGGTGAAGAGCTGTGATGTGAGAGGCTATCAAACACTTCAGATCTTATCTACAGGTCACTCACACATGAAGAGAATACAGCATTCATAATAAAAAGTCTAAAAAAAATGTAAAAGAGTAGCTTCATGAAGATCTACCAGATACATGCACAGCACTAGAATATCCTTTTCTTTGAAAGATTTGTTGCAAGCGTTTCCTTTTGCAATCTGCTCTCCCGAGCTGAAAATAGATGGTCCGTTGTCCATGAAATGGAAGCGACCGGGTACCTGAGATCCTGCACGCTCTCGCCCAGCATTTCCAGCAGGAACTTAATGTCCTCGTCGTCATACTTCTGCTGCTCGAGGTTCTCTAGTTGCTTCAGCACCTTGCACTGAATCATGGCCAGGGCGTACTCCTGGAGAGTCTCCCGCTCTCCTGACTTCTCTGAGACTGCGAGCTGTTATCTGACTCTCTGCCATCACCATTGGACCAAGATGGCAGCGGTGATTAGACTCCAGAGCTGAGGGAAGCCTGAGACGCATTTTCAGGACTTGGGCGACAGTGTTTGAAAAGGTTGCTGCACAATTCATTGAGTTATCACCTAATCGTTGCAGCTCTATATGAAATAATGCAATATAGGATGTTTAAGAAAACATACATAATACAATCTAATACTACTGTTCTGCCATAAAGATAACTGTATGATGGCTATGATGTTTATTTCCATTATATTCCATTATATTATATTCCTCTATGTATCGCAATTTTTTGTAACTTTTATTTTCTCCCTTTATCGTTGACCTTCACACATTTTCTATCTCTCCAGTCTGTTAGCGCTTTGTATCACAACTGTGATATCAGAGTTCTGCAGTGATTTGCTGAGCAACACTGTAGCATTTACATAAACACACATGGCTGGTTGACACTCAGACACCGGACAGGCTAATTAATGGAAATAAGGGAACCCTTAGTGATAGTAAGTTTTCCAAGAATCACATTCAGTTTTCCCCCTTAGTGAAATTAAGACTATACTTTCAGGGATCATTTCTATAGTTTCTGACTTGAGAAATGTGTTTCTAAACTGTTTGGTCTTGCTATCCACGATGATGAGATGTGATATTTCCCACTCAGCGCAAAGTGGGCACAGAGAAGTGATTCAGTTCAGACGCTCTCTGCCTTTGATGACCGTTCTTTGCTTCCCTGTGGAGTAAAGAGGTGGGGAGTATGGACAGAGTGGTTATCAGATCCTGTTAACATCATTTTATGTCATCATTCTTGCCAATTCACTGTACAAATACATCTTTATATATTGAGCTAGCTAAACTAGCAAAATATACTCTACTTGGAGTTTTAATGGGGCTCTTATATAGCCTGTCTGACTTCTTCCGGTTAATGACTATATGTGGCTTTGTGTGTTTCCATTATTTAGAACCTCTATGAATCGCAATTTTTTGTAACTTTTATTTTCTCACTTTACCATTGACCTTCACACATTTTCTATCTCTCCAGTCTGTTAGCGCTTTGTATCACAACTGTGATATCAGAGTTCTGCAGTGATTTGCTGAGCAACACTGTAGCATTTACATCAACACACATGGCTGGTTGACACTCAGACACTGGACAGGCTAATTAATGAAAATAAGAAAACCCTTAGTGATAGTAAGTTTTCCAAGAATCACATTCAGTTTTCCCCCTTAGCGAAATTAAGACTATACTTTCAGGGATCATTTCTATAGTTTCTGACTTGAGAAATGTGTTTCTAAACTCTTTGGTCTTGCTATCCACGATGATGAGATGCGATATTTCCCACAAAGCGCAAAGTGGGCACAGAGAAGTGATTCAGTTCACACGCTCTCTGCCATTGATGACCGTTCTTTGCTTACCTGTGGAGTAAAGAGGTGGGGAGTATGGACAGAGTGGGTATCAGATCCTGTTAATATCATATTATGTCATCATTCTTGCCAATTGACTGTTGAAATACATCTTTATATATTGAGCTAGCTAAACTAGCAAAATATACTCTACTTGGAGTTTTAATGGGGCTCTTATATAGCCTGTCTGACTTCTTCCGGTTAATGACTATATGTGGCTTTGTGTGTTTCCATTATTTAGAACCTCTATGAATCGCAATTTTTTGTAACTTTTATTTTCTCACTTTACCATTGACCTTCACACATTTTCTATCTCTCCACCCAGGTAGCCAGCGGACTCGGCCGTATTGCGGCCGAGTGGCGGCTGACTCGGCTGTGTTTCGGCTTGATGCGGCCAAATGTGAGCCAGTTTCGGCCCATTTGATTTTTGCCATATATGGCCCAGATGTAGCTGTTACATACATGGGCCTATTCTGGCTGGGACATGGCAGCCAGGTTTATCGGCAACCAGCACTGAAACAGGTTCTGGCCCGTTGATGGTTGCCGTATCTGGGCCCTATCTGGCATCACAGAAACGGGCCTATTCTGGCTGGGACATGGCAGCCGGGTTTATCGGCAACCAGCACTGAAACAGGTTCTGGCCCGTTGATGGTTGCCGTATCTGGGCCCTATCTGGCATCACAGAAACGGGTCTATTCTGGCTGGGACATGGCAGCCAGGTTTATCGGCAACCAGCACTGAAACAGGCTCTGGCCCGTTGATGGTTGCTGTATCTGGGCCCTATCTGGCATCACAGAAACGGGCCTATTCTGGCTGGGACATGGCAGCCAGGTTTATCGGCAACCAGCACTGAAACAGGTTCTGGCCCGTTGATGGTTGCCGTATCTGGGCCCTATCTGGCATCATAGAAACGGGCCTATTCTGGCTGGGACATGGCAGCCGGGTTTATCGGCAACCAGCACTGAAACAGGTTCTGGCCCGTTGATGGTTGCCGTATCTGGGCCCTATCTGGCATCACAGAAACGGGTCTATTCTGGCTGGGACATGGCAGCCAGGTTTATCGGCAACCAGCACTGAAACAGGCTCTGGCCCGTTGATGGTTGCTGTATCTGGGCCCTATCTGGCATCACAGAAACGGGCCTATTCTGGCTGGGACATGGCAGCCAGGTTTATCGGCAACCAGCACTGAAACAGGTTCTGGCCCGTTGATGGTTGCCGTATCTGGGCCCTATCTGGCATCACAGAAACGGGTCTATTCTGGCTGAGACATGGCAGCCGGGTGTATTGGCAACCAGCACTGAATCAGACTCAGGCCCTTTGATGGTTGCCGTATCTGGGCCCTATCTGGAATCATAGAAACAGGCCTATTCTGGCTGAGACATGGCAGCCGGGTGTATTGGCAACCAGCACTGAAACAGACTCTGGCCCATTGATGGTTGCCGTATCTGGGCCCTATCTGGCATTATAGAAACGGGCCTATTCTGGTTGGGAGATGGCAGCCGGGTGTATCGGCAACCAGCACTGAAACAAGCTCTGGCCCGTTGATCTGAATCTGGGCCGAATCTGGCATCATAGAAGTGGGCCTAAACTGGCTGGAACATGTGGAGAGAAAGAAAATGTATGCCTATTTGCTACAAACTGTCTGATACAATTCTAATGTGTTAAGCATTTTTAATATGATTTTTCGTTGACTCACTGGGTGTATGCTATGAATGCTTATCAATTGGAACGTTACAAGTTCTGGGTCTCAACGGCAGATTCATAAGCAGAAAGTTACAGAAGTCAGATAAGGAAACATGACCAAATAAGGAGTTATAAGCCTGAAGTTGATAACAAGAACCAGTGAGGGGGGTCTGTTTCAGTAAGTAGGGAGTGCCGAAGGTCATGTGATTTCTTGGAATGACTACGATATGGAGCAGATGAAGGCAAAGTCAAATCAGAAGACAACAACACACATCACTCAATACTGATGTATCGAAAGAAGGCAGGCTGCAAAAGTGCTAAAACTCGGGGCTCGGGGAGTTCCAGAAAATAGAAGTTCTCTGGGCGCAGTCGGGCAGTTAATTACAATTGTGGTCTGTCGGGTTGCTAAGGGACATAGACGACTGATTTTTGTATTTGTGAGTAGTGTGCACTGTTCTTCATTCTAAGATGGCCGCAGACGGCAGCCTCAATGTCGAACTTTTGTGTTTTTTAAGCTTTTAGCAGTTTTTAGCTCTCAGCTTTCTGGTTACATTCACCAGGGAATTCACTCAACAAGCTTACTAAACTTGGAAGAGATTCTAGCAGTAGGACTTCCAGGTTTGGTCCACAATGGTCAGTCTTCTAATCCCTGGCTACCACATCGCTAGCCAGCACGAGCCCACCTGTTTACCTTTGCAGGATCTTTCTGTCAGGTTAGCAGACCTGGGTTGGTCTCCGCTAGCCACCACCGCACCAGGTTGACCTCCATTCTCCAGGCAGGATCGTCAGGCTAACAAGCTGGTAGCTTGGAAGGGCTACCAGCCTGTTAGCCTGACAACCTTCTGGCTCATCTCCAATCTTCCCTTCCCATCAAAAATACTGTGTTGTCGGCTGCACAACGCATAGCCCACCTCATCTCCAACAATCTGTTTGAGCCATTTCCGCTCCCAGCCCAGAAACAGCCCTTCTCAAAGTCACCAACAACCTCCTCTCCTCAGACTCCGGTCACCTCAACATTCTCATTCTTCTCGATCTCACTGCAGCTTTCAACATTTACATTACATTACATTTCATTTAGCTGACGCTTTTATCCAAAGCGACTTACATGCTATACAGTAGACCGTAGACACAGCAACGGTGAGCAATTAGGGTTAAGTGTCTTGCTCAAGGACACAGCGACATGGACTACCGGAGCCTGGGATCGAACCACCGACCCTCTGATTGAAAGACCGACTTGCTAACCACTGAGCCACAGCCGCCCCAACATCATCAACTACAACATCCTTCTCTCCCGCCTCAAATCACTGTCTCCTGGCTTAAATCATATCTAACAATCAGAGGGTCGGTGGTTCGATCCCCGGCTCCGGCAGTCTGTGTCGTTGTGTCCTTGAGCAAGACACTTAACCCTCGTTGCTCACCGTTGCTGTGTCTACGGTTGACTGTCTACTGTATATCATGTAAGTCGCTTTGGATAAAAGCGTCAGCTAAATGAAATGTAATGTAATGTAATGTAATGTAACAGACAACAGCTGTTCATTACTATCAACAACTGCACCTCCTCCACTGCTCCTCTGTCTCAAGGCGTCCCCCAGGGGTCGGTGCTTCGTCCTCTTCTGTTGATCCTCTGCTTCCTCGTAATATTTAAAAAAATCTGGCATATCTTGTCTCAAAGCGATGCAGAACAATTGATTCACTCATTTGTTACTTCTAGACTGTATTACTGTAACTCCTTATTATCAGGCTGCTCTGGTCTCTCCAGTTGATCTAGAATGCTGCAGCTTGTGTACTAATGAGGACTAGGAAGAGAGATTACATAGCCCTAACCCTAACCCTTCTCCAGAACCTCCACTTGCTCTCCATCCCACAACGGATCCAATACAAAATCCTTCTCCTCACTCACAAAGCCCTCCATGATCAGGCCCCCACCTACCTCACCGACCTGCTCCACCACCACACTTCATCCTGTCGGCTTCACTCCTCTGATGCCAACCTCCTATCCATCCCACATAGGACCAAGCACCGGACATGGGGTGACAGAGCCTTCTCCATAGCTGCCCCATCTCTCCCCAATCTCATCCGAGACTGCACTGACCTTTCCATATTCAAATTTAAAATCAAAACCCTTCAGAACTGCTTTTAATGTGTGATTGTGTGCTCTATGTTTTTATAGTTTTTATTGCTCTTTTATGATGATTTTAAACATTTATGAAGTGTCTTTGAGTATTATGAAAAGTGCTATATAAATAAAATGTATTGTTATTATTATATCCTCCAAATCATTTTAATTATTAAAGTTGATTTCTTGGGCCAGAAGACTATTCAATCTTCCATTTCGTGGCTCGTCTTCATTTTGGAAGCTGATGCAGGGTAAAATGAGTGGGGAGAGCAGAGTCATAATAATGTTGCAACCTTGTGCGGGAACGGCAGGTGCAGAAACACAAAACTCACACACACATATTCTTATCAGAATCAGAATCAGCTTTATTGGCCATATGTGAGTAAAGAGAATTTGACTCTGGTTACATGTTGCTTTATGATGATTTTATTACATAATGTAATAAATAAATTATATCACATTACATGTATGTAATAACATTAAGATATCCCTCAAAGTTGTCTCTCTCATATAAACCTACACAGTAAAAAAGTATTTTAAACTGGCTTTATAAATGTTTTAAATAATAGTTGTAAAAGCAAAAAGCGACTACTAGGGGACCTGTATAAAAGGACCGGACCTCATTCGCGCTCTTTCTCCAACGACATCCGCCTTTGTGGTAAGTACCAGCATTATTAAATTGTTCAAATGTGGTGGGAGATGTATATTTAACACATTTAGATATACAGTCAGGTCCATAAATATTTGGACATTGACACATTTTTCATTATTTTGTCTCTGTACACCACAACAATGGAGTTGTAATGAAAACAATCAAGATGTGCTTTAAGTGCAGACTTTCAGCTTTAATTTGAGGGTATTTACATCCAAATCAGGTGAACGGTGTAGGAATTACAACAAATTAAAATGTGGCCACCCTCTTTTTAAGGGACCAAAAGTAATTGGACAATTGGCTGCTCAGCTGTTTCAAGGTCAGGTGTGTGTAATTCCCTCGTTATTTCATTTACAAGGAGTAGATAAAAGGTCTTGGGGTTCATTTCAATTGTGGTATTTGTGTTTGGAATCTGTTGCGGTCAACTCTCAATATGAAGTCCAAAGAGCTGTCACTATCAGTGAAGCAAGCCATCATTAGGCTGAAAAATCGAAACAAAACCATCAGAGAGATAGCAGACACATTAGGTGTGGCCAAATCAACTGTTTGGTACATTCTTAAGAAGAAAGAACGCACTGGTGAGCTCAGTAACACCAAAAGACCTGGAAGACCACGGAAGACAACTGTGGTGGATGACAGAAGAATCATTTCCCTGGTGAAGAAAAACCCCTTCACAACAGTTGGCCAGATCAAGAACACTCTCCAGGAGGCAGGTGTATCTGTGTTAAAGTCGACAATCAAGAGAAGACTTCACCAGAGTAAATACAGAGGGTTCACCACAAGATGTAAACCATTGGTGAGCCTCAAAAACAGGAAGACCAGATTAGAGTTTGCCAAAAAACATCTAAAAAAGCCTCACTGTAAGAAAAGTCCGTAAATATACGGTACAATGTACCGTATTAATGTGAAGGAATTTTCCGTAATATTTTTTTACAGGACTTTTAACTGTATTTTTTAAGAACGCATTGCATTGTGGGAGCATGAAGCACCGTTACGCGCTAACGTCTGAATCTCTGAAAGAAGAAGCGGTCATCAATGGACGTTCAGTCTCATCTTCGGAGTTGGAGAAACCTTTATTGCACTTCTGTGGTACAAATTATATTTTCTTTAACTAATATAACATAGCATGTATATAGTTCTGTATAGTTTTAATTGAAAGAGTTGTCCAGTCTGTGTTAACCTGTCTTTTACGTCTTACGTTACCGTTAACATTACCGGATAGTAGTAGCTAGCTAACCAGCTAGCTAACCGTTGTCTCGCTAACACCAGTTAGCGAGACAACGGGCTAAAGTTACCATATAGCCCCAGCCTCAGTCTATCCACCTATTCAGCCATGATACACAAACCAACGAGCCGTCTGTTTTGGTTAGCTAGTTGGGTCGGCTAAAGATAGTTAACCGGCTAACGCCAGTTCACGAGTGCCGTCATGTTGGCTTGTAATGTCTGTGAATTTAAATGCGTGTCATTGACGGAATACCTGAAGCACTGCAGATCACACAGACATCTTAATAATGTACTTTTGTCATGTGGCCATAAAGATTGTGGAAGAAAGTTTTCCTCATTCAACTGCCTTGCTGTTCACATGTCACGAACACACCCAGACCCAGGGATCAGACAAACTTGGAACCGGAGTGTGTCTGTGCAGTTGAAGTGTTTGTTCAATTTTTGCAGCAGAGAATATGCAGATGTTAAATGGCTTGTGTCTCACTTGAGTGACCACATACAAGAGGGTCTGACTGTAACTTGTCCCTTTGATGGATGTTCTAAGACATTTAATATAAAAACATCCTTTTCATCTCATCTGTGCAGATATCACAGAGGGTGGAGTGTAACCCAGATAGCACCTGTTCATCTTTGTGAAGCTGCAGAACAGTATTTTCCAGGTGAGAGGGCACATGTTGCAGAGAATGAAGTAATTGATGTGAGTAATGCAGACCAAAGTAATGCTGTTGATGTAGACCAAAGTAAGGCTGCTGAGAGTGATAAAGTGCAAGATGCCTACACAGAAAATCTAGCTCTGTTTTACTTGGGTTTGCAGGCAAAGTATTTAGTCCCAGCCTCCACAATTACAGAGATAGCAAATGAGATGAAAACTCTTCAGGATATTCAACAGGAGTATACAATGGATGTGTTAGCTCAAGAACTTGAACAGTATGGTGTCCCAACAGAAACATTATCATGTCTGGGGAAGACTGTATATGAGCGCAGCCCTATGCACGAGGCCTTACATGCAGGTGGTCCTTTAACTACACACCATCGAAGGCTGCAGTATTACAAGACACACTTTAACTATGTTCAGCCTGTTGAAGTCACACTTGACAGAGGGCAGAGGAGACACTATCATTACATTCCATTACTGGATAGCCTCAGAGCAATGCTGAAAAAGGGAAGTGAAACTCAGCAGAGTTTTAACCCTGTTAATGTTGAAGATAGTGCACTTCGTGATTTCACTGATGGGCATGCCATTAGATCTAATGCGATGTTTGCCACAGTCCCAGATTCTTTAAAGGTGATGCTTTTTCAAGATGCTTTCGAGGTGGCTAATCCTCTTGGATCTGCCAAGCAAAAGCACAAAGTTTTAGCTGTGTACTTCACTCTTGGAAATTTCTGTCCTCACATCAGATCAACTGTTGATCAAATCCAGTTGGTACTTAATTAATGGATTTGGACACGCACACCAAAAAGGAAAATGTGATTTTAATTTAATTATGTATGGGCTATGGTTCTCTCACCTATCTCTCTCAACTCTTAGCTAACTATAGAAAATAAGGGTGCTCCGATCAGGATTTTTGGGGCCGATCACCGATTGCTGGAAGACGTATCGGCCGATACCGATCACTTTTATGAACTGAAAATTACGCCATTACGTAACAGTCACACATGTTTAGAGAATGTATCAGTAACTGTTTGGCTTTCTGTCCTAGCTCAAAATCTAAAAAATGTCCTTTCAATCACTGCACATTTCTTCAGCACACACACACACACACACGGACCCACACACACACACACACACACACACAGACACACACACACACACACAGTCAGTCACACACGGACCGACACACACACACACACACACACACACACACACAAGAACTGCCAGACCGCTGAATGTAGGGATGCCGCCATTTTAGCTTCATGTAGAAAATGTTCTCACGAGTAGTGCGCTCTTAATACATCCGTGGTAGTGCGTCATCTGATCGGCCTTTATGGAGACCACCGATCAAACTATTTAAAGCCATTATCGGCCGATACCGATCGGTGACCGATCGATCGGAGCACCCTTAATAGAAAATAAACAATAAACAGTAAATAATAAACTCCTAGCTAACTATAGAAAGTAGAGATAAAATAACAAAAAATGAAAGTCAGAGGTTTTTGTATGAGAGCAAAACATTTGTTTTTGATGTACTTTTAAAGCTCTTAACAAAACCTGGGCAAAAATTTAGCTTTCGAGGTTTAGGCTTATTGTAGTTACTACTACCTAGTAAGTATTACTGTACTGTATACAGTAAATGTATACAGTAAATACTGCATACATTGGAAACATAGTTCATGACATTTGTGTTTCTTTGATATTTAAACAGGAGTCAACTGCTGCTGGACTGAGCATCCCAAGCACCCCTTGCATCCTTATCATGGGTATGTAGTCTGTATAATATTTAGGCATGTTATGGATTTCATTTACTCTTATTCATACTCTTTACTGTTAACTATTACTATTTACTCTTACTTATTACTCTTTACTCTCTACAAAGTGACAGTCAATTCAAGCTGCATGCTTAAAAATACTTATATGTCATCCAGTGTAGATGTAGTGTGTAAAAGTCCTCCATTTATTTTTAATTGTATTAGTTACTGTAAGATGATGAGGGTTTATTAGTTACTGTAGGATGGGAAGGGTTTATTGTTTTTCCTTTTTTGTTAATATTTTCTATCTTCTAATATCTAAGTTAATCTATGTTTAAGGTGATCGACGATTCAAGGTTGCCGTCGATCAGGAAGTTGTCAACGACCATATCAACTCCCTCATTGTGGCCCTGAGCTACGCTTTCTCTTTGTTTTATGTATTAAACATAAAATACCCAAAGGACATGTCAATCACCCTGGAATTCATACAAAGGTAAGCAACTCTTTGTTTTATGTTTTGAAATGTTATGTATAGAGCATATTGTGTTGCTGTCTATTAAGTTGGACATTGTAAATACACACATCATTAGGTAGGCCTACATCTGTGCAATATAATATACATTCTTTTACGAGGCTTTTACATTTTCAGTTTTTGTTGACATTGTCAGAAAGGTGATGATTATACTTTGTTTATTATTGAGGTCATAGTGAATGTTGATGGTGTACCTGAGAACATTATATTGAGTGTTGTCCTTATACTTTATACATTTTCAATGGTTGATCAAAAATATATATACTAAAATATATAACAGCTGTATAATACACATACACACACACATATATATATATATACATACATACATACATACATACATACATACACATATATATATATATATATATATATACATACATACTATATTTTTGATGGACCATTAAAAATGGAACTGTGTCATCCATCAACCTTTGGAGTGGACATTGCTTTTGTCTGATCAAACTTTTCCTGCTTTCTTCTGGATCCTGGAGTTTAACCATACATTGAGGAGGACAAAATATTAGGAACACTTTTCTTGCACTCCAGTACACCAGCACCACCCAATACAACCTCAATAATAAACATAAAGTATAATTATCACCTTCACCAATCACCTCTGACAGAGCTCTTGTGTTGGATTGCACAGGTGTACCTAATGAAGTGGCTGGTGAGTGTATAGTGTAAGGCCGGTTACACACTGGATGCGTGGCGTGAGTGTTGTGGCGTGTCCATTTATATTTCAGCTCCCATGTTAACAGGTTAGAGCGTGCACACTGCCTGCGTGACACGCACGTCTCAGGCACAGCTTGAGCTGCGCCAAAAAATTGATTTTCAAATATGTCACCTGTCAATACAGAACAAAATAGTCTGTAGCCTATTTTTCCGTCTTTGCTGTAATCAGATCAGTATATATTTATGTTTATCATGATATTTAATTTTATCAATGGGAAACATCCATGTGTCCAGACAAGGCTAGCAGCAGCAGCAGCGCCGCGTCAGACACGTTTCTGGTGTGCAAAGACATAGAAAACGCCACGCAGCCACCACGCAACTGACACGCCACGCTCACGGCACGCAGCCAGTTTGTAACCGGCATAAGACGTATTTCAGCTGACAAACTCACATGACTGAGATGCATCATTAAGTTGTAGCATTATTAATGCAATAGCTGAATTGGAAAGTATTAAGTATGGCAATTTGATCATTTCTGATCATTGGTCTGCATGTTACTTTGTCAGTTTAATTCATTTCATTACTTGTGTACCTAAAAAACTAATTCTTTTCTTTAAGAGTTTTCCTGGGAATAAATCCTGAGCGAGGGTCAAAGGCCGAGAAGAAGGGGACCAAACACCAGCACATTCCTCCAAGACTGCTGAAGTTCCTGTTTGAACTAAACAACTTCGAGAATCCATGGATGGTAACTTGAGCTGTTTTACTGTTGATGATGATGTTGGAAATGTTTAAAAGAAAGTTGAAAAGTTGTTTTACTTGTTTGTGACCACCTTTTGGTGCAACACCATTATCTTCATGTTATTAATGAATGTGTCAATACAGGACTTAGAGAAGAGAGATTTATTGTATTGTTAATGATGATGATGATTTTTGCCATGTATTTGGAAATGTTTAAAAGAAAGTTGAAAAGTTGTTTTATTGTGACCACCTTTTGGTGCAACACCATTATCTTCATGTTATTAATGAATGTATCGTTGTTTACTCTGTTGCTATTTAAACAATCTTCTACAAAATGAACAACTATTATGCACTTTATGAATCATAGTTTTAATGTTTTAAATGTGTTTTATTCTGTTCTATTCTGTTGTTTCAAAGAAGAAAGTCTGATCCAAAAACATGGTGCTTTGCATATTGTTATATAATAACAAAATAATTCGTAAAAAAAACTTGTCATTTAAAAATGTAGCCATTGAATGCACTTTTATGCATATCCTTCGTGGCATAAAAAATAAACATGTGCAATTTATATGTTGTGGTGATTGTATTTGATCATGATGCTGTATTAGATTACATTATCTGTTTTAGGATTAACAGAAGTGTCTGTGAATAAACAGAGAATATACTGTAAATCTACAGAATTATCCATTTTAGGATTAACAGAAGTGTCTGTGAATAAACAGAGAATATACTGTAAATCTACAGAATTATCCGTTTTAGGATTAACAAGTGTCTGTGAATAAACAGAGAATATACTGTAAATCTACAGAATTATCCGTTTTAGGATTAACAGAAGTGTCTGTGAATAAACAGAGAATATACTGTAAATCTACGGAATTATCCGTTTTAGGATTAACAGAAGTGTCCGTGAAATAACGGATAAATTCCTGGTAATTAACTGCCAGGACTTTATCCGTTTTTTTACGGATTTTTTTTTTACTGTGCTGTACAGTTCTGGAAGAACATCCTATGGACAGATGAGACGAAGATAAACTTGTACCAGAATGATGGGAAGAGAAGAGTATGGAGAAGGAAAGGAACTGCTCATGATCCAAACCATACCACCTCATCAGTGAAGCATGGTGGAGGTAGTGTTATGGCGTGGGCATGTATGGCTGCCAATGGAACTGGTTCCCTCGTATTTATTGATGATGTGACTGCTGACAAAAGTAGCAGGATGAATTCGGAAGTGTTTCGGGCAATATTATCTGCTCATATTCAGCCAAATGCTTCAGAACTCATTGGACGGCGCTTCACAGTGCAGATGGACAATGACCCGAAGCATACTGCGAAAGCAACCAAGGAGTTTTTTAAGGCAAAGAAGTGGAATGTTCTGCAATGGCCAAGTCAATCACCTGACCTGAATCCAATTGAGCATGCATTTCACTTGCTGAAGACAAAACTGAAGGGAAAATGCCCCAAGAACCAGCAGGAACTGAAGACGGTTGCAGTAGAGGCCTGGCAGAGCATCACCAGGGACGAAACCCAGCGTCTGGTGATGTCTATGGAATCCAGACTTCAGGCTGTCATTGACTGCAAAGGATTTTCAACAAAGTATTAAAAGTGACAATTAGATTTATGATTATATTAATTTGTCCAATTACTTTTGGTCCCTTAAAAAGAGGGTGGCCACATTTGAATTTGTTGTAATTCCTACACCATTCACCTGATTTGGATGTAAATACCCTCAAATTAAAGCTGAAAGTCTGAGCTTAAAGCACATCTTGATTTTTTTCATTTCAACTCCATTGTTGTGGTGTACAGAGCCAAAATAATGGAAATTGTGTCAATGTCCAAATATTTATGGACCTGACTGTAAAATACTCGTTTTTGAGAGAAGCTCAATTCCACCTGATGGCCCGTGTATATCCAATGTTAACTGCGCTTAGCTAGCTAACCTTGGCATGACGTACCCAATGAATGCTAGTGTTAATTATACTAAGTTTCAGGTATTTTCGAGTTGAAACCAGCTAACGCTAATACAGTGATTTCCACATGAAATACATTTTATTTAGCGGCTCGATTCATCCAACTGAGCCTAAAGCCTAAAGGGGAGGTCAGCACGTTAGCTAGTAAACGTGTCCCGGGGAATGCTGTTAGCTTACGACCAACCATGATGTGTGAGCACAGGCATATAACAACATACTGCATCGTGTAACTGTGTTAACCGAGCCAGCTAGTCCACAAAGGCCAGCAGGGTTGGAGTAACTTTAACGTTAATGTTATGAACATGTGGCGAAATTGCATTGCAATTGTTGTGCTGACAAACAACAATTGAGAACGAGGCGGCGGTCGATTAATCTAGACCAGGCATTTCAGGTGTAGTGGACACAGTAGTTTTATTTAAGCTATAGCAGAATATTGCATTCCGGGCAGTTAAACGTGCACGGTCCTAACGGAAGATCCAACCTGGTTGAAAATCCCCCAAAAAGGCGCTTAACCAATGTGCGCAGAGTATTATATTGGGTTCTCCTTGTGGAGCCCATTGGTCAGAGTCATAGGTGCAGGCGGAGCTTACTTTAGCTGAGTAGCGGCCTGGTTGGAGCACTGGGTATTTCCACCCACACTGGCTCACGTCCATTGGTTGCTGTCATCTTTCAGTGTGTGTGTATGTTGTCGGTGCAAGGGTGATGACCTAACTAATTCTGGCTGGCCTTCAAGGCGCATATCTTAACTCCTGTTTCACCCGAAACCAATTAGGCCCGTTTCTGTGTGTTTGTGTGGAACTCAGACACATTCCGTATCGCGTGGTACCATCTCCTCATTTGGAGCGCTCAGCGCAAGTGTGCTCTGTCGCAGCTTATAACTGTCTCTGGTACTTTTCCACTCTATCTATGTGTCTGAGCATATGTGTATATATAAAAGTTATAATATTTATTTACAAATCCCCCTTTTCACACCTGCTAGGTGTGATAAGTATTGGTGGTACTTAAGGCTTGTTGTGAAAAATCGATCTCCCCCTTTTCACACCTGCAAGGTGTGACAAATATCTAATGTGTGGTTTCTATGTATGGCAGGTCATCGTCATTGCCTGATTCTAGGTCTGCAGCCAAAAGGGGATAAGTCCCTGCTGCATAAGGTGGAGGCGCTTTTTCTTTCGAGAGGGCAGTGGTGATGAGTCTATTCATGAGGGTGCGAAGGCAGGGGATGCAACAACACCCACAGGTAACTAAGATGGCAATAAAGACCGCTAATGAGATCAATACGGACACGATTAGGGCCTTCCACTGTCCGAACATATTGGTCATCCAATCAGAAAAAGGGTTGTCAATTCCTGACGCGTCATGCATTTCCTTTGATAGTGCTCTCAAACTCTCTAGCGCTGTGGAAACGGACCCATCGGGGCGGTGTTATTGGGAATAATGGTACAGCACATATCACCAACATAGCACAGACACCGCCTTTTTCAGCTAATAACATATCTAAGGCCATTCTATTTTGAACTGCCATTAGGGAGGTGGTTGAACCTGTGGTATAATTGAGAGTTAAATAAGCGCCGCAAACCGGAGGGAAAGTGGGGGATGGATTCGGGGACGTGGCTATTGAGCGTCTTTGACGCATATGGCCAGTGGTATTGGTATGGGTCGTTGTATTTTCAGGACGGCGGGCATTATTCTGATGGAGAGACTCTATTCCCCATATCATTAACAAGATGGCCACCGTAAGGGCGACTCCTATTGTACAAATTGTTCGTCTACCGAGCCCCATTTCTTTTAAGGCTCGTGGTCGCCGATTTCTGTCACCGGGGGTTGCGTCGGGATCCCCGAAACAGCGTCTAAGTGAGCGCTGCATCATTCAAATCTTTTCGTACTTCCGCCAATGTGCGGGCAGGTGGGGTGGCTGGGGCACAATGTGTCAGGTGGTGCCAGGGGGCTCCTGTTTTTCCCCTGACCTGGACCGAGTGTGAAGTAACCTCCTTCACTTCGTACGGACCAGTCCACCTGGGGTCAGTCCACTTACGCTTGTGAACCTTGACCCTGACCCAGTCACCTACTTTGATGGTTGGCTCCTCCTCTGCTGTCGGCGGTTTTTCAAGCGTTTTCGCCACCTGGGTAGAGAGGGCTGAGACCAGGGATGTTAACTCGCGCATATAGTCAGACATCTCTATCTGACACACATCCAAGGATGGCATATGACCTCCATCCCTGGGTGGACCTGGCATTGCTCTACCGGTCAGGAGTTCGTGTGGGGAGAGGTGTGTCACACCCCCTTTTGCGGACCTCATGGCCATGAGGGCCAGAGGGAGGGCCTCCACCCATGTCATCCTGTTTCCGGCGCAAGCTTTAGCTATTTTAGCTTTCAACGTTTGGTTTGGTTGGAGTGCAAAGAACCTCAGAGTACACTGCGTGTGCGTGCCCTGTATGTTGTTGTATGTTGCAGGTCATGTGACCACATGTACTGACATTCGTAGGGGAGTGAAGGAAGCCGCCGTTCTTGTCGTCAATGAAAACCAGCCGTGTGCCATTCAGGTCTGGGAACACTTTCCTCACACCGACCGGGTGGCTGTAGCTGCTCACAGTCTCCCAGTCCTCCACCAAGACGGACACCACGTTACCCGACTGAGCAGCAGAGAGACGGTGACGTCCATTGGAAAGAGGAGAGGAAGGGAGGGGAAGAAGACGAAAAGAAGATGAGCACGGCTTCCATTTATTACTTGAGGAGCAGCTTCATTCTAACCCTAGCCCAGCTAAATAGTGTCCTCCTGCTTTGAAGGAACCCCAGACGTTGCAGACTGACTGAGGTGAGGACGAGCTGAGCCTTACATCGGTGCCGTAGTAGAGGAAGTCAGCGGTGAGGGCGTGGCAAAGGATCCAACCTTTTCTCTCATCGTCTGGAAACAACTTCATCTGCTTCTTCTCATCCTGGTCTTTGCCTTTGATCTACACACACACACACACACACACACACACACACACACACACACACACACACACACACACACACACACACCAGGTTCTTGGTCCACCAGGGCATAGAACCAGGCTCTGTTGTTCATTCCCACAGCCACGTGGAACGGTCCCATCGCAATGAAAGTAGGCTCCACTTCCACTTGTATGGCCACGGGACTCTCCTGGAAAACACGGTGCATCAAAGGGGTGTTTTTATTCTTCACGTAGCGAGCTAGCGAAGCAACGGTTTCCCGTTTTGCGCATTCTGAAACTCGAGCGTAGTCTGGGGTAAAACTGCTGCTGATCAGTACCTGAATGTGCACGTCAGCCGCGCATGTGAATGACAGTGACATCTCGTTACCAATCGTTGGCCTGATGCCTGGGAGTACAGACACGCTTGTGTTTACTTGATGGAGAGGCGGCAGGGGGGGATGGCGGAGAGTGATTGATCCCGAGGGAGTCGCCGTGGCCGTAGACCCCAACATACATAACCCATACCCCCACATGGGGTGAACATACACTGTGTGCATTAAGTGCAAGATAAGAGAAGATATACTTTGTTGTCCCCAAGGGGAACATTTTGCTTTGGCAATGCTGCACACAGCTGCAACCACCTTAAGATATCCACCAGACCTTTCAGTTGTACTATTAACACATAAGCATTTTAAAAACGGCAGAGAATCGTACGAGTCTCAGAGACAGAGTACATCACACAGAAATACAACAGTACCTCCTTACTGTATTCTTAGTGAATAGTGTTATTGATGTTGAGAGGAGAGAAAGCTTGAAGTGGATGCTTTCACATTTACGAGCTCTGCAAGTGTGCATTGATAGTAATATTATAGTATATTATAATATTAATAGTAATCTTTGATTGATAATATGCATTCCAGTTTATATTATATAACTTACTAAATTCTTAAATGATTGCACAATTGTAGGCAATCTATATCACTGTATATTCTATTTTTTTTAAATATTTTTGCCTATGAAGCACAGCTCCCCCATGAACTTGGAGAAGAAATGTATTTTTGCGGTATTTACTAGAGTCCAAGATACAGGGGCTTCCCATTTCTACCATCACTGATTTTATGGCCTTGAATTTTATGCAAATCTTCTCTAACTATATATAAAATGGTACATACATTTTCAGAATTGTGCAGCTTTGTGGAGGTATGCTCTTTACGAATAATTTCTTGTTGTGTTGCTGTATTTATTCAGTCTCTTTCTAAGAAAATCTAGTGGGAGTACTCCAGCGTGCATTTGTGAGTGCATACGTGGCCTCACCCCCTCCACCTGGTTGGACACGGTGACCTCCAGCAGGGAGGTGAGGTAGGCCAGCCGGGTGCCAAAACTGCCACCCAGGATGGGCAGCTTGGTCAGGAAGACATGGAGCGTCCCTTTCTGTGTGGAGATGGCCAACAGCTGGCCGTCATCCGTCCTGTTCAGCTGGTCCAGACCTGGAGGAGCAGAGGGAGAGGCAGGGGAAAGGAGAAGTGAGTGGTGTGATCATGGCGGCCCTTTGACAGTGGGCCTAAACTGCAGAACTGTCTCACCTTTAGTCTCATCATCCAGCTGCACTACATTGCTGATATCGTTGAGCTCGGACAGCTCGTGGATCTTTATGCTGCAGCAAGAACCACAGGACTTTAGTTTTCTTTGACAAAAATAGGACTGGCTATGCTGTTTATTTTCAAAGCCTGTGTGTACCTGTTGTCCCCGCAGGAGGCGGCCTTGTTTATTGCTGGCGAGATGGCCACACTGTTGAGGCTGTCTCTGTGGTTGTGAGCCTGATAGAGCTCCTGCCCGATTTCCCTGATGTGAGTGGAAATGACCACGAAGTACCCATGAGAGAAGCCGATCAGTATGTACCCGTCCCAGTACCTTGAACAGACACACAGAGGAAGAGAAGGAACCTGAGGACAGAGATCTCGCTGCCATGATTCGGTGCCAGTGTCTCGTCAATTGTGTGATCGTGTGCAGTACCAGCGATAGGACACGATGTGCCCATAGTGGCGCTGGAAGGTCAACTCTATCCGGTTTTCGGGGTCGTTGATGTTGTAGAGCATCAGGATCTTGTTGTCCACAGACAAACTCACCTGAAGGGTTTATAAATGCAGGTCGGTAAACGTAAGTGAAGTTCAAACATTTTCATCGTTCATATCAACTTTAAATCTGTGTAACATTTGAAAGGTTTCTTCACAATGGAAGTACTTAGACAAGGGTAATTCAAAATATTCACCCTTGCATGACAGAAGTAAACATATGATACTTCACAACTCAAGACACTTAAAAAAACAAAACAAAAAACACAAACTTACAGTGTTCTCTCCCTGCCCGGACCTTTCATTGGTCTTCATCACTGAAAAGTTAATCTCAGCAGGCTCGCCTCGAAGAGTTGTCTGGAAAAAGAACAGAACGATAAACAACACTTTTTTTGTCTCTTATTCCTATTCATCCACCAAGTGATATAATGCTGTTCTGTAATTTTTCCAAAAATATGTCAACTTTGTTTACCTTTTAATTCTCTACATTACATTTCATTTAGCTGACGCTTTTATCCAAAGTGATTTACAATAAGTGCATTCAACCATGAGTACAAACTCGGAACAACAAGAATCAAGAAAGTACAATTTCTTCAAGAAAGCCAAACTACAAAGTGCTATCAGTAAGTGTCATCTAAGTGCTACTAAAGTGCAGCTTTCTATATTCAAGGTATCTAATTTATTTAAATCCGCCTGAATGACACCAACAGTAAAATGGTCCTGATCTGTTGCGTTTCTGCATTCATGCGTACCTGCGCCTACCTGTCTGATGGTGTCACCCTCGTGATTGCTGATGCTCAGGGTGTTGTCATCGCTTCCCAGAGCCAGAAGATTCTGAACACTCCAGCACCCACATGTGATCTTCTTGGTGTGTTTACCTGTGTGGAGAGAGAGAGAGAGAGAGAGAGAGAGAGAGAGAGAGAGAGAGAGAGAGAGAGAGAGAGAGAGAGAGAGAGAGAGAGAGAGAGAGAGAGAGAGAGAGAGAGAGAGAGAGAGAGAGAGAGAGAGAGAGAGAGAGAGAGAGAGAGAGAGAGAGAGAGAGAGAGGGGTTGGGGATAGAGACCATCAATATGACAGAAGTGACTAAAAACTCACCGAATCAGAAGCACCAGTCTGTGCAGTGGTGTTGTGTGTATATTACCCAGGACTGGGATCTTGCGTGAGGTCTGCTGATTGTATATCAACAGATTTCCTTTGACTGTCCCAACTGCTAACAACGGGCCCGTCTTTGACCACAAGATGAAGGACATCTGATCTCTGTTGAAACAAACTCAAGGTATTTCCAATATATTCATCTTTCATTATGGTCCGGAATTATGAATGCACTAAAACTGGCATGCTTGTCATACCTCATGCCGCTTTCTATCTGGGATGTTTTATTGACGCTGGCATCCCAGAGGTAGATGGAGCTGGATTTTGCTGCTATCACTGCCAAAATGTCCCCATCTTTATCCCAGTCCATCCCAACACACCGCCTATGGGGAGTGGGAGAAAGAAGAGAAAGTGAACTTTGTGTAAAATACTCTCGAGCAGACAAAATTGGATGGCACCAAAAACGGCGTTCTCACACGTACCCCGGAAGGCTGAGTTCAGACCACTTGTGTCCATGTCGATCAAATATTTTCACTGAGTTGTCCTGTCTGTATGATGAGAAATATTGTGCACAGCAGGTTGGAACCCGCCCAGGCTTTGTCGGCGAGGATGAAAACACTCTGTGGACACAAAGATTCACTTTTAATTAAGTCTTATTTGGGGGGTGGGCATAGCAATATTTTAAATTAAAATATAATTAATAATTCTCTATAGATACTTAGAACATAGGTTTCCTCCTAACCAAGAGATTACTTCATGTCAATGGGAATTTGACAGCTGTGTATTGCTTTCCAGGAGCTGTCAGGTCTATGACAATGACTCAAGGGACAGCACTTGAGTTATATTAGTTTGGGCTTGGAGACTGCATATTTTGAACAGAAAGCCTGCATTTCAAACTGCATATAGAAATATCAAACAGTTAGCTGGTTAGGTGTCTGTGTAAAGCCCTTACTGACAGTGGCAGCAGCCCCTCTGACAACACTATATTTGATCTCCCATAGGGTTTCAGTAAAATGTATTTATATCACTGCGTTTTTCAGTGTAATTATAGTGTACAGTGTATACTGTAAAGTAAATGTATTACTTGTAATTTTTGGTCATTTATGAAGTTGAAATTAGCTACTTATTTGACTAAAAAGGCTCAAATGCACGTTGAGCTGCTTCACATGTCACACGGACAGGGCAAAAGACTGCGGGCTCAACAAGTAGTACAAGTAGTAGTACAACAAGTAGTAGTAGTTAGTTAGTTAACTCTAAGCATTTGGCTTTAATAACTCTGTAGCTAACAACAGAGCTGATTTAGCTAAATAGTTAACGAAGCCTAGTGCGGTACGGTAACGGGACACTGGGCAAGAGTTGTCTAACTAGCTTAGTTAACGCTACCGTTAGCAGGCGCCGTAGCTAGCTCGGTTAACGTGAACGTTAGCTAGCTCACTAGCTGAAGCTCAGCACTGAGCCCTTTGAACCGGAGGTGACGCTGGCATTTTGAATTTATTTGCTGCGACCAACCTTCATCTTGATGGCGGTTAAATCATTTCAACTTTAAATCGACATTTTCTGTTGGAAAACGTCTTCGACACAGCTCTGGTGTGTCTCCCACAGTGCTTCACTCTGAAGCGTCTGCAGAAGCTACGGCGATGTCATAGCAACAGACGTCAGCCAATGAGGTGCCTTTATATTTCAACCTGATCTCACAGAAATACGTGAAATGAACACGTTCCCTTAACCCCAATATGCGTGGTGTCGGCACGTAATGTGTTGAAATTACGTGTGGGTACCACGTAAACGACACCCATACAAAGTCAATGAGGCTCATTTACGTGGTGGACACACGTATTCCCTGATTCAAATAAACGTCCTCCTTTTATAATGTATTAGGTTCAACAACGTCACGCAGTGGGCGGTGGTAAATGTTGTTTTGTAGTTTACGAAACGTCCTCCTTTTATAATTTATTATAGTTTGTTAGTTGCGATTTTTCTTGTCTAAATAACAGTACATTGTTTGAAATAGATTGTTTCCTTTACGTTATTAAACCCTCTACGATATTTTATTATTCTCAAATGTATTTTCTGTCACCGCAGCGAATATTATTAGGCCTATTAATAATTATACTTATGAATCAGAAGACTTTCAGTGGTTACCACGACAACGATACGTCACGTTACGCTGGGCGCATTCAAAGCAGGTATCCCATATCCCACAATGCAACGCGGTCATTCATTCAGAGACTCTGACAGCGATCAGCGGGTCTTTAACGCCATTATCGCTTCAATGTTCATATATATATAATCTGTGGTTTTATCACCAGCAACAACACGTTGCTCAGTTTTCTTCAGTAAGTTATGCACCGTAATAACATTTTAAAAAAACAGCTGAAGACTCAGGAAGTGACGTAATAATTACTGCTCCGAGTCTGTGAAAGATTGCTGCATGCACGTGAGAATTTATACAATAAAAATACCAATAATGAAAAACAGTGTTTTATGCTAAGCACGTTGATTTGCCTTGTATATACTATATAACCAACCTAGAGTTAAGTGTTAGAAATACTGCCTGATGGCCTGTTTGACTACTTAACATTTGTTTTGACTTGTTGATAAACTAGTTAGGCCTACAAAGAGAAGCTTTTTTATTTCATTTTCCATGCATCATTATTTAAAAATGCAATTTTCTAATTTTGTAGTTGATGAATGTTAATAGCAAAGACTGAAGGGGGAAAAAGCATGAGCATATTTATGTGTGGGACTTTTTAAGCATTGCACTGCATTAGTTTTAAACAAATTACTTTTTAGAATTTTTTTTTAATTTAAATTGATGGCAGGCCTAACATATTAATTATTATATTCATAAGATTATCCTCATATCAATCACCATGGCTACAGCTTATAACCATAACCTTTGCCTTTACTGAGAGATTTTTTCAAAATGAAGAAGGGACTAGTTTTAGGAAGCATTTTCAGGAAATTAAAAGGATAAGCAGATTGTTGCCGAGGTTTTTGCTCACAAAGTAAGATGTATATATCTTTGTTTGGGTATCTCTGCATATACAACATGTGTTTTGGCAATTTTGGCACACTTCTACCTCAGCCTACTGCACACAGACAAATGTACGTTTTGCATATTCTGCTGAAATAGAGACCTGTCAGTTTTTTTTCAGTTTTTAGTTTTTTTTTTTCAGTTTTCAGTTTTTCAGTTTGTTTTCACCTGTGAATCAGAGGGTTTATGTTATATATGACTGTCATGAAGGTTGTGGAGAGGAATAGAAACCAGTCTCTCCAGGCAAGCACAGAGAATATGACCTGATCTATCTTTATTCTCCATGCAAAGTATGAGTTCTTATACTCTAGCAGAAGATATAGGTTACTCCAATGTAAACTTAACATTTCTAAACTATAGGCCTAGTCGGACCTCAATTACAACTTTAAATAATATTGCTTGAGGCTGCAGGAGGTTTGCAATACCTTCATGATATGATGCATAGGGTTGTGTGTAGGTTGCTCTTGTCACTGTGTGTGAAAGATGAGCAATAGATTGTGGCTGTGTGATGTGCTTCAGTCTGGCTACATATCACTTTGTTTATTGTAAGTATATGTCAGCTGTATGATAAAACAATATGTCAAGTGTTATGTGTGAAGAATTTGAACTCAAGGCAGATATCACTCCGGGGATAATAAAGTATCGCCTACAAATTGGTCTCTCCATGATATGTGAAAATTAAAACATTGTCGTAGGACTATATCAAACATATTGTTGGAAAGGTCTCAACCTCCACAGTAACATATGTCAGTCTGAAGAGGATCCATTACTCCTACTCTGAGATCTTGACCTCTGAACCTTGAACCTAGTCCATGTTTGAAGGCTTGTCATTTATCAACAGAAGGTGCTACAGACATAGGATCAGCTGTTATAGAAAGCTCTGGACCTCAGCTGTCATGTAGATATGGTCACCAATGTTTAACCACTGTAAGCACTGTATAATATGGTAATAAGCTATTTTCACCTATTTAACGATTCAATTTTAAAAATCTGATGACACCAGTGTATTCCCCATCCCAAAAAAACCCAGGGGGCATCCACAATGATACACTTTTAACTTCTAATTATGAGAAATATACCAATATATTTATAAACTACAACTCCCATTATATATGCGGCCCAGAACCTGTTACAAGCGTGCGTATCTGTAGTTCTTCCGGGGTGGGCAGCTGCCGTGTTCGATTCCTGTGTTTCTGCCGTCTGCCGTGAATGGGCTTCATTCCATTTCAGATTGCCGCCCGCCGGCCGACCGAGCAGACAGTACATGAGACAAATACATGAAACTGTTTTTTATTACTATTATTATCTTCATTGTTTAAATCCTCAAATACAATGTTAGACAAAAACATCAATATTACGAATATTATGTATTTTTGTATCTTCTTATCTGCCGAGCGGCACGTACTACGTCACTTCCTGAGTCTTTAGCTGTTTTTTTTAAATGTTATTACGGTGCATAACTTACTGAAGAAAACTGAGCAACGTGTTGTTGCTGGTGATAAAACCACAGATTATATATATATGAACATTGAAGCGATAATGGCGTTAAAGACCCGCTGATCGCTGTCAGAGTCTCTGAATGAATGACCGCGTTGCATTGTGGGATATGGGATACCTGCTTTGAATGCGCCCAGCGTAACGTGACGTATCGTTGTCGTGGTAACCACTGAAAGTCTTCTGATTCATAAGTATAATTATTAATAGGCCTAATAATATTCGCTGCGGTGACAGAAAATACATTTGAGAATAATAAAATATCGTAGAGGGTTTAATAACGTAAAGGAAACAATCTATTTCAAACAATGTACTGTTATTTAGACAAGAAAAATCGCAACTAACAAACTATAATAAATTATAAAAGGAGGACGTTTCGTAAACTACAAAACAACATTTACCACCGCCCACTGCGTGACGTTGTTGAACCTAATAAATTATAAAAGGAGGACGTTTATTTGAATCAGGGAATACGTGTGTCCACCACGTAAATGAGCCTCATTGACTTTGTATGGGTGTCGTTTACGTGGTACCCACACGTAATTTCAACACATTACGTGCCGACACCACGCATATTGGGGTTAAGGGAACGTGTTCATTTCACGTATTTCTGTGAGATCAGGTTGTTATATTTGGTCTCATGGCCTTAAAGGGACAGTTCACCGCAACATAAAAAATACACCCCCCCCCCCCCTTCCTCTTACCATAGTACTATTTAGCCAGACAGACAGATGGTCAAAATATACAACAAAACTCAATATATACAACAAAACAGCTATTCATTTAGGAAATTAAACAATAAAGAAAGTGCAAAAATGCAAAGTATATGTAGTGAAGTGTATATAATGATTTACAGTGAGTAACAAACAAAAAAAGTGGTGCTAGATTTATTGATGTTGATGTTGATTAATTTACGGAAGAACTGGCCAGAGGTGACTTATTGTAAAGTCTTATTGACGTGGGCAGGAATGTTCTCCTGTATTGGTCCTTGGGATACTCCTGTTTGCATTCAATGATGGAGCCGACCTTCTTCCCCAGTTTACTGAGTCTATTGGTGTCACCGGCATCGTTGGTGTCCAATGCTGCTCCCCCAGCAGACAATGGCAAAGTACAGAGCACTGGCCACAAACGACTGGTAGAACATCTCTACCTACATTTTCCATGTTATTTTTTTAGTATATTTTTATATTGTGTGAAGTGAAAATGTCTTCTGTGAAAAGGACCTTCTATTATATATTCTTGAACAGAGGTTCCCTTCACAGTAAAGAGAGACACTGTCAGAAAATGGAGTGGATTTGACATTTACAAGGATGGAATCCTTCCACCTAAAATAGAAGCACTGAACAGATGTGAAGCAGGAACAACAGACAAGGATTTAAAGTCTCTCTGCCTTCATTCCCTCTTCAGAAAAGTTATCAAACAGCCTCATATAAAGTGAGCCTTGGGTATTATACTGTGTACATAATCTCGGTGTGCGACCAGCTGTGTTTGCTGTGGAGATGTACTATATATTACATTATGTTGTCTCGGAGCGCCTGACAAGTATTAAACAACTGCAATAAACTGAGAGAGCAGATCGTTAATAATTTGATGTAGTCCAACATGGCAAGTAATGGAACTGATATTTTCTTTTTTAAAAGCAACTACCTGTGCTGTGTTAGTCAGCCCACTGAATATATGATCCCATCTGGTGCATTGGTGCAAATGTAGTTTGTAAAGATTCAGCATGGCTGCAAGGCTAGTGATAAATAGTAAATATGTGGAATCTCCCACTGGCTGTTTCTCATGGCCAGTGGTGAAAATGTTTAGGAAACTCAGATTCTATGTTACTTTAAATCCATCTCATCTGCTCTTTCTATGGTGCACGTATACAGTCAGCAGATGTCGCCTGTTTGAGTCTTTGTTTGGTGGCTGTAGGAGACAGGATTTACTAAAGTGAACCATTTTTATTTAAACGTATGTGCATTGTCAAATAACTTTAAAGCAATCTGCGTTCAGATCCATGGTAAATCCCTGCTTCAAAGTCTCACATTTACATAATTCTCTCTATCTTCACTTATCGTTCCCTGGTAACAGACACAGTTAATAGACACAAGTTTAATTTGGTAGACGTGTTGAATGCTAAACAGCAGTGACGGACTCACAGTGTGTCGGTGTGCCTTTGGTTATTGGGTAGACTCAGTTAAAAGTTTAATGTGATCGGTTTCATGATGCAAAAGATACCAGAGAAATGCTGTTCTGTAATTTTTCCAAAGATACGTCAAATTTGTTTACCTTTTAATTCTCTACATTACATTTCATTTAGCTGACGCTTTATTCCAAAGTGATTTACAATAAGTGCATTCAACCATGAGTACAAACTCAGAACAACAATAATCAAGAAGGTACAATTTCTTCAAGAAAGCCAAACTACAAAGTGCTATCAGTAAGTCTCATCTAAGTGCTACTAAAGTGCTACTTTCTATATTTAAGGTATCTCTATCATATGAGTAGCCTAGAAACCTGAGCCTACGTGGGTACTGTACTTATTTATAATTAATCAAACTGGAAATCATACTTCCCTCATCTTTGGAAGCAGGTTTCAGTGGTGGCCAGAACACTGAACATTTAGCATTTAGCATTTAGCCACACCTTTACCTGCTACAACATTAAAAAGATGCTACACATATATGCATCAATAATTATAATACAAAAATCTAATGTGTCTTTCAGAAATGTCCTTTCTGCACAATAAATCAAAATATAAAAATATACTTAAAATCTTTAAGTATATTTTGATACTAATACTTTTGTATTTTTACTGAAGTAAAGTTTTGAATGTAAGATTTGAATACTTCTTCCACCACTGCTGAACACACGTGTAACATAGGAAATGAAACACACCGTTACACAGAAACCTCAGAGCAGTTTTACTGTCGGTAAATCCACTGAGTGCCTCCACCTCAGATCCAGTAGTTGGCAACCTTGCACTATTTTTAGGACTTCATAATTCCACTGTCAAAGTGTTCCTCACATCTGCTCAGTCCCATCTAATCCTTCCTGTTGTCCTGTCATCAATCAGTGTTGCTCTGCAAAAGAGAGGATACACCATCTTCTCCAACTCAACACTGAGCAGGCTCACTGCACCATCCTTCTGTTCATCTGAAATACATCAAGGTCAGCTGCTCCTTCTCTTGTGCTATTTCATTATTGATGAAAGGCAGAGGAAAACACTCTGGTGACACAGCTGCTTCTGTGCTTTCCCATATGTTGACGGAGGGGTGACAGCTTATTGTTGCCGCACAAACCTGGGAGCTGGAATGAAATGCCAGCTGCGTGACACAAATATTCCTCACTGTGCCAAAGCAGAGAGCACCCTGCTGACTCAGATCTCATTAAGATGCACCGGAGGGAGCAGCTCTATGATTTCCAAGCAAAATGGTAAAATTAGAGCAGGGAGATGAAAGAAAGAAAAAAAAGATGAAAAATGTATGTTTTTGCCAGTTAGACAATACAACCCGAGTAGAACGACTCATTGCTATTGCAATCTACAGTACATTCTTTGAATTCAATTGTTATATCCAACAAAAGGGAAATTAAGTAGTTTAAAAAAATTAATTAGATTTTCAAGAAATATAAACAATACATAACTACATATGCGATCAAGCATACACAAGACCAAGCGGAAAATAAAATAAGAATACACAAAAAAAATATATAAAAAATGAAATGAAATAAACAGATAAAAAATAATCAGAAACATATATTATATTCAATTAATAAATAAATTCCATCCCACCATTCAATCAGCATAAAGAAGTTGACCGCTGGCTATCCCTGTGGACAATCTCATTTTGTAGGATATGGAATCAGCAGACTCTACATTTTCATGCTTCACTAATTAAACAAGAATGTGCCACATATGTAATTTGGTGAACTTTGCAAAGTTCTGTGCTGGATGTGATTCATTATTACTGCACAAATTAGAAGATATTTCAGGCATTTGTTGAGGAACACATCACTTTAAACTATACAATATAACAATCAGTCCAAACTGTACAGTAACTTAATCTTAAGACTGAAGAACCAGAACACAGAGAAGAAGGGAGGCAGGCGGGGCGACTGCCCCCCTTGGTGCCCCCAAGCTTGAACAAATCACAGCAAACGTGCTCTTTTGGATGCCTCTGTGGGTAATAAAACAAGCGGTGCCCTAGGGTGCCCTAGCAGTTCAGAAAACATTATAAAGTGCCTCCCTAAGGTGCCATACCAGTGGAAGAAATATGATGAAGTACCATACCATTGGAGAAAATGTAATGCAACTAAGATGGCCTTAAAATGGAAAAAAACATGATGCCATATCATATAGGCTGCCCTACTTGCAAGCAAACCCTCTGCATTGTGGTGCGCCACCGCATCCAGCCGGTGGCCTTGCTGCTCAGTCCACCTCTGGTATCACATGTGTAATCTGTGTTTTGTTCCAGCTCTTCATAGAAGCAATATGATGTTTATTTGGAAGGGACAGATTAAAACACAAGACTCTGTGTTTCTCATGGCTGTAGCATTCAAGGAAATTGAAATATTCTTCTTATTCATCAATACACATGCTGCCGGTAGATGCAGATGTGCACACCTGGGTACAGCACTGCCAGATGTGCAGCTGCATGTCTGAACTGTTTGCAGGTTAACTCAACATTTGGATGTCGAACATGTGGAGTCAGGCGGCGGCCTTTCGGTCTCCTTCTCGTTCCTGTCAGGCATAATGGACTCAGGTGCTCTAAGGCAGCAAGACAAGGTCACAAGTGTCATTTCTCAGCTCCACCGGGAGCCGTTTGTCAAAACTGGTTACGATTAAAAGCTTCCCCTGCAATAAATAACAGTGAATCAGTCGGCTACTGGCTGCCGTCCCGGGGTTTAAGTATCTGTAAATTGTGAGCATTCCTCTTCGTCATAACATTCATTTCCCTCTGCGAACGTTTCAACCTGCTGTCACGTCTCTGGCTCAGGGTGCGGCTTTAAAGATAGAGCACCCACACTTAAGAGTAATAAGGATTCACATCAACCTGCAGGCCCAGAAAAGGAAGAGCAGAGAAACCTGCATTAAAACCACAGAAACGAGGGCCACCGCTAGTGCTGCTCTGATGGGGATGTGGTTCGAGGTTAAGAGCCACATGTAAGCATACAACTTGATGTCATAATGGCATTTACATTGCTTTTTGTGACAAATGGAAACTGCAAAAACGTCAGTACCATAAACATGATTTAGCTGTTACTGTAAAGCTCTTGTACATTATTTTACAAAGGGGAAAGAAACAAACAGAAACAAGTGTTAAATCACATCTTGACTTTAATGTATAAAATACCAATAACAGCATGTTACAACAGCATATATTGTACATACATAATTTATATTGTAAAAGAGGAGAAGCATTATATTCTGATATAAAAAGAGGCGATGAGTAGGTGTACCATTTCTCATAAGCCGTCATTTTATTATAACCCTTCATCTCAAGTCATGGTACAAAAACAAATGCACAATAACACGTGGTAGATTTAGTGGGCACTGTATAATATACAGCTTAATACAATAAGACTACATACATATATATTTATTTATGTACATAATATACACAAAATATATGGTTTTATTCGGAATGTCTGTCTTTGTTTTTAACCTCTGACTGAAATCAAACTCTGACTGCCTTTACACAGTGGAGGTGACACACTTCTCCTGCTCCGATCTAAAGAGAATTACTCTTCTTAATAAACAGCAAGCTGGTTTGAAGGGGGAAGAAAATAGAATAATGCAGCAGTGCATTAGGCTTAAATCATCATCGGTTCAGCTGCGGGGAATCGCTAGCCCTGCACCGGCTCTGCTTTGTAGATGTCATGCCGGCAGATCTGGGAGGCTTTTCAATCCTCACTGGTTCCCGGGGCACTTGGCTTTCAGCTGTGTGGTTAAGTGTGTGTGTGTGAGAGAGTGTGAGTGTGAGTGAGAGAGAGAGAGAGAGAGAGAGAGAGTGAGAGTGATTGTGTGTCTGTGATATGACCGTGTGTGTGTTTGTGAAGTGCATCCTGGGGGCTACATTAGCTCTAGATCTGTCAGTTTAGACAGGATGCCTGCTTTGCCTCTCACTGTCAGGAGTTTACTTCCTGTATACTAAACACAGACACACAGACACACACACACACACACACACACACACACACACACACACACACACACACACACACGAGAGAAGCCACACAAGGGAAATACACAATTAAGTATTTGCCGTAAACATTGAGGCGTGTGTCCATATTGAACCTGCAGTCCGCATCTTTGTATTCTTGTGGTTTCTTGACATGTAAGTTTATGCAAACACAGCAACACATGAGTGGGAGGCGCCCAGGAGGCATCCTGATGAGATGCCTGAACCACCTCTGCTGACTCCTTTCGACACGAAGGAGTAGCGGCTCAACTCCAAGTTCCCTCCTGATGTCCGAGCTCCTTACCCTATCTCAAAGGCCGAGCCTCCCTATGGAGGAAACTAATTTCGGCTGCTTGTATCCGAGACCTCGTTCTTTAGGTCACGACCCAGAGTTTGTGACCATAGGTGATGGTTGGGACGTAGACCGACCGGTAAATTGAGAGCTTTGCCTTCCGGCTCAGCTCCCTCTTCACCAAGACGGCCCGGTGCAACGCCTGCTTTACTGCTGCAGCCGCAC
>JALIGO010000106.1:55000-67000 GCA_023566465.1 Cottus gobio | reverse complement strand
AGGGGACTTGTCCTCTGCTCTCATCATGCTGCAGGGACAAAAAAACACTGTGTTTGATCCGAATAAAGGACACCTTTACAGGCAGTGAGGCGGCTTAACTCGCTCCTAGATTCTCTCCCGGAGACCTCTGACGTGTAGATCAGGGTCTCCCGAGCGTCTCGGTCCAGACCGCAGCCTTCTAGGTGATCCACAGCCTGATCTGGGCCTGATTTAGTGTCGAAACTGCACCAATGTTTGCAGGCAGAGCACCGCTTCAGTTGTAGTACACCGTTTCCGCCAAGAGAGGGAGTCCTTGCCTAAGGAATAAACTTCAAGTGACCGTGTATTTACCAAAGGGCCAGTGTATGGTCTGATACTTTACTCTATTTGAATTGAAGGCAGGGAGTTCAATTTAATGCAATTCAATACATTTGTAATACAGCTTTATTTTATGGGTAGACATAGAGACACAACACACTCCTCAAACAGGGGACTTCTCCTCTCCTTTAAAATCCTGCTGCTGGTTTATAAAGCCTTGAATGGTTTAGGGCCTAAATACATTAGTGATCTGCTGCTGCCTTATGAACCATCCCGACCCCTCAGGTCGTCTGGGACGGGTCTACTTTCTGTTCCAAGAGTCAGAACTAAACACGGAGAGGCAGCGTTCAGCTTTTCTGCTCCACACATCTGGAACAAGGTCCCTGAGAGCTGCAGGTCTGCAGAGACCCTCAGCCTCTTTAAATCCAGACTGAAGACCTTTCTGTTTGCTGTTGCCTTTAATTAAACCAGATTCTACATTTCACTACTGCATTTTATATCTTAAACTGCACTGCAACTTTTATTCAATTCTGTATCTATCTATTTCTGCTTTTTGCCTTCTAACTGTTTTTTATTGTTTTAATGATTGTTCTTAATTGTTTTTAAATCTTTTATTTTGGATTGTGTAATTGTTTTTAATTGTTTTTAAATCTTTTATTCTGCATTGTGTTTTTATGCTTTTAATGGCTGTATGTGAAGCACTTTGAATCACCTTGTGTTGAAATGTGCTATACAAATAAACTTGCCTTGCCTTGCCTTGCCTTGCCTTGCCTTGCCTCCTCTCATTCTAATAATGCAGGGTCACTCTCTCAACCCAGGGTGGGGGAGCTTTACTTGCTCGATTGTCTCCCGGAAAACGCCGACGTGTAGATCAGGGTCTCCCGAGCGTCTCGGTCCAGACCGCAGCCTTCTAGGTGATCCACAGCCTGATCTGGGCCTGATTTAGTGTCGAAACTGCACCAACGTTTGCAGGCAGAGCACCGCTTCAGTTGTAGTACACCGTTTCCGCCAAGAGAGGGAGTCCTTGCCTAAGGAATAAACTTCAAGTGACCGTGTATTTACCAAAGGGCCAGTGTATGGTCTGATACTTTACTCTATTTGAATTGAAGGCAGGGAGTTCAATTTAATGCAATTCAATACATTTGTAATACAGCTTTATTTTATGGGTAGACATAGAGACACAACACACTCCTCAAACAGGGGACTTCTCCTCTCCTTTAAAATCCTGCTGCTGGTTTATAAAGCCTTGAATGGTTTAGGGCCTAAATACATTAGTGATCTGCTGCTGCCTTATGAACCATCCCGACCCCTCAGGTCGTCTGGGACGGGTCTACTTTCTGTTCCAAGAGTCAGAACTAAACACGGAGAGGCAGCGTTCAGCTTTTCTGCTCCACACATCTGGAACAAGGTCCCTGAGAGCTGCAGGTCTGCAGAGACCCTCAGCCTCTTTAAATCCAGACTGAAGACCTTTCTGTTTGCTGTTGCCTTTAATTAAACCAGATTCTACATTTCACTACTGCATTTTATATCTTAAACTGCACTGCAACTTTTATTCAATTCTGTATCTAACTATTTCTGCTTTTTGCCTTCTAACTGTTTTTTATTGTTTTAATGATTGTTCTTAATTGTTTTTAAATCTTTTATTTTGGATTGTGTAATTGTTTTTAATTGTTTTTAAATCTTTTATTCTGCATTGTGTTTTTATGCTTTTAATGGCTGTATGTGAAGCACTTTGAATCACCTTGTGTTGAAATGTGCTATACAAATAAACTTGCCTTGCCTTGCCTTGCCTTGCCTTGCCTCCTCTCATTCTAATAATGCAGGGTCACTCTCTCAACCCAGGGTGGGGGAGCTTTACTTGCTCGATTGTCTCCCGGAAAACGCCGACGTGTAGATCAGGGTCTCCCGAGCGTCTCGGTCCAGACCGCAGCCTTCTAGGTGATCCACAGCCTGATCTGGGCCTGATTTAGTGTCGAAACTGCACCAATGTTTGCAGGCAGAGCACCGCTTCAATTGTAGTACACCGTTTCCGCCAAGAGAGGGAGTCCTTGCCTAAGGAATAAACTTCAAGTGACCGTGTTTTTGCCAAAGGGCCAGTGTATGGTCTGATACTTTACTCTATTTGAATTGAAGGCAGGGAGTTCAATTTAATGCAATTCAATACATTTGTAATACAGCTTTATTTTATGGGTAGACATAGAGACACAACACACTCCTCAAACAGGGGACTTCTCCTCTCCTCTCATTCTAATAATGCAGGGTCACTCTCTCAACCCAGGGTGGGGGAGCTTTACTTGCTCGATTGTCTCCCGGAAAACGCCGACGTGTAGATCAGGGTCTCCCGAGCGTCTCGGTCCAGACCGCAGCCTTCTAGGTGATCCACAGAACATACACTGGACCATTGGATAGATTTCTTAGAGAGAGAGAGAGAAAGGGAGAGAGAGAGAGAGAGAGAGAGAGAGAGAGAGAGAGAGAGAGAGACCATTTGCAGAGAGGGTCTCTAAAGGATGCAGTCAGTGAGGAGGAAAGAGAGAGGGGGGGGCGGCAGGGGTCGTACAGCAGCGCGCCGAGTGTCTCATATGCAGCTCCAGAGCCAACGGTGACTGGTCTCGTGGAGGAACCGAGCTTCAGTGTCTGTGGCTACCATCGCTGTGACTACTTGTAAACTTTGTACAATAAATGACCTGACTCTGTACCCAGAGACGTTTTTATTTTATTTTATTTTTTTACTTTTCACTCATCTATGTGCGACACATATTATTTCACGTTACAAAAAAAGTGCACAACATCACATGGGACCATTTTCTTTTTACCTCGCAAAAGCTGGGGAGGGAGATCCTAAAGAGGAAGCTGACCGAGGTGTGAACGATATGGAGGAAAGAAATCTGAACATACATTGTTGGATTTCTTCAAAGTTCAAGACCAGAGAGACAGCGAGACATGCAGTCAGTGAGGAAGAAAGACATGAGCGCGCAGCTGTCGTACAGCACAGCGCCAAGTGATAAATACAGTCAGTGAGGAGGACAGAGGGGGGGATTTCCGAGAAAGCTGGACTCTGTCTGATTTTCGAGAAAGCTGGACTCTGTCTGATTTTCGAGAAAGCTGGACTCTGTCTGATTTTCGAGAAAGCTGGACTCTGTCTGATTTTCAGATATGTTTTAAAAGTTAAAGTTGTTTCTTCCAAAAGGGCATTTTATTTGTACCCATAGACGTTTCTATTTTTTGTTTTTACTTTTCACTCATCTATGTGCGACACATATTATTTCACATGTTACAAAAAAAGTGCACAACATCACATGGGACCATTTTCTTTTTACCTCGCAAAAGCTGGGGCGGGAGCTCCTAAAGAGGAAGCTGACCGAGGTGTGAACGATATGGAGGAAAGAAATCTGAACATACATTGTTGGATTTCTTCAAAGTTCAAGACCAGAGAGATAGAGAGAAAGAGAGAGGCGGCCGTGAGAGGGACAGCGAGACATGCAGTCAGTGAGGAAGAAAGACATGAGCGCGCAGCTGTCGTACAGCACAGCGCCAAGTGATAAATACAGTCAGTGAGGAGGACAGAGGGGGGGATTTCCGAGAAAGCTGGACTCTGTCTGATTTTCGAGAAAGCTGGACTCTGTCTGATTTTCGAGAAAGCTGGACTCTGTCTGATTTTCAGATATGTTTTAAAAGTTAAAGTTGTTTCTTCCAAAAGGGCATTTTTTTTGTACCCATAGACGTTTCTATTTTTTGTTTTTACTTTTCACTCATCTATGTTTGACACATATTATTTCACATGTTACAAAAAAAGTGCACAACATCACATGGGACCATTTTCTTTTTACCTCGCAAAAGCTGGGGAGGGAGATCCTAAAGAGGAAGCCGACCGAGGTGTGAACGATATGGAGGAAAGAAATCTGGACATACATTGTTGGATTTCTTCAAAGTTCAAGACCAGAGAGACAGCGAGACATGCAGTCAGTGAGGAAGAAAGACATGAGCGCGCAGCTGTCGTACAGCACAGCGCCAAGTGATAAATACAGTCAGTGAGGAGGACAGAGGGGGGGATTTTCGAGAAAGCTGGACTCTGTCTGATTTTCGAGAAAGCTGGACTCTGTCTGATTTTCGAGAAAGCTGGACTCTGTCTGATTTTCAGATATGTTTTAAAAGTTAAAGTTGTTTCTTCCAAAAGGGCATTTTTGTTTTGTACCCATAGACGTTTCTATTTTTTGTTTTTACTTTTCACTCATCTATGTGCGACACATATTATTTCACATGTTACAAAAAAAAGTGCACAACATCACATGGGACCATTTTCTTTTTACCTCGCAAAAGCTGGGGCGGGAGCTCCTAAAGAGGAAGCTGACCGAGGTGTGAACGATATGGAGGAAAGAAATCTGAACATACATTGTTGAATTTCTTCAAAGTTCAAGACCAGAGAGATAGAGAGAAAGAGAGAGACCATTTGCAGAGAGGGTCTCTAAAGGATGCAGTCAGTGAGGAGGAAAGAGAGAGGGGGGGGGGGGGGCAGGGGTCGTACAGCAGAGCGAGCAAGTCATACATTTACTCCTCAGCCGATGTACGCTGTGGTCTCGTCGAGGAACACAGACTCAGTGTCCTGCCTACCGTTGCTGTAAACGTTGTACAATACATTACTTGACTCTGTCCCTGCAGCTTTTTTCACTCATTGATGTTTGACACAGTACCTCACTTGTTACAAAACTCGAAGCGCTCTGCTCGGTTTGGCTCTCGATAAATCAAAGGCCTCGCAGCGTGTGTTATTTAGCGCAGTGGGGGAGAGCGAGAGAGAGTTTGAGCTCCAAACCCGACTACACAGAACAGGCCGTGGGCTCGAACGCACTAAGCACCCAGAAACATACAGTTACTTTTGTTTCAAAGCTGGACTCTGTCATTTTTTCGGGAAAGCTGGACTCAGTCTGATTTTCAGATTTTTTTAAAAGTTAAAGTTTTTTCTTCCAAAGGGGCTTTTTTGTTTGTTTCAAATACATTGTTGAATTTTTCAAGACATAAAAAACGTTATGGTTTCAATCTTTTTTTTTTGAGCTCCAAACCCGACTACACAGAACAGGCCGTGGGCTCGAACGCACTAAGCACCCAAGAAACATACAGTTACTTTTGTTTCAAATACATTGTGGACTTTTTCAAAGTTCAAGACAAAAAAAATATTTGTTTTCAAATGAACCAAACTATTGTCCTGGACTATATTTTTGTGTTAGAGAGAGAGATAGAATGCAGTCAGTGAGAAAGAAAGAGGAATGGGGGGGGGGGGGGGGGTCCACACAGCAGAGGGAGCAAGTCATGCAGGACACTCTGGCAGCGCTGCACAGCTCCTTCAGCCACCGGTGTGTGAAGGAGAGGTACCGCAAGTCCTTCCTCCCTGCTGCTGCCAGACTGCACAAGCAACAAGCTGACCTCCAGTAGCCCACAAACATTCTGGACTCTCAATACTTGAACACTTTTTATCACTCTGGTCACTTTAACCCATTCTGGTGCAATATTTTTGTAATATTTGTAATTTTGTATATTCAATATTCTACTGTACATTCAATTTTCTTCTTTACTGTTTTATTATGTTTATTACTGTTTATTTATATTACTTGATTTTTTATCTTTTACGTACTGAGCAATGCTGCTGTAATCCTGTAATTTCGCCACTGCGGGACTAATAAAGGATTATCGTATCTCTTATTTTATCTTATTTACTCCTCAGTTGATGTACGCTGTGGTCTCGTGGAGTTGCTGTGACGACTTGTAAACCTTGTAAAATAAATGACCAGACTCTGACACCGGAGACCTTTTTATTTTTTATTTTCACTCATCGATGTTTGACACATATTATTTCACATGTTACAAAAACCTGGGAAACACCGCTCGGTTTACCTCTCAATTGGCACGATGGCCGAGATCACGGGAACGTTCCCCGGGGCTCTGTACCAGTGTGCTGTGATACTGTGATCCGAGTAGAATACACACTGCAGCCTGCGCCTGGTCACTGAGCCTGTAAATATACAACAGTATTAGCCAATAAACACATAGGAAATGCGTGGATTAAAATGCAAATAGACAAATAGAAAGACAACAAATCCAGAGAGATAGAAAAAGATATTTAGAGAAAGAGAAACATCATACAGAGAGAGAGAGACAGACATAAGAGTGGCAGACGGAGGAATAAAGAGAGAGATTGAGAGTGTGGAAATACAAACATATTGAGATAGAAAATAAGAGAGGGAAAGACGGACAGAATATGGAGATAAATACAGGGAAATGAGGGGGAGAGACAGAGCGAGGAGGGGGACATAGAGACAGGCAGGGGGGAGAGAGAGGCAACAATAGTTGTTCTGCTATTTATATTTTATATTTCATGTTTAATGCTGTTTGCACCGGGGATTAGAGGGAAACGCTATTTCAATTATCTGTATGTCCTGCACATATGGCATACGGAATGTCTCACAGCCCCCACCTCTTCTGCTCCACACACACACACACACACACACACACACACACACACACACACACACACACACACACACACACACACACACACACACAGACACACACACACACACACACACACACACACACACACACACACACACATAATGTACCTTCCGGGCACCCCTTCCATACCTCAATTGTTCTCTTCGTTCTTCCCATGTTCGACAGTTTATTTTATTTATTTACACGGATCCTTGAAGCTCAGGAGAAAGGCTGCAATACCCAATACAGTGAACTCGAACGAGAAGCTTCTACTGTATCAGAGGGATACAGCGCTCGATCGCTGGGGCTTATAACACCAGTTCACAAATATTGTTTTATTTCTCCTGGCTCCGTAGTACCATAGACCCCCCTCGACCGATGGTCGATTTATTTCAGGCATGATGGTTTTTGAGATGGTGTTTACAGCCAACCAGTTTGTATGGACTTCACCCGAGCAACTGGTTCATGTGAACAGTTCTGTTTGTGTTGACACCGTAAGGTTTCCACAGAAACTGTCAGACACTGTATTCACCACTCTTTACGTGTGTGCGACTAGATGTGCTTTTATTGTTTATTTCTCCCGGCGCCGTAGTACCATAGACTATGATCTTCCCTTGTATCGCCCTTTAATGCCTGGTCGATGGTCGATTTATTTCAGGCATGATGGTTTTTGAGATGGTGTTTACAGCCAACCAGTTTGTATGGACTTCACCCGAGCAACTGGTTCATGTGAACAGTTCTGTTTGTGTTGACACCGTAAGGTTTCCACAGAAACTGTCAGACACTGTATTCACCACTCTTTACGTGTGTGCGACTAGATGTGTTTTTATTGTTTATTTCCCCCGGCTCCGTAGTACCATAGACTATGATTTTCCCTTGTATCTCCCTTTAACCCCCCCCCCCCCCCCCATGCAGTATGGTCGGAATACCTTCCCCGCGTTGGTGTTCCGATACACACGGTTTCGTCAAATCACCAAGACGTACAAACCCACCCACACATTTCAAGAAACACAACAAATCTTTTATTTATTTACACGGATCCTTGAAGCTCAGGAGAAAGGCTGCAATACCCAATACAGTTAACTCGAACGAGAAGCTTCTACTGTATCAGAGGGATACAGCGCTCGATCGCTGGGGCTTATAACACCAGTTCACAAATATTGTTTTATTTCTCCTGGCTCCGTAGTACCATAGACCCCCCTCGACCGATGGTCGATTTATTTCAGGCATGATGGTTTTTGAGATGGTGTTTACAGCCAACCAGTTTGTATGGACTTCACCCGAGCAACTGGTTCATGTGAACAGTTCTGTTTGTGTTGACACCGTAAGGTTTCCACAGAAACTGTCAGACACTGTATTCACCACTCTTTACGTGTGTGCGACTAGATGTGTTTTTATTGTTTATTTCCCCCGGCTCCGTAGTACCATAGACTATGATTTTCCCTTGTATCTCCCTTTAACCCCCCCCCCCCCCCCCCATGCAGTATGGTCGGAATACCTTCCCCGCGTTGGTGTTCCGATACACACGGTTTCGTCAAATCACCAAGACGTACAAACCCACCCACACATTTCATGAAACACAACAAATCTTTTATTTATTTACACGGATCCTTGAAGCTCAGGAGAAAGGCTGCAATACCCAATACAGTGAACTCGAACGAGAAGCTTCTACTGTATCAGAGGGATACAGCGCTCGATCGCTGGGGCTTATAACACCAGTTCACAAATATTGTTTTATTTCTCCTGGCTCCGTAGTACCATAGACCCCCCTCGACCGATGGTCGATTTATTTCAGGCATGATGGTTTTTGAGATGGTGTTTACAGCCAACCAGTTTGTATGGACTTCACCCGAGCAACTGGTTCATGTGAACAGTTCTGTTTGTGTTGACACCGTAAGGTTTCCACAGAAACTGTCAGACACTGTATTCACCACTCTTTACGTGTGTGCGACTAGATGTGCTTTTATTGTTTATTTCTCCCGGCGCCGTAGTACCATAGATCTTCCCTTGTATCGCCCTTTAATGCCTGGTCGATGGTCGATTTATTTCAGGCATGATGGTTTTTGAGATGGTGTTTACAGCCAACCAGTTTGTATGGACTTCACCCGATCAACTGGTTCATGTGAACAGTTCTGTTTGTGTTGACACCGTAAGGTTTCCACAGAAACTGTCAGACACTGTATTCACCACTCTTTACGTGTGTGCGACTAGATGTGTTTTTATTGTTTATTTCCCCCGGCTCCGTAGTACCATAGACTATGATTTTCCCTTGTATCTCCCTTTAATTCAGTTACCAGAGGTATACTAAGAGTGATACCTACCACTTTGTATTTCTCTTCTAGATGCACGAGCTGATGGTAACACTGCAGGAGATGCTTTGTCTGTCATGCAGTCATGTAGTGGATGACAGGTCAAGCTCAGGATATCTGTTTTTGAAGATCTGCAAAGACAAAAACAAACATCAACAAACAAAATGTTCCGGAATAAGTATGTACTGCAGCTACGTGTGTGTGTGTGTGTGTGTGTGTGTGTGTGTGTGTGTGTGTGTGTGTGTGTGTGTGTGTGTGTGTGCGTGCGTGCGTGCGTGCGTTCATATATATATATATACACTGAGTCACTTTAGGAATTACACTAAGTAAATGCTAACACAGCACTGACCACTGTCCGATGTCATCAGCAAACCAAAAAGACCTTGAAATACACCGAGATGTGAAACGTCTAAAATCTCTACCCTCCCCTATGCGCAACATGGCTCGTAGAATGTTATATGAAAACGTTGCGGTTGCAAGGCCTTACGGCACAATGCTCGAACAGTACAACGCTCCTGTATCGTCTCGGCAAGCTACGGTGCCAACTGTTGATGTTACTCCTCCTAAAGCTGCAAAAGTGGTTAGACGTCATATGCGTCCAGACTTGAAACTGAACAGAAGACGCCTACCAGGCACCAAGCTGCGCCATGCAGGTGAGAGCTCCAAACAACCATTTGTTTCTTCAAATTGAACAATATGTTAACTGCGTGTGTGAGTGTGTGTGCGCGCGCCTCTGCACTGTAAACCAGCATACGTTAGCAAAGAAAGTGAGGTAATAAATTGCCTCACTGTTTTTAAGTTGATAAAACAAAAGGTATTCAAACCTAAAGGTTTGATGACTTGTCACTAGTACCTTTTGAGAACAGTTAAATTGAAATGCTCATTTAGCTCAACTAAAATATGTGCAGTTAATATGACTGAGTTTAGATTAAAGTGTTTATGAAGTTGCTCAGAGGTTCAGTGCGTGCGCGCAAACAACCAGTAAGCAACCCTAAAGTTCGGTCTTGGTTGAATATCACCTACTGCTGCAAAAATGGTCGACGTGGATTTATAACGTCGACGCGTCATGTATTATTTATATTATAAAAGATTCAGAGCTGCAGGTAATTACCATTCAGCATTGCAATGCACTACCGGAAGCGCAGGGGGCAGTATCGCTTCCATTGTCTATATGCACCAAGGCAAAGAAGAACTTGTTGATTCATGGCGGACAGAGTGGGAGAGCCGAAACAAGCTAAACCGAGAGCTTCAAAAGTCTGGGAATGTTTTACCAGCAAACAAAATAAAAAAGTACAAAGCAACATCTGCAAAACGGAATCATGTATTATTTATATTATAAAAAGATTCAGAGCTGCAGGTAATTTTCATTCAGCATTGCAATGCACTACCGGAAGCGCAGGGGGCAGTATCGCTTCCATTGTCTATATGCACCAAGGCAAAGAAGACGAACTTGTTGATTCATGGCGGACAGAGTGGGAGAGCCGAAACAAGCTAAACCGAGAGCTTCAAAAGTCTGGGAATGTCTTACCAGCAAACAAAATAAAAAAGTACAATGCAACATCTGCAAAACGGAATTAGCATTTCATTCCAGCACCACGGCAATGCGTGAACATTTGAAACGGAGGCATCCTGGAGCCACCACGTCTTCTGCTTACATGTTGGAAACAACGTCTCATGGAGGATGCTTGCTAACGCGACTTCAGTTATGTTACGTGCAATGTAGTTAATCAGTGAATTATTAGAGTAGCCTGTCTTTTCCTTCGTTCTGAATAGTTAACCTCCTCCACTTATCATTATTCAAAGTAAATATTGTGGAAAAGTAATGTCATATCAACACAATTACGAGAGATTTACTCTAGCATTATACAAAACTATGATACTATAGCCTACAACGTGATAAAGCTTTGTGGTGTTTTTCTCCTTCTCTTTTAGTACTAAGCAAAGGCGTGTGGACGAGTTTGTCCTGAAGAGAGGCTCATGCACCCCTCAGATGGCAGGAGTCTTGAGCCAGCCTCACTCCAGAGCATGTCAATATGCTCACGTTTTTACTTTGCAATTTGAAAAGGTGTGTGAAGTGTGTGTGCCCCTGAAGTCATTTTGATTTATTTTTTAAACCCTTAGTCGGGAAGGATGGACTAATTTGTTTAACCTTCGGACTTTGAATGTCTGATTAGTTTGCACTTGCAGAGGCTTGATTGTTATTTTGAGTTACTTTTAAAACTTTATTTGCACTGTACTTTTAAAAGCATATTTGCACTCTAATTTGTATTACTATTTTGTTTATTTAGATTTATATTGTGTTTGCTCGGCAATGCAGCCTGCTATATTTAGCCGCTAGTTCGTTGTTTGCTAAGTGGTGACCATAGAAGATGCAATGTCTGTACAGAAATGATGCCTTATTAGTTTTATTCAGCTTTGTAGTTGTTACTACTTTACATAGAGTTGAGTAATTATCAGGGGCGTCGTTAGGCCTGTTTAGGAGGCTGAAGCCCCCCTACAATGTTCTTCAGCCCCCCCAAATAAGCATTGTGATTTTTTTTTTTTTTTTTTTTAAATTAAACTATTGCTTTACACATGTTTGTTCACCCGTGTGAACATGCTACATATGTGAGTGTCGTTCTGGTTTGTATGTTTCTCCCCCTTCAAATCGCAATCCAATAGCCTCTCATCATACCTAACAATAAAAGCCCGGGCACTAGGACCTTGGGGAGTCTGCATCGCTGGCTTTCTCACTCTGCCAAGTAACGTCTCTCATCAAGACAGCAGGATTACAGCCAAGGAGTTTAGCTCATAGTAAATGGTGCACGGAGTGAAATTGTAAGTAAAGGTAGTTACAGAATGTGGCTATCTGTAGTTGTTAACGAGTGTTACCTGCTTAAATTTCTCTCGATTTGTGAAAAGTTCATATTTGTGT
>JALIGO010000106.1:0-50000 GCA_023566465.1 Cottus gobio | reverse complement strand
CCTAAAGCTGTTCCGTTTTATTGTGTGGTACACATTGTGCATTTTCTTTCTTACTTCATATTTACCTGTGACCGTTTGTTGCTAGCTGCTACGACTAAACGTCTGCCTGGGGCTGAATGAAGTATCTCTCTATCTCTCTCTCTCTCTCTCTCTCTCTCTCTCTCTCTCTCTCTATTTCTCTCTCTCTCTCTTTCTCTCTCTCTCTCTCTTTCTCTGTCTGTCTAAAGGTGGCTCCGGTAACCAGAAAAGTGGCAAAAAAAGGAAGACAGCTCGATTCTGTGACGGCAGCTGGTCCTCCAATTACTGCATCAGTAGCGACGTTGCAGACCATTCTAAACAGAGAAGATCGAAATACAAGTGTAGAGACGTTGCCGATCCACTGACCATGTCCCAGACCCCGTCCATGGCCCCTCAGTCCCCATCTACAGAGACCGTGTCCCGTCATGATTCTGAGTTGAATGCAGCTGTGCATTCCATCCAATGTGACCTGTATGTGTAGCACACAATTCTTGATGTGATACTTTCTGCTGAGCGTTGTGTAATGCTATTTTAAGGTGGTGACCTCGTTCTTTCTTTATGTTTACAGTGACTTAGCGGAGGATTATATCGAGGACGATGCAATGCATGCAAACACTTCCCAGTTCCAGCTTATTCTCGATGAAGCTGAGGCACATTTCAGTGAAACAGAGACTCTGACCAACCCTGTCACTGCTGCAACTGAGCCTGTCTCCAGTGTGGGACCTTCTCCTGGTGTACCCACAATTGTGGAGATGGAAACCGGTTGTAGTAATCTCACTTCGTTCAAAGGCGACGCACTGAGCCGTCTAGTGAAAGCATGTCGGGTCCTAGACAGGCAGTCTGTACAACCTCTAGAGCCCCAGCAGTTCCAAGAACATCAGAAGCATTCATCCCCCACCCCTTCCCAACCTGAGGTGGTCGCCTATCAAGCACTCAACCTTGCCACGATGTCCACTGACACACTGCTGGCAATGGTGAAACAATTAATCATATGTTCCAACTGTAACAAGACCTTCGACAGGGCCGTGATCTGTGATGATTACATGATTCAACTCAACAGACCTATCCAATGTGCATGTGGCTGTGTAACCTGCACACTATGTTACCGAGCACAACGTGGCTGCCGCATACACAATGCATCATCCTCCGACGGCCATGTTAACACCGCAGTCAGCAACCTAGCCTGCTGCCCTGTTCTGGCGAATGTTGGAGAGTGGGACCTTGAGCTTGAGATTAATGACACATTTAAGACGGATGACGAAGTTGACAGTCATGTGCAGAATTTAATGAATGAGACGCAGGTCCCTGGTACTACAAGGCTGCGAGACAGTAAGTGTATTTTTGTCTCACTAGACACCCTCTCTTGATTGCGACTACACCTGTAACTGACATCCCGTGTTTGTTTATCCTCACAGTTTTCAAACATCTCAACATCAAGAGAGACAGCATGTCTTTCAAGTACTGGATAAACGAAGCAATGCCAGAGGAGGTTGCCTACCGGTATGTCTGCATCCCTCACATTCCAGGTTTCTGGGATCACGTTCTGGTGGGAACGCGTACTCCACCCAGGATGGAGAAGATGATCGGTCCTGATGAGTACCTGCCGAAACTGTTCAATGCGTCTCTTGGTGTCTTCACCTTTCACTGGTGCTGTTTTGTGCTGAAGAAACAGATCATCTTGGCTATGTGGTGCACTTCGAAGCCCAGGGTTGGGCATCCTAAGGTATTCTCGATCGTTAACAGCGCGCTGAAAAGCTTTACCGCGACCATAGAGTTTAGAAGAATGGTCTTTTATCTATCTAGGTGGTTTACAGCTCAGTACGAGTCACCTGCTCAGTACGAGGCACAGGTTGAAAGGCGGCTCAATGTGGTATTGGATTGCAAACCTTCAGAAGGCAGTTTGGTCAATATCATATCATTGTTGGCCTTCAAGAGTGGGATGGAAAGATTAATGCCTGGGTTTCCCAAACATCAGGGTGCAGATGCTGTGAATTACCGTTTAAACCTCAAGAATGCCAACCTTATGTTCACCTGCCCCAATGAAACCACGACAGTTAGTTACATAGACATTGTCGAGGAGTTTAAAGTCTACAGCAGTGATCTTGATTTGTACCAGTCTGAGTGAATGAGACAAAGTGTGCTCACAGAGATTTGCAGGTACTATTAGGCGGTAGAGGAACTATGTATGTCACTTTACTGGTGTAGTTTCAGGTGGGTATCGCATTGTGTGGGTGCATGGTGCTTGGTTATTATATGTTCTGTGACATGCAGAATGGAATATGTTTGCCATGTCGTGCTATATGTGTAGCATAATTGTTTTTATAATTGTGCATGTACACGTCGTTTATGGTACCATCTTTCTTATACCTGTATACTCCAGAAGTCTACATTTTAATCATGATTATGTATGTATGTGTGTATATATTATATCAAAAACATTCTGTTTGAATTGATGTCTTGTTTTCTAATTGTTCCTTTTCATTTTGTTGTGTGTAAAGTGTCTTTGAGTGGCTTGAAAAGCGCTATAGAAATAAAAAATATTATTATACACCCTTTGTGATACCACAGTTTGTATACCATATGTCTACATTCAACCTCATATCTCTTTATGGGGAATGGTACATGTGTAAAATGCTGTACGGTTGTGTACCTATGATGTGCACACCATTACTCACACACACACACACACACACTTCCAACAGGCTTTTTATTATACAACAATGCCAAGACCTTCAGTGACACAGCATCCATTTAATGACACAGCTTCCGTTTATCTACACTCATTCTCAAACCATTCTTAAGACATTGCAGCCTATTGACCTTACATGAAACTGTTTATTAAATTGCTCACTCCAGAAGAGCTCTATTGGTAGAGAGGCATGCATATTGGTGGACCTGATCCGCTTCAGAGGCACAAAATCGAATTAATCGGGTCATAATAGTGCCCGTGTGAGCCAGGGAGGCCTCCAAATTGGCCAAATGATGTACATGATAGGTCTGTGAGCAAGAAAGTTTAGTGCATTCAGTACCTTTATTTAACCAATAGATGGAGCCCTTACCCTTCGAATAGAATTTTCCTTCAGCAGCAGCAGCGTGCTTTTCACACGTTCAATGCAGCAAATTCAGCTCTAGAGGGAGAAAGGCAGGCATGTCAACATCAGGGGCATGCAAGGTGGCTCAAGAATAAGACTGCGATACTCGTATTTGGTGAGAAGCATGCAGTATTCAAAACACCCACAGTATGAGTTTTAAAACGGATATATGGGTATGTTTCACAGAATTGCTCAGCGATCGCCATGTAACACCAGTTGTATATGGCTCACTAACAACTTTGCACATATCTGAAGAGGAGAATTAAGCGTTCGTAAATGAAGAGAGCGAAATAGATAAACCCCAAGGGTATTAGAGGAATACATGAACTGTAAACGTCATAGCTCGCAATACCAAATATATTCAGCAAGAGAACACACACGTCCACATGAGTCATCTTGACAGATTATCCTGTTCCTCCTGCTAATTAACCCACACGCTGCTTTCCACGGCTGTGGACTGTGGGCATTTTGAATTGGATTTAAAAACACCCCCCCTCCCATCATCTCCCTAAATGTCTAGTTGTTAACCCTCGTGTTGTCCTCACTCATCCCGTATACACCCCGTGTCTTGCGGGTCAAACTGCCTTTGCTAAAGAGCCTCTCTCTTAGTGCGATCACACCGAGGCTGACTACGAGGGTTACACAGATGTGAACGGTGGTGGGAATACTCTTGTTTTTCTTACAATACATCCGTAGATCACTAGTGTGTGTGTGTGTGTGTGTGTGTGTGTGTGTGTGTGTGTGTGTGTGCGTGCGCGCGCGGCTCTTATTGATGGCACTTTGTAGTTGAATTGTATCGAAGAAATTATACTTTTCTCGATTCTCGTTGTTCCGATTCTCGTTTTGTACTCACGGTGGAACGCACTCATCGTAAGTCGCTTTGGATAAAAAGCTGCAGCTAAATTAAATGTAACGTTACTCGCCACGTCTTGGCTTTTTTTTTTTTTTTTTTTGCCCAAAAGCTGACTTTGAGATCAAGCAGCGACAAAGTATAAATGAACACAACTGCATTTGTTACGAGGTATTTTATTTTTGTTTCTCTCTGTTGTACAAAGCATATCCCCGGCCCTACAAATGACAAACAAATGGTAACCCCATACGTTTATAATATAAAGAAAATGAAAGACATAAAACAAAAACAAAACATTCACTCTATAGACACACACACACACACACACACACAAACAGGTCACAAAAAACCTTCTTCACTCGGACACACATTCCCAGCGTTTTTCAATCGTTTCCAACTCTTCGAGTTTGACCTCATCCTCGGCGATCACGAGATCGTACATTCTGGAGATTTCGCCAGTCACATCGTCAACGCCTTTGAGGTCGTGCAGGACCCGCGCCGCGGCTCCCCGGATTTGCTCGTAGCCGGCTCGGACGCCTTTCATAGACAGGTAAAGAGATACGGCAGGCACGAAACCGTCGGTCCACACCCGTTTCATTAGCCGTTGAAAGTGAATCCCGTAGAACGTCTCCTCCACGGGCCACATACAGGCATGTCGCATCTGACTGGGGTGACTGACCCGACACCCGTCGCACACCTCTACAGCGTATCGACGCAGGACGGTGTTCAACAAATGTAACACGCTGATTCGAACACCGGTTAGGAACGCCGGTGACACATTTGCACCCGGTCCGTCGTCGGTGTCGGACCAAGGCCAGTCTTTGTTTCTGGAGACCTCGTCGTCGTCCCCCTCCTCCTCCTCCTCCTCCTCCTCCTCCTCCTCCTCCTCCTCAGTATCAGCAGACAACGGTAGAGCAGTCGGGGTCGGCGACGGGTTGCAACTCCACCGAGACGGAGAGGCCGGCGGGCCGGGAGCGGTCCATCCCGGGGGTGCATTGGCGTTCTCGCCGTCTAATACGTCCATCTGCGAGACGGGGTTCTTCCCGGCCGCGAGACCCTCCGTCCGTCGTATCCCGGGCCGGGGAGCGTCAGCCGACGCGCCGTTAGGTACACGGCCCGCAGGCACATCCAGACCACGGTCGGTCGGGGCGATCGTCCCGTCCGGACGACGCGGAGACGACATCTCGCTTTGACTCCGAGCCACGCGAACGCCAACAGCGACGACAGAACAACAACAAGGGCGACGGCGACGGCAGCGGCTATAACATCCGGATGCTCCAGCAAAAGCAGCAGCAGGAGCGCCAGCAGCAGCAGCGGCGGCAGCAGCATCGGCAGCGGCAGCGGCAGCAGGAGCAGCAGGTCAACGAAGAAGGTCCGGAGGCGAATGAAATGACAGCGTCTAACAGACCTATATATATATATTTTTTTTTCTTCTTTTTTTCTTATCCTTTCTTTCCCCCCCCCCCCCCCCAAACACACAAAGAGGATAAGCGGTTCAGATAACGGACGGACGGACGGACGGACAACGCAAGGCCCTAAACCTCGGCCGATCGCGGCGCGCACTCGGACAGTAGGGCAGCGCGCAGCCCTTGCAGATGTACTTGTTGCAACCGCTGCACACGGTGTGCGTTTTACAGTCCTTCTTCGGCGGGCAGATCTGACACCTCTTCCGCTTACTCGCGGCCCCGCGCGTCGAGGCGGCGGCGGCGGCGGCCGGGTCGGCGGCGTCGACGGCCGGGTCCTCGGGCCCGTCTCGAGCTCTAGCCCTCTCGGTCGCGGCTTTCACGACCGCGGCGGAGGCCGGCGTGCGGGGCGGACGCTCCCGCCTCTCCATGAACGGGGACGCGAGCGCCTTTCCCAGCTGCTCGAGGAACACCCTCCTCTTGTTCCGCTTGCCGGGCATCCAGTCGGGGTTGGTCTCTCTCCATATCACGAAGGCGTTGTGGGCGGACACGTCGAGGATGTTGTGGAAGACGACCAGGGGCCAGCGGGCGGTCATCCTTCGGCAGCTGTACGTCCCGGTCACCTTGTCGAGGTTGTCCACGCCGCCTTTGTTGCGGTTGTAGTCGAGGACGATGACGGGCTTCCCGTCCGCTCGATCGGCGACGTCGCCCTCGGCGTGCCGCGTGCTCATGAGCACCACGTTCTTGCCCTTCCTCGGCAGGTAGGACACGAGCGTGGCGGCGGGCGTGAAGGCAAACATTGACGAGAAGACGTCTCGCCGCTTGGACGCGAGCAGCGCCGGCGGGAGCTCGGGCTTGTTCTTTCGAACCGTGCCGACCACGGTGTTGTCCCTGAGCAGGAGCCGCCGCGCGAGTTCGTACGAGGTGAAAAAGTTGTCGCACGTGACGTTGCGCCCCCTCAGTCCCTCCGTGACGTCGAGCACGACCCGCATCCCCAGGTTCCTCTCCGGCCGTCCGTCGCTCGGCTTTCCGGTGTAGACCTGCATCTTCCAAGCGTAGCTGGATCTGGCGTCGCAGGCCACCCACGACTTGATCCCGTATTTCGCCGGCTTGCTGGGCATGTACTGCCGGAAAGGACAACGGCCTTGATGTTTTTTTTTTTTTTTTTGAGGAGAGGAGAGAGGAGAGAGGAGAGAGGAGAGAGGAGAGCAGGGGAGGATTGGAGAGAAGAGCAGGAGAAGAAGAGGAGGAGAAGAGAGTCCGTGAGCATTATTACTATCGTCGTCGTCGTTATTATTATTATCATCATCATCATCATCATCATCATCGTCACAAAAAAACAGAGCCAGCCGAGTACCTCTGAACGGAACCAGTTGCTCGTCCACCGTCACTTCGGGCCCCGGGTTGTAGAGTCGCGGCAGCCGCTCCACCCACGCGTCCCAGACCTCTCTCACGGCCGCCAGTTTGTCGGCGGCGCGTCTCGCCCCTCTCGTCTCGCGGTCGTCGAAGCGCAGCAGTCTGGAGTACGTGTGAAAGCGTTTGAGTGACATCGTGGCACGGAACACGGCCCTGCCGCTCTCGGCGTCCCACAGGCTGGCCGCGGCCTCGCCTCGGGACCTGTACACGCCCGCCAAGATCAGCAGGCCCACGTAGGCGCGCAGGTCGATCTCGTCCATCTCTTTCCAGCCGTCGCCGTATTTTCGCGAGCCCTCCAGATTCGTCATCTCCAGGATGATTCTCTCCACGGCCGGCGTGACGAACATGCGGAACGTCGAGGCGATGTCGCCGGCGTGGGACTTGGCGTACGCGGTCGGCCCGGGGGTCGTCATCATCGTAGCGCTCGGCGCCGTGCGTCCCTCTCGGTCGTACGCTACCGAGGACCACGATATTTCTCTGTTTTTCGACGGGAAGGTCTGTCTTTCGCCTCTCTGGGGGACTGCTGCTGCTGCTGCTGCTGCTGCTGCTGCTGGTGCTGCTGCTGTGGCTTCTTCTTCTGAACACGACCCATTTTCCTCGTCGTCTTCTTCTTCTTCTTCTTCTTCGTCTTGGTCTTCTTCTTGGTCTTCTTCTTCTTCTTCGTCTTCTTTTTCTAATTCTTCTTCTTCTCCTTCTTCTCCTTCTTCGTCTTCTTCTAATTCTTCTTCTCCTTCTTCTCCTTCTTCTTCTTCTTCTCCTTCTACTTCTTCTCCTTCTACTTCTTCTCCTTCTTCATCGTCGTCCTGCCGCCCTGTCGACGACGCGTCGTGCACTGCGTTGTTTTCTTCATCTGCTTCTTGTTCTTCTTCCGACATGTCTTCCACGTCCTCTTTCGTGTCACGTGTTTGTCGCCGAGCACCCGGGGAGAACCGCAAATCGGGAGCCTGACGTTCGGTGAAACGAATCGCAGCCATGATGGCGTTGGCAGAGCGGTGGAGAGGACCGCCGTCGCCGCGGCCGTCACCACGATCGGCACCGCGATCGGCACCGGCACCGCAATCGAGAACCTGACTTCTGGTGAAACGACGCGCGGTCATGATGACTTTGGCAGAGTGGCGACCGGCACCGCTTTGCGAATGATGAACTCGGTGCTCGTTCCCGCTTTGCGAATGCTAAATAGTGTGTACCTTTTATAAAGTGTTACCGCCTCGTGTCGTAGCCCACTCGATCTCGAGCCGCCCCGACGCACATCGGAGTCAAACGGATTGTCGAAAGCCGTGGGCTCGAGAGAGGAACAAAAAAAAAAAAAGAAAAAGACAAACAAACATTCACCCGGGACTGTGAGCCAACTCGGACTCGAGAAGTCTGACGGAGAAAAAAACAAACAAAAAAGAAACGATAGGGTTGGATGAGGTGCAGTCTCATGGGAGGTGGCAATATCGCCTACATAAAGGGGAGACGCGACGGACGCTGTTGCAGATCCGCATCGGAAAGCAGACATGTCCTCTGCAAACGGAGGCGCGGATGAGCCGGCCTGCGACGATTCCGCAGCGCGTTCTCCGCCGCCGTCGTTTTCCCCAGGTGGGCCTGGTTACGGCCGGTTGCCGACCGACGAACCCACGGTCTACTCCGACATCGTCCGCAGAGACGGAAGATACGTGGCCATCGGCATCGATCCGTACTTTGACGCAGGCATGGACATGCGCATCGCCCGGATGGAAGCCACGAACGGAGGCGAGAATATTCCGGCCGGCGACGAGTTCACACCGATCGACCTGTCGTCTCGGACGGCGGACCGGGCTCGTTCCGCGGACGGAGGCGCGGGAACGCCACATCCGCCGCCGAAACCGCCGAGAGAGGCGAGCGTCGCGCCCGGCGACGGGCTCTCGGGCTCCGGCAGAGAGGAGGAGGAGGAGGCGGCGCCGGCGGCGGCGTTAAACGACGAACCCGCGGTCCGCTCCGATACCCCCGCGGGCTCGGGTTCGAAATGGGGTCGGTTCGCGTGGTTGGGCGAGCCGGGCTCCATGGAGCGCGTCGGACCCCTCGGAGGTGACGCTCACCGATGTTCCGAGTACCGCCTGGAAATCTCTGCCTGGAAGCCGGGCGACACGTTTCTGAATCAGCACGCTTACTACGCCCGGGGAGGGTGCGCGTACCTCAATGCGACCTACACCGCCGAGCGTCTGAGGATCGAGATCGGGCAAGAGCGATTCCGCAGAGGGTTCGTCGCGCATCCGACCACGCTCGGGGCCCCGGCCCCGGCCCCGGCCGCTTGGAATCTCCCCGCCGCGGCGGTGCCGCCGAAGGATTGGATTTACGTGACGCTGGAAGCGCGTCCGTGGTGTTACGTGTGCGGCCGCTCGCCCGGGAATCACGGCTGGCAGTGTCGCCGGAGATCCGCGGAGCTGGCGGACAGGCTCCGCCGTACTATCCTCCGCATGCGGTTCGATCCCTGACCCCCCCCCCCCCCCGTGTCGGAAGATGCGTGTCGTTGCTTGTGACGCCGGAGCCGGACGCCTAAATAAAAATGAATAAATAAACGAATCGAAAGTTTCGAATGTTACAACTGTGTCCTGTGATCATTTTTATTTTTACTATTTTGTTTTTTTTTTTATGCGTGCGAGGCCTTTGAGGCCTCTGCGTTTCGTAACCTTCGTGATCGGCGAAATGACATTGTTGAAAATTAATGGAAATGGACGGACGTGGGTCATTTTGACCCCGGGGATAGAGTGAGAGATATGTATCCGTATAAGCGGACGTGGGTCATTAAGACCCCGGGATAAGGGGAGGGTTGTGGAGACACACACACACACACACACACACACACACACACACACACGGATGTGGGTCGTTTTGACCTCGGGACACCGGGAGGGTTGGGGGGGAATAAAAACACAAAAGGGACGTGGGTCATTTTGACCCGGGGGATAGAGTGAGAGATGTGTATCCGTGTAAGCGTACGTGGGTCATTATGACCCCGGGATAAGGGAAGGGTTGGGAGAGAGAACACACACAGGATATATATCTGTATAGGCTTACGTGGGTCATTTTGACCCGGGCAGATGTGTATGTGTATAAGCGGACGTGGGTCATATTGACCCCCGAGGATGAGGCGAGAGATGTGTATGTGTATAAGCGGACGTGGGTCATATTGACCCCCCCCCCCCCGAGGATGAGGCGGGAGATGTGCATGTGTATAAGCGGACGTGGGTCATATTGACCCCCCCCCCCCCCGAGGATGAGGCGGGAGATGTGTATGTGTATAAGCGGACGTGGGTCATATTGACCCCCGAGGATGAGGCGAGAGATGTGTATGTGTATAAGCGGACGTGGGTCATATTGACCCCCCCCCCCCCCCGAGGATGAGGCGGGAGATGTGCATGTGTATAAGCGGACGTGGGTCATATTGACCCCCCCCCCCCGAGGATGAGGCGGGAGATGTGTATGTGTATAAGCGGACGTGGGTCATATTGACCCCCCGAGGATGAGGCGAGAGATGTGTATAAGCGGACGTGGGTCATATTGACCCCCCGAGGATGAGGCGAGAGATGTGTATGTGTATAAGCGGACGTGGGTCATTTTGACCTCGGGACAAACGGGAGGGATAAGCGTACGTGGGTCGTTATGACCCCGGGATAGGAGCAGGGTTGGGAGAGAGAAACACACACACACACGCGGACGTGGGTCATTTTGACCCGGAAGATATGTATCCGTATAAGCTTACGTGGGTCATTTTGACCCGGGGCATACAGCGAGAGATATGTATGTGTATAAGTGTACGTGGGTCACTTTGACCCCGGGATAAGGGCAGGGTTGGGGGGGGGGGGGGGTGGTGGAGATAAACGCAAAACGGACGTGGGTCATTTTGACCCGGAGGATATGTATCTGTATAAGCTTACGTGGGTCATTTTGACCCGGGGCATAAGTATAAGCGTACGTGGGTCATTTTGACCTCGGGACAACGGGAGGGTTAAGCGGACGTGGGTCATATTGACCCCGAGGATGAGGCGAGAAATATGTATGCGTGTGTGTGTGTATAAGCGAACGTGGGTCATTTTGACCCCGGGACAACGGGAGGGTTGGGGGGGGAGAGAAACACAAAATGGACGTGGGTCATTCTGACCCGGGGGATAGAGTGAGATATATGTATCTGTCTAAGCGGACGTGGGTCATTTTGACCCCGGGACAACGGCAGGGTTGGGGGGATAAAACACAAAACGGACGTGGGTCGTTTTGACCCGGGGCATAAAGCGAGAGATATGTATGTGTATAAGCGTACGTGGGTCATTTTGACCCGGGGGATAGAGTGAGAGATATGTATCTGTATAAGCGGACGTGGGTCATTTTGACCCGGGGCATAAAGCGAGAGCTATGTATGTGTATAAGTGGACGTGGGTCATATTGACCCCGAGGATGAGGCGAGAGATATGTATGTATGTATGTGTGTGTATAAGCGGACGTGGGTCATTTTGACCTCGGGGACAACGGGAGGGTTAAAGAATACCTAGTTTACTTTATTTCATTCAATACGTGGTTCAGAACCACAGGTATAAAAGATTCATGATATTATATGAACATTCATGATATTCTATGATTCAATATTGAATTTTATATCACTTTACTGCCTGTAAATTTACTCTTTTTATGCTAAGAAAAGACGTTTCAGGCTGTTAATGTCAGGTGCGCGTGTAGGTCAGGACCCAAAAGCAGACGCGGGGCGCATAGGAGTAGTGGAAAACAAAAGAAAGGTTTATTCACAGTCACAGCCAGGGCAAAAGAAAACAAAGAATGTACTCAGCCGCTCCTCCTGGCGGCTCTCGTGGCTGGCTCGTGACGGGTTGCTTCGCTGAAGCTCTCGTAACTCGGCACGCTGAAGCTCTCGTAGCTCGGCTCGCTGATGACCTCGTAGCTCGGCTCGCTGACGCTCTCGTAGCTCGGCTCGCTGAAGCTCTCGTAGCTCGGCTCGCTGAAGCTCTCGTAGCTCGGCTCGCTGAAGCTCTCGTAGCTCGGCTCGCTGAAGCTCTCGTAGCTCGGCTCGCTGATGACCTCGTAGCTCGGCTCGCTGAAGCTCTCGTAGCTCGGCTCGCTGATGACCTCGTAGCTCGGCTCGCTGACGCTCTCGTAGCTCGGCTCGCTGAAGCTCTCGTAGCTCGGCTCGCTGATGACCTCGTAGCTCGGCTCGCTGACGCTCTCGTAGCTCGGCTCGCTGATGACCTCGCAGCTCGGCTCGCTGATGACCTCGTAGCTCGGCTCGCTGACGCTCTCGTAGCTCGGCTCGCTGAAGCTCTCGTAACTCGGCTCGCTGACGCTCCGGACAGGGGCAGTTGCCGTAATCACCCGACACCTGAGTTCCGGGAGGAAGCTGGCTTTAACCGCCATTAACGAGCCGGGATGAGTTGCAGCTGTGGGCGGTGGAAGCACTCCTCCCGCCTGTACCGCATCCGCCTGATTACCACACAGACACACAACTTGGCCGTAGCCAGAGTTACCTTGGCCCCACCTGGCGGAGGAGCCCTCCGGGTCCTCACAGTACCCCCCCCTCCCAACGACGCCTCCTGGCGTCCACGGAACTGCCGGGCCAGGGTGGGCGGAGGGGGCCCGGTAGGAGGGCCAAACACCCTTGCGACCACCGACCTCCCAAAACAACAAAACAACAACCTGAAACCAGGACAAGACCTGCAAGCTCGGGAGGACGAGCCGGAGGACGGGCCGAAGAACGGCCACCCGGCGGGGACTCAGGGGGACGGGCCGGAGGACGAGCCCCAGGCGGGGACTCAGGGGGACGGGCCGGAGGACGAGCCCCCAGGCGGAGACTCAGGAGGACGGGCCGGAGGACGGCCACCAGACGGAGACTCAGGAGGCCGTGCCGGCGGACGGGACCAACCAACCCTAAACGCGGGACGGGACCCACCAACCCTAGACTCGAGACGGGACTTAACCGGACGGAACTTGGGACGGGACTGGACCGGACAGGACTCGTGACGGGACTTAACCGGACGGAACTTGGGACGGGACGGGACTTAACCGGACGGAACTCGGGATGGAACATGGGACGGGACTCAACCGGACGGGACTCGACCGGACGGAACTTGGGACGGGACTCGACCGGACGGAACTTGGGACGGGACTCGACCGGACGGAACTTGGGACGGGACTCGACCGGACGGAACTTGGGACGGGACTCGACCGGACGGAACTTGGGACGGGACTCGACGGGACGGAACTTGGGACGGGACTCGACGGGACGGAACTTGGGACGGGACTCGACCGGACGGAACTTGGGACGAGTGTCGGCCGGACCGCCGACCGGACTCGAGGGACATGCGCCGGCCGGACCGCCGACCGGACTCGAGGGACATGCGCCGGCCGGGCCGCCGACGGGACTCGAGGGACATGTGTCGGCCGGACCGCCGACGGGACTCGAGGGACATGTGTCGGCCGGACCGCCGACGGGACTCGTGAAACCGGAGTCGGCCGGACCGCCGACAAGAATCGCAGGATACGAGCCGGGCCGGACTGCCGGCAGGGCTCGGGGATCAGGTGGCGGCCGGACCAACGGCGAGACAGGTGTCGGCCGGACCGCCGCCGGGACCCGTGAAACAGGCGTCGGCCGGACCGCCGACGGGACTCGTGAAACAGGCGTCGGCCGGACCGCCGACGGGACTCGTGAAACAGGCGTCGGCCGGACCGCCGACGGGACACGTGAAACAGGCGTCGGCCGGACCGCCGACGGGACTCGTGAAACAGGCGTCGGCCGGACCGCCGACGGGACTCGTGAAACAGGCGTCGGCCGGACCGCCGACGGGACTCGTGAAACAGGCGTCGGCCGGACCGCCGACGGGACTCGTGAAACAGGCGTCGGCCGGACCGCCGACGGGACTCGTGAAACAGGCGTCGGCCGGACCGCCGACGGGACTCGTGAAACAGGCGTCGGCCGGACCGCCGACGGGACTCGTGAAACGGGTGTCGGCCGGACCGCCGACGGGGCAGGTGGGGGAGCTGGGACCGGGACTAGCACCGTGACGGAACACGGGACCGGGGCTGACAGCGGCACAGGGGCAGAAACTGGGACCGGGGCTGAACGCGACACGGTGGCCGAAACTGGGCCCGGGGCTGAAAGCGACACGGTGGCAGAAACTGGGCTCGGGGCTGGCAGCGGCACGGGGGCAGAAACTGGGACCGGGGCTGAACGCGACAGGACACGGGGAGCTGGAGTCGGCCGGGACGCCGACAGGACACGTGGAGCGGGAGTCGGCCGGGGCGCCGACAAGACACGGGGAGCTGGAGTCGGCCGGGGCGCCGACAAGACACGGGGAGCAGGAGTCGGCCGGGGCGCCGACAAGACACGGGGAGCAGGAGTCGGCCGGGGCGCCGACAAGACACGGGGAGCAGGAGTCGGCCGGGGCGCCGACAAGACACGGGGAGCTGGAGTCTGGGAAGGTTTCAACAGGGTGCGGGGAGCAGGAATTGGAGGAGACGTCGACAGGGAACGGGGAGCAGGAATTGGTGGCTGCTTAAACAGGGTGCGGGGAGCAGGAATTGGAGGAGACGTCGACAGGACACGTGGAGCAGGAGGATGCGTGTCGTTGCTTGTGACGCCGGAGCCGGACGCCTAAATAAAAATGAATAAATAAACGAATCGAAAGTTTCGAATGTTACAACTGTGTCCTGTGATCATTTTTATTTTTACTATTTTGTTTTTTTTTTTATGCGTGCGAGGCCTTTGAGGCCTCTGCGTTTCGTAACCTTCGTGATCGGCGAAATGACATTGTTGAAAATTAATGGAAATGGACGGACGTGGGTCATTTTGACCCCGGGGATAGAGTGAGAGATATGTATCCGTATAAGCGGACGTGGGTCATTAAGACCCCGGGATAAGGGGAGGGTTGTGGAGACACACACACACACACACACACACACACACACACACACACACACACGGATGTGGGTCGTTTTGACCTCGGGACACCGGGAGGGTTGGGGGGGAATAAAAACACAAAAGGGACGTGGGTCATTTTGACCCGGGGGATAGAGTGAGAGATGTGTATCCGTGTAAGCGTACGTGGGTCATTATGACCCCGGGATAAGGGAAGGGTTGGGAGAGAGAACACACACAGGATATATATCTGTATAGGCTTACGTGGGTCATTTTGACCCGGGCAGATGTGTATGTGTATAAGCGGACGTGGGTCATATTGACCCCCGAGGATGAGGCGAGAGATGTGTATGTGTATAAGCGGACGTGGGTCATATTGACCCCCCCCCCCCGAGGATGAGGCGGGAGATGTGCATGTGTATAAGCGGACGTGGGTCATATTGACCCCCCCCCCCCCCGAGGATGAGGCGGGAGATGTGTATGTGTATAAGCGGACGTGGGTCATATTGACCCCCGAGGATGAGGCGAGAGATGTGTATGTGTATAAGCGGACGTGGGTCATATTGACCCCCCCCCCCCCCCGAGGATGAGGCGGGAGATGTGCATGTGTATAAGCGGACGTGGGTCATATTGACCCCCCCCCCCCGAGGATGAGGCGGGAGATGTGCATGTGTATAAGCGGACGTGGGTCATATTGACCCCCCCCCCCCGAGGATGAGGCGGGAGATGTGTATGTGTATAAGCGGACGTGGGTCATATTGACCCCCCGAGGATGAGGCGAGAGATGTGTATAAGCGGACGTGGGTCATATTGACCCCCCGAGGATGAGGCGAGAGATGTGTATGTGTATAAGCGGACGTGGGTCATTTTGACCTCGGGACAAACGGGAGGGATAAGCGTACGTGGGTCGTTATGACCCCGGGATAGGAGCAGGGTTGGGAGAGAGAAACACACACACACACGCGGACGTGGGTCATTTTGACCCGGAAGATATGTATCCGTATAAGCTTACGTGGGTCATTTTGACCCGGGGCATACAGCGAGAGATATGTATGTGTATAAGTGTACGTGGGTCACTTTGACCCCGGGATAAGGGCAGGGTTGGGGGGGGGGGGGGGTGGTGGAGATAAACGCAAAACGGACGTGGGTCATTTTGACCCGGAGGATATGTATCTGTATAAGCTTACGTGGGTCATTTTGACCCGGGGCATAAGTATAAGCGTACGTGGGTCATTTTGACCTCGGGACAACGGGAGGGTTAAGCGGACGTGGGTCATATTGACCCCGAGGATGAGGCGAGAAATATGTATGCGTGTGTGTGTGTATAAGCGAACGTGGGTCATTTTGACCCCGGGACAACGGGAGGGTTGGGGGGGGAGAGAAACACAAAATGGACGTGGGTCATTCTGACCCGGGGGATAGAGTGAGATATATGTATCTGTCTAAGCGGACGTGGGTCATTTTGACCCCGGGACAACGGCAGGGTTGGGGGGATAAAACACAAAACGGACGTGGGTCGTTTTGACCCGGGGCATAAAGCGAGAGATATGTATGTGTATAAGCGTACGTGGGTCATTTTGACCCGGGGGATAGAGTGAGAGATATGTATCTGTATAAGCGGACGTGGGTCATTTTGACCCGGGGCATAAAGCGAGAGCTATGTATGTGTATAAGTGGACGTGGGTCATATTGACCCCGAGGATGAGGCGAGAGATATGTATGTATGTATGTGTGTGTATAAGCGGACGTGGGTCATTTTGACCTCGGGGACAACGGGAGGGTTAAAGAATACCTAGTTTACTTTATTTCATTCAATACGTGGTTCAGAACCACAGGTATAAAAGATTCATGATATTATATGAACATTCATGATATTCTATGATTCAATATTGAATTTTATATCACTTTACTGCCTGTAAATTTACTCTTTTTATGCTAAGAAAAGACGTTTCAGGCTGTTAATGTCAGGTGCGCGTGTAGGTCAGGACCCAAAAGCAGACGCGGGGCGCATAGGAGTAGTGGAAAACAAAAGAAAGGTTTATTCACAGTCACAGCCAGGGCAAAAGAAAACAAAGAATGTACTCAGCCGCTCCTCCTGGCGGCTCTCGTGGCTGGCTCGTGACGGGTTGCTTCGCTGAAGCTCTCGTAACTCGGCACGCTGAAGCTCTCGTAGCTCGGCTCGCTGATGACCTCGTAGCTCGGCTCGCTGACGCTCTCGTAGCTCGGCTCGCTGAAGCTCTCGTAGCTCGGCTCGCTGAAGCTCTCGTAGCTCGGCTCGCTGAAGCTCTCGTAGCTCGGCTCGCTGAAGCTCTCGTAGCTCGGCTCGCTGATGACCTCGTAGCTCGGCTCGCTGAAGCTCTCGTAGCTCGGCTCGCTGATGACCTCGTAGCTCGGCTCGCTGACGCTCTCGTAGCTCGGCTCGCTGAAGCTCTCGTAGCTCGGCTCGCTGATGACCTCGTAGCTCGGCTCGCTGACGCTCTCGTAGCTCGGCTCGCTGATGACCTCGCAGCTCGGCTCGCTGATGACCTCGTAGCTCGGCTCGCTGACGCTCTCGTAGCTCGGCTCGCTGAAGCTCTCGTAACTCGGCTCGCTGACGCTCCGGACAGGGGCAGTTGCCGTAATCACCCGACACCTGAGTTCCGGGAGGAAGCTGGCTTTAACCGCCATTAACGAGCCGGGATGAGTTGCAGCTGTGGGCGGTGGAAGCACTCCTCCCGCCTGTACCGCATCCGCCTGATTACCACACAGACACACAACTTGGCCGTAGCCAGAGTTACCTTGGCCCCACCTGGCGGAGGAGCCCTCCGGGTCCTCACAGTACCCCCCCCTCCCAACGACGCCTCCTGGCGTCCACGGAACTGCCGGGCCAGGGTGGGCGGAGGGGGCCCGGTAGGAGGGCCAAACACCCTTGCGACCACCGACCTCCCAAAACAACAACCTGAAACCAGGACAAGACCTGCAAGCTCGGGAGGACGAGCCGGAGGACGGGCCGAAGAACGGCCACCCGGCGGGGACTCAGGGGGACGGGCCGGAGGACGAGCCCCAGGCGGGGACTCAGGGGGACGGGCCGGAGGACGAGCCCCCAGGCGGAGACTCAGGAGGACGGGCCGGAGGACGGCCACCAGACGGAGACTCAGGAGGCCGTGCCGGCGGACGGGACCAACCAACCCTAAACGCGGGACGGGACCCACCAACCCTAGACTCGAGACGGGACTTAACCGGACGGAACTTGGGACGGGACTGGACCGGACAGGACTCGTGACGGGACTTAACCGGACGGAACTTGGGACGGGACGGGACTTAACCGGACGGAACTCGGGATGGAACATGGGACGGGACTCAACCGGACGGGACTTGGGACGGGACTTGACCGGACGGAACTTGGGACGGGACTCGACCGGACGGAACTTGGGACGGGACTCGACCGGACGGAACTTGGGACGGGACTCGACCGGACGGAACTTGGGACGGGACTCGACCGGACGGAACTTGGGACGGGACTCGACCGGACGGAACTTGGGACGGGACTCGACGGGACGGAACTTGGGACGGGACTCGACCGGACGGAACTTGGGACGAGTGTCGGCCGGACCGCCGACCGGACTCGAGGGACATGCGCCGGCCGGACCGCCGACCGGACTCGAGGGACATGCGCCGGCCGGGCCGCCGACGGGACTCGAGGGACATGTGTCGGCCGGACCGCCGACGGGACTCGAGGGACATGTGTCGGCCGGACCGCCGACGGGACTCGTGAAACCGGAGTCGGCCGGACCGCCGACAAGAATCGCAGGATACGAGCCGGGCCGGACTGCCGGCAGGGCTCGGGGATCAGGTGGCGGCCGGACCAACGGCGAGACAGGTGTCGGCCGGACCGCCGCCGGGACCCGTGAAACAGGCGTCGGCCGGACCGCCGACGGGACTCGTGAAACAGGCGTCGGCCGGACCGCCGACGGGACTCGTGAAACAGGCGTCGGCCGGACCGCCGACGGGACACGTGAAACAGGCGTCGGCCGGACCGCCGACGGGACTCGTGAAACAGGCGTCGGCCGGACCGCCGACGGGACTCGTGAAACAGGCGTCGGCCGGACCGCCGACGGGACTCGTGAAACAGGCGTCGGCCGGACCGCCGACGGGACTCGTGAAACAGGCGTCGGCCGGACCGCCGACGGGACTCGTGAAACAGGCGTCGGCCGGACCGCCGACGGGACTCGTGAAACGGGTGTCGGCCGGACCGCCGACGGGGCAGGTGGGGGAGCTGGGACCGGGACTAGCACCGTGACGGAACACGGGACCGGGGCTGACAGCGGCACAGGGGCAGAAACTGGGACCGGGGCTGAACGCGACACGGTGGCAGAAACTGGGCCCGGGGCTGAAAGCGACACGGTGGCAGAAACTGGGCTCGGGGCTGGCAGCGGCACGGGGGCAGAAACTGGGACCGGGGCTGAACGCGACAGGACACGGGGAGCTGGAGTCGGCCGGGACGCCGACAGGACACGTGGAGCGGGAGTCGGCCGGGGCGCCGACAAGACACGGGGAGCTGGAGTCGGCCGGGGCGCCGACAAGACACGGGGAGCAGGAGTCGGCCGGGGCGCCGACAAGACACGGGGAGCAGGAGTCGGCCGGGGCGCCGACAAGACACGGGGAGCAGGAGTCGGCCGGGGCGCCGACAAGACACGGGGAGCTGGAGTCTGGGAAGGTTTCAACAGGGTGCGGGGAGCAGGAATTGGAGGAGACGTCGACAGGGAACGGGGAGCAGGAATTGGTGGCTGCTTAAACAGGGTGCGGGGAGCAGGAATTGGAGGAGACGTCGACAGGACACGTGGAGCAGGAGTCGGCCGGGGAGCCGACGGGATACAGGGAGCGGGCGTGACCGGCTTCCCCACAGCCACAGCCTGCGCTGAGTGCCCCCTCCGCCGGCGTCGACGGCCCGAGGCTCTGGCCTCCGGGTCAGAACCCCTAGCCCGTTGGAGGCACCGGGGCCCACCAAACGCCAGCCGGGCACCGGCCCAGGGATCCGGTTCGGGATCCTCCCCCACATTGGGATCCTGGTATCCCGGCTCCCGCACGTACCACCGGCCATTCCGAAAGTAGAACTGGGGGGGCTGCACCACCACCTCAGGATCCTTGTATCCGGGATCCCGCACGTAGTCCCGGGGCCCATCCAGGGCCATCCGGGGTTCCCTCCACTGGTCATACCAGGGATCCTCCACCTGACCGAAGTCACGCAGGAAGTCGTCGTCGTCGGAGTCGGGATCATACCAATCCCACCTGAGCGGCTGTGGGCTCTCCATCACCAACAGGGGGGGGAAAAACAAAAAAAAAGAAAAAACAAGTTTGCCGGCGCGGATCCACACCTGCCAACTAGCGCCCGCGCGTGCTGGGTCCTTGCTTTCTGGTCGGGTGATTCTGTGAGGTGCGCGTGTAGGTCAGGACCCAAAAGCAGACGCGGGGCGCATAGGAGTAGTGGAAAACAAAAGAAAGGTTTATTCACAGTCACAGCCAGGGCAAAAGAAAACAAAGAATGTACTCAGCCGCTCCTCCTGGCGGCTCTCGTAGCTCGGCTCGCTGAAGCTCTCGTAGCTCGGCTCGCTGAAGCTCTCGTAGCTCGGCTCGCTGATGACCTCGTAGCTCGGCTCGCTGAAGCTCTCGTAGCTCGGCTCGCTGATGACCTCGTAGCTCGGCTCGCTGACGCTCTCGTAGCTCGGCTCGCTGAAGCTCTCGTAGCTCGGCTCGCTGATGACCTCGTAGCTCGGCTCGCTGACGCTCTCGTAGCTCGGCTCGCTGATGACCTCGCAGCTCGGCTCGCTGATGACCTCGTAGCTCGGCTCGCTGACGCTCTCGTAGCTCGGCTCGCTGAAGCTCTCGTAACTCGGCTCGCTGACGCTCCGGACAGGGGCAGTTGCCGTAATCACCCGACACCTGAGTTCCGGGAGGAAGCTGGCTTTAACCGCCATTAACGAGCCGGGATGAGTTGCAGCTGTGGGCGGTGGAAGCACTCCTCCCGCCTGTACCGCATCCGCCTGATTACCACACAGACACACAACTTGGCCGTAGCCAGAGTTACCTTGGCCCCACCTGGCGGAGGAGCCCTCCGGGTCCTCACAGTTAAAACTACAACAGTGGATTTTCTTAAAGAATACCTATTTTACTTTATTTCATGCAATACGTTTCTCAGAACCACAGATATACAACATTCATGATATTCTATGATTCAATAGCGAAAGTTCTATCACTTTACTGCCGGTAGATGCATTTACACTTTTTATGCTCCGAAAAGACGTTTCAGGCTGTTAAAACTACAATAGTGGATTTTCTTAAAGAATACCTATTTTATTTTATTTCATGCAATACCTTTCTCAGAACCACAGGTATAAAAGATTCATGATATTCTATGAACATTCATGATATTCTATGATTCAATAATGCATTTTCTATCACTTTACTGCCTTTAGATGCATTTACTCTTTTTATGCTCCGAAAAGACGTTTCAGGCTGTTAAAACTACAACAGTGGATTTTCTTAAAGAATACCTATTTTATTTTATTTCATGCAATACGTTTCTCAGAACCACAGATATACAACATTCATGATATTCTATGATTCAATAGCGAAAGTTCTATCACTTTACTGCCGGTAGATGCATTTACACTTTTTTATGCTCCGAAAAGACGTTTCAGGCCGAACATAGTCCAATAGTGGATTTTCTTAAAGAATACCTAGTTTACTTTATTTCATTCAATACGTGGTTCAGAACCACAGGTATAAAAGATTCATGATATTATATGAACATTCATGATATTCTATGATTCAATATTGAATTTTATATCACTTTACTGCCTGTAAATTTACTCTTTTTATGCTAAGAAAAGACGTTTCAGGCCGAACATAGTCCAATAGTGGATTTTCTTGAAGAATACCTATTTTACTTTATTTCATGCAATACGTTTCTCAGAACCACAGATATACAACATTCATGATATTCTATGATTCAATAGCGAAAGTTCTATCACTTACTGCCTGTAGATGCATTTACTCTTTTTATGCTCAGAAAAGACGTTTCAGGCCGAACATAGTCCAATAGTGGATTTTCTTAAAGAATACCTAGTTTACTTTATTTCATTCAATACGTGGTTCAGAACCACAGGTATAAAAGATTCATGATATTATATGAACATTCATGATATTCTATGATTCAATATTGAATTTTCTATCACTTTACTGCCTTTAGATGCATTTACACTTTTTATGCTCCGAAAAGACGTTTCAGGCTGTTAAAACTACAATAGTGGATTTTCTTAAAGAATACCTATTTTATTTTATTTCATGCAATACGTTTCTCAGAACCACAGATATACAACATTCATGATATTCTATGATTCAATAGCGAAAGTTCTATCACTTTACTGCCGGTAGATGCATTTACACTTTTTATGCTCCGAAAAGACGTTTCAGGCTGTTAAAACTACAATAGTGGATTTTCTTAAAGAATACCTATTTTATTTTATTTCATGCAATACCTTTCTCAGAACCACAAATATACAATATTCATGATATTCTATGAACATTCATGATATTCTATGATTCAATAATGCATTTTCTATCACTTTACTGCCTTTAGATGCATTTACACTTTTTATGCTCCGAAAAGACGTTTCAGGCTATTAAAACTACAACAGTGGATTTTCTTAAAGAATACCTATTTTATTTTATTTCATGCAATACGTTTTTCAGAACCACAGATATACAACATTCATGATATTCTATGATTCAATAGCGAAAGTTCTATCACTTTACTGCCGGTAGATGCATTTACACTTTTTATGCTCCGAAAAGACGTTTCAGGCTGTTAAAACTACAACAGTGGATTTTCTTAAAGAATACCTATTTTATTTTATTTCATGCAATACGTTTCTCAGAACTACAGATATACAATATTCATGATATTATATGAACATTCATGATATTCTATGATTCAATATTGAATTTTATATCACTTTACTGCCTGTAAATTTACTCTTTTTATGCTAAGAAAAGACGTTTCAGGCCGAACATAGTCCAATAGTGGATTTTCTTGAAGAATACCTATTTTACTTTATTTCATGCAATACGTTTCTCAGAACCACAGATATACAACATTCATGATATTCTATGAACATTCATGATATTCTATGATTCAATAATGCATTTTCTATCACTTTACTGCCTTTAGATGCATTTACACTTTTTATGCTCCGAAAAGACGTTTCAGGCTATTAAAACTACAACAGTGGATTTTCTGAAAGAATTCCTATTTTATTTTATTTCATGCAATACGTTTTTCAGAACCACAGATATACAACATTCATGATATTCCATGATTCAATAGCGAAAGTTCTATCACTTTACTGCCGGTAGATGCATTTACACTTTTTATGCTCCGAAAAGACGTTTCAGGCTATTAAAACTACAACAGTGGATTTTCTTAAAGAATACCTATTTTATTTTATTTCATGCAATACGTTTCTCAGAACCACAGATATACAATATTCATGATATTCTATGAACATTCATGATATTTTATGATTCAATATTGAATTTTATATCACTTTACTGCCTGTAAATTTACTCTTTTTATGCTAAGAAAAGACATTTCAGGCCGAACATAGTCCAATAGTGGATTTTCTTGAAGAATACCTATTTTACTTTATTTCATGCAATACGTTTTTCTGAACCACAGATATACAACATTCATGATATTCTATGATTCAATAGCGAAAGTTCTATCACTTTACTGCCTTTAGATGCATTTACTCTTCATGCTCCGAAAAGACGTTTCAGGCTGTTAAAACTACAACAGTGGATTTTCTTAAAGAATACCTATTTTACTTTATTTCATGCAATACGTTTTTCTGAACCACAGATATACAACATTCATGATATTCTATGATTCAATAGCGAAAGTTCTATCACTTTACTGCCGGTAGATGCATTTACACTTTTTTATGCTCCGAAAAGACGTTTCAGGCCGAACATAGTCCAATAGTGGATTTTCTTAAACAATACCTAGTTTACTTTATTTCATTCAATACGTGGTTCAGAACCACAGGTATAAAAGATTCATGATATTATATGAACAGTCATGATATTCTATGATTCAATATTGAATTTTATATCACTTTACTGCCTGTAAATTTACTCTTTTTATGCTAAGAAAAGACGTTTCAGGCCGAACATAGTCCAATAGTGGATTTTCTTGAAGAATACCTATTTTACTTTATTTCATGCAATACGTTTCTCAGAACCACATGTATACAATATTCATGATATTCTATGAACATTCATGATATTCTATGATTCAATAATGCATTTTCTATCACTTTACTGCCTTTAGATGCATTTACACTTTTTATGCTCCGAAAAGACGTTTCAGGCTGTTAAAACTACAACAGTGGAAATTCTTAAAGAATACCTATTTTATTTTATTTCATGCAATACGTTTCTCAGAACCACAGATATACAACATTCATGATATTCTATGATTCAATAGCGAAAGTTCTATCACTTTACTGCCGGTAGATGCATTTACACTTTTTTATGCTCCGAAAAGACTTTTCAGGCCGAACATAGTCCAATAGGGGATTTTCTTAAAGAATACCTAGTTTACTTTATTTCATTCAATACGTGGTTCAGAACCACAGATATACAACATTCATGATATTCTATGATTCAATAGCGAAAGTTCTATCACTTACTGCCTGTAGATGCATTTACTCTTTTTATGCTCCGAAAAGACGTTTCAGGCCGAACATAGTCCAATAGTGGATTTTCTTGAAGAATACCTATTTTACTTTATTTCATGCAATACGTTTCTCAGAACCACAGATATACAATATTCATGATATTCTATGAACATTCATGATATTCTATGATTCAATATTGAACTTTATATCACTTTACTGCCTGTAAATTTACTCTTTTTATGCTAAGAAAAGACGTTTCAGGCCGAACATAGTCCAATAGTGGATTTTCTTGAAGAATACCTATTTTACTTTATTTCATGCAATACGTTTCTCAGAACCACAGATATACAACATTCATGATATTCTATGATTCAATAGCGAAAGTTCTATCACTTACTGCCTGTAGATGCATTTACTCTTTTTATGCTCAGAAAAGACGTTTCAGGCCGAACATAGTCCAATAGTGGATTTTCTTGAAGAATACCTATTTTACTTTATTTCATGCAATACGTTTCTCAGAACCACAGATATACAATATTCATGATATTCTATGAACATTCATGATATTCTATGATTCAATAATGCATTTTCTATCACTTTACTGCCTTTAGATGCATTTACACTTTTTATGCTCCGAAAAGACGTTTCAGGCTATTAAAACTACAACAGTGGATTTTCTTAAAGAATACCTATTTTATTTTATTTCATGCAATACGTTTTTCAGAACCACAGATATACAACATTCATGATATTCTATGATTCAATAGCGAAAGTTCTATCACTTTACTGCCGGTAGATGCATTTACACTTTTTATGCTCCGAAAAGACGTTTCAGGCTATTAAAACTACAACAGTGGATTTTCTTAAAGAATACCTATTATTTTTTATTTCATGTGTTACGACCTCGAGAGTGGTCTAGGGTGCGGGGCCGCAAACATAAAGACAGAGGCTGGTCGGGGGTGAAAAGAAGGTTTATTGGAGAGGAGGGATTCCTACCCACCTAACAAGATGTACTGAAGGAGGGTGGCGTCGGGTGCTGGGGAAACATAACAACCCAAAAACGGAACATAAGTAGGTCTCCCCAAAAGGGGGAGACTAAGCCTGCCTGCTTCTCACAGCACACAAGGATACTGAAAACACAACACAAGGCCCTCAGCACCCACTATACCTGTGCGTCTAACATCACCTGCTACGTGTTGCGGATCAGTTTCGACTCTTGCCCTCACGCCTCCAATCAGCTAGCAAACAGAGGGAAAACAAGCATCTCGAGCGAAGGGATCAACGGGTCGGGCGTCCGTCCGACACACAGCGGACTTCGGCTACTCACCGGTGTAGCCGCCGTACCACACACCCGTTACCGTCTCTCGTTACACAGCGCTTCGCTAAATAGTCCACAAATCCCATACGCCAGGCACACTTGTTCACGGGCGCCCACAAGCTGCCCTGTGCGACTCGTGAGCCCGCCTTAAGACTCCGCCGTCGCGCTGTGATGACGTCGGGCTCTTGGCGAAGCGGGACCATGGTTCACCAATCAGGATCCCGCCGCCTCCCGGAAATGGGCAGGTCGCTCGTCCGCAGGTCCACCTATCTTGCTCCAGGAGAAACACACACACACACACACACACAACACCACCAGCCGTAACACCCCCCCCCATAAACACAAACTCCCCGGTTTGTGATCCATTCTTCCTCAGAACTAGACCTCACCACCCTCCTCCCTCTGCTCTGGGTGTAACCTAGACAGGGCATCCGCAATCACATTTTCAGACCCCTTCTTATGGTGTATCTCTAGGTTATAGTCTTGGACCAGGAGGGCCCACCTCATGAGTCTTTGGTTGTGGTTATACATCCGGTTCAGAAAAACAAGGGGGTTATGGTCTGTGTACACCAACAGGGGTAGTGAGCTGGAATTCACATATACTTCAAAATGTTGTAGCGCCAACAACAAAGCAAGTGTCTCCTTCTCAATCGTCGAATAGTTCAGCTGATGGCGGTTGTACTTTCTGGAGAAGTAGCACACGGGATGGTCTATCCCCTCGCCATCCTCCTGTAAAAGCACGGCACCTGCTCCCACCGCACTGGCGTCAACCTCCAGTTTGAAGGGCCTATCAAAATCTGGGGCTGCCAGGACGGGAGCATGACAGAGGAGATACTTAACATTGTTAAAGGCATCCTGACACTCAGGGGACCACACGAAGTCAACTTTCGGGCTGAGCAGACTGGTTAACGGTTCCACCACTGACGAGAAATTCCTGCAGAACGCTCGGTAATACCCCGCTAAGCCGAGGAAGGAGCGCAGAGCTTTACGGGTGGCAGGAATTGGACTCGACGCAACTGCCACTACTTTGGCCTCTACAGGACAAACCTGTCCTTGACCAACCTGACGGCCTAAGTAGGTCAGGGTGGCCTTCCCGAACTCGCATTTGGCCAGATTGACGGTGAGGTTGGCCTGAGCCAGGCGGGAAAATACCTCAGAGAGGGTGCTCATGTGACTCTCCCAAGTCTCGGAATAGATAATGAGATCATCCAAATAAGCCTTGCAATGGCCAACACCGGCTAACACCGTGTTTATCAACCTCTGGAAGGTGGCCGGGGCGTTACACATGCCGAATGCCATTACCGTATACTGGAGGAAATCATCCGGAGTCACGAACGCGGAAACCTCAGAGGCCCGCTCCGTTTAGGGGAACCTGCCAGTATCCCTTCAGCAAATCCAGTTTGCTCACAAACATGGCTGTACCTAAGGCATCAATACAATCCTCCATCCGGGGTAGAGGATAGGCATCCCGCACTGTGACTGCGTTAACCTTTCTAAAATCCGTAATGAACCTCGGTGATCCATCCGGTTTAGTTTCCGTCAAACACGGAGAACTCCAGGGACTGGCGCTGGGAATGGCCAGCCCATGCTGTAGGAGGTAGCTTACCTCCCCCTTCATTATTTCCCTCTTTACCATACTTGCGCGGTATGGATGTTGCTTAATAGGCCGGGGCGTGGTTAACTCCACATCATGCGTTACCCCCGTAGCTCTGCCGGGGACGTCACGGAACAAACTCGGGAACTGCCCAACCAAGTCCACTACCTCCTGCCGTTGGGAGGCGCTGAGATGCGGTAGGCCACTAGGTAATGCTTTGACTGCCCCAGAGTTTGGGATACGAGTCCCCGAATAGGCATGACAACGCAGTCTTACATCACCGTCTTCATTTGCTACCAGAGGGCTAGCCACGGTTAAAGCTACCACTCTATGCTGAGGTTCCTCAGGAGCCAGGCCTTCCTTCACTCTAGCCCCACCAGGGACCTCTTGCTCCCGAACATAATACCGTTTCAACATATTGATATGGCATATGCGCGTCTTCCTACGCCTATCGGGAGTGTTAAGCGCGTAGTCGGTATCGCTAAGTCGATCACAAATTTCGTAGGGTCCCGAAAACTTGGCGGACAGAGCCGTACCCGGGGCGGGAAGTAACGCCAGGACCCGGTCTCCCACCTGTAAATGACGCTCTACGGCGGCCCGGTCGTAATTCCGTTTCATAACGCTCTGGGAAGTCGCCAGCATGCGCTTAGCGAGGGCATTAGCTTTACGCAACCGCTCACGAAACAGGCGGACATACTCTAACACGGTCTGGGCGGGGGCAGACCGCAACGACAGAACCTGGTCGTACAAAATTTTCAGCGGGCCGCGGAGGGTATGGCCAAAAACTAACTGAGCTGGGCTGAACCCCAGGGACTCTTGTACCGCGTCTCGGGCGGCAAACAACACAAATGGGACACTATCGTCCCAATCGGTGGTGTTGTCCTGCCCATGCTTCTTAAGCATGGACTTCAGAGTTTGATGCCACCGTTCCAGAGCCCCCTGCGACTGTGGGTGATAAGCTGACGAGACCACATGACGTATCTTTAGGGTTCCTAGGATTTGTTTAACCAACCGTGACTGGAAATTGGTACCTTGATCTGACTGTACCACCCGGGGTAGCCCGAACGTAGAAAAGAATTTTGTTAACGCTTTTACTACGCTCTTGGCAGTAATATTACGAAGGGGGACCGCTTCGGGATATCGGGTAGCTGCACACATGATAGTCAGTAAGTATTGGTTGCCATTCTTCGTGCGTGGCAACGGACCCACGCAGTCCATAATCACTCTGTCAAACGGTGCTTCAATTACAGGAATCGGATGTAGAGGAGCCGGGGGAACCTTTTGGTTGGGCTTCCCGGTTATCTGGCATATGTGACAACTACGGACAAATGTAGCCGTATCCGTCTTTAACCCGGGCCAAAAGAAATGCCGTAACACTGACTGGTAAGTCTTCGTAACTCCAAAGTGCGCGGACCATTTGCTTTCATGGGCCACGGATAGCACATGTTGTCGGTACACGGAAGGCACCACTATCTGATGCACACTTTGCCAATCTACATCAGAAACTACGCCCGGAGACCATCTCCGCATCAACACGCCATCGTCTAAATAGAACACTACCTTCACACCACTTGCTGTGTTGTTGTCACTTACCGCCCCTTTGTAGCAGGCCCGCAGCGTCGGATCCTCCTTCTGCGCTAGAGCCAGGCGTTCTCTAGTGGCGGGTAGTAGTGGGAAGGGACAGGACGCCTCCGTCTCGCAGCTCTCCAACACTGGCTCCCCCACCGGAGTCACAGACGCGGTCTGAAACGGCTCACATAAAATAGTATCAGCCAGCGGGACCTCTGCCTCAGACACCAACTGGCGTCTCTGGGCCCGTGTGACAACACAGCTGGGAAATACTTTGGGTGTCTCAAGGGACCTACCAGCGACTTCCGGTACATCGAGCACCTCCAAAGTGGTTGTTACCTTACCCCCGGCTATGTCGTTTCCCATCAGCATCACTACCCCTTGTATGGGGAGTTCCTCACATACCGCCACGGTAAAGAACCCCGTAGCCAGCTCGGATTGGATGTGTACCCGATGCACGGGCCATGGCACATATCCCATCTCAATCCCTCTTAAAACTGTCGAGAAACCGCAAGCGGTCTCTGCTGAAAAAGGTAGCATTGAGGATAACACAACTGATTGTGAACAGGCAGTGTCCCGTAATATCTGGACGGGTCGCTGATCCGCTGGCCACCCCGTTAGGGAAACACGGGCTTCCAGTACAAAAGGCCGAAAACACGCTTCCACCTCACCTCTGTTGGAGCCAGCTATCCCCGAACTCCGCGAGCCCCTGATCAACCCCACACCCTTGGGCTGAACTCCTCGCGAAGACGACGGGTCCCTTCGCTTCCACGCTCGACAATCCGCGATGACGTGTCCCGTCTTATCGCAGAAGAAGCAGCGACGCTCCCCCTCCCTTGCCCTGGAGTTCCGAGGAGAAGCTCCCGGACCTGCCCTCTCACGGCGGGAGCTATCTGCATCGGGCACAAAAACTGGCTTATGGATGAGTAGATATTCATCCGCTAACGTCGCAGCCGCCGCTACCGTCAGTACTTTATGCTCATTGAGGTACATTACAATGCGCTCGGGTAAGCAGCGCTTAAGCTCCTCCACTAGGCAGAGCTCCCTCAGCGTACTAAACTCGTCGACACTAGATGACATCAGCCATCTATCGAAGAGCATTGCTTTCTCTCTCGCAAACTCAGTGTAGCTTTGCGTGGCTAACTTCTTGTAAGACCGAAACTTTTGCCTATACGCTTCCGGCACAAGCTCATAAATCCGCAGGACGGCCGCTTTGACGATACTATAGTCCGTGCTGTCCTCGATGGGCAATGCCGCAATAGCCTCCTGGGCCTTGCCCTGCAATTTACACTGTAGCAGTAATGACCAAACTTCCGGCGGCCATCTTAACGCTCCCGCGACGCGTTCAAACACCGCGAAATATGAATCCACCTCAGCTTCTCGAAAAACGGGCACCAACGCAATATGCTTGCTAACATCGAATACGGGAGCGGCAGACTCCGCTCTCGCAGACTGGGGATGGTGACTAGAGGCAGTACCACCAGGCCCGGCAGCCACACCCGCCATGGCCGCAGGACCGCCCTGGAGCTCGAGTGTTCGCAGTCGCACTACCTGATCTGCCTCAATCTCCATCCGCCGTACCTCCAGTTGAATACGCCCCTGTCGTTCCCTCTCTTGGGCTTCATACTGCAGACGCGCAAGGCGCACCTTCAGCCGCGCCTCCCCTAACGTATGAGGACTACTGACCGAGGTAGGGCCGAACCTAGGTAACGTAAAGGGGGTTGCCCGCGGCTCCCCCATATCCAGAGTAGCGTCGGAAATAAGTGTCGCGGTTGGTCCCTCAACCGGCACCGGGCCCTCCCCCTGGGGCCGGTCAGGCACCACCAGTATCCCCTTCTCAATTAACGCTAATGACAGCATAGGCTTCAATACTTTTTTAAGAATTGTCCTGGGGACCGAGATGCCAAAATGAGCGGCTAGCTGGAGCAACTCGTCCTTCCTACACAGGTCCAGCCCCTCCACTGAGGGCTGACCTAGGAAGGCATCTAAATCAAACCTGGCGGCGGCCATGATCCCCACGCCCCGTTACGACCAGTTCACCGGTTTCACCACAGCGACCACCCACTGCCTCTCGGGATCCCTCAAAAGTGAGGAGCTACGATCCCGGACGAGCCCCCATATATGTTACGACCTCGAGAGTGGTCTAGGGTGCGGGGCCGCAAACATAAAGACAGAGGCTGGTCGGGGGTGAAAAGAAGGTTTATTGGAGAGGAGGGATTCCTACCCACCTAACAAGATGTACTGAAGGAGGGTGGCGTCGGGTGCTGGGGAAACATAACAACCCAAAAACGGAACATAAGTAGGTCTCCCCAAAAGGGGGAGACTAACGGGACTCGTGAAACAGGCGTCGGCCGGAACGCCGACGGGACTCGTGAAACAGGCGTCGGCCGGACCGCCGACGGGACTCGTGAAACGGGTGTCGGCCGGACCGCCGACGGGGCAGGTGGGGGAGCTGGGACCGGGACTAGCACCGTGACGGAACACGGGACCGGGGCTGACAGCGGCACAGGGGCAGAAACTGGGACCGGGGCTGAACGCGACACGGTGGCCGAAACTGGGCCCGGGGCTGAAAGCGACACGGTGGCAGAAACTGGGCTCGGGGCTGGCAGCGGCACGGGGGCAGAAACTGGGACCGGGGCTGAACGCGACAGGACACGGGGAGCTGGAGTCGGCCGGGACGCCGACAGGACACGTGGAGCGGGAGTCGGCCGGGGCGCCGACAAGACACGGGGAGCTGGAGTCGGCCGGGGCGCCGACAAGACACGGGGAGCAGGAGTCGGCCGGGGCGCCGACAAGACACGGGGAGCAGGAGTCGGCCGGGGCGCCGACAAGACACGGGGAGCAGGAGTCGGCCGGGGCGCCGACAAGACACGGGGAGCTGGAGTCTGGGAAGGTTTCAACAGGGTGCGGGGAGCAGGAATTGGAGGAGACGTCGACAGGGAACGGGGAGCAGGAATTGGTGGCTGCTTAAACAGGGTGCGGGGAGCAGGAATTGGAGGAGACGTCGACAGGACACGTGGAGCAGGAGGATGCGTGTCGTTGCTTGTGACGCCGGAGCCGGACGCCTAAATAAAAATGAATAAATAAACGAATCGAAAGTTTCGAATGTTACAACTGTGTCCTGTGATCATTTTTATTTTTACTATTTTGTTTTTTTTTTTATGCGTGCGAGGCCTTTGAGGCCTCTGCGTTTCGTAACCTTCGTGATCGGCGAAATGACATTGTTGAAAATTAATGGAAATGGACGGACGTGGGTCATTTTGACCCCGGGGATAGAGTGAGAGATATGTATCCGTATAAGCGGACGTGGGTCATTAAGACCCCGGGATAAGGGGAGGGTTGTGGAGACACACACACACACACACACACACACACACACACACACACACACACGGATGTGGGTCGTTTTGACCTCGGGACACCGGGAGGGTTGGGGGGGAATAAAAACACAAAAGGGACGTGGGTCATTTTGACCCGGGGGATAGAGTGAGAGATGTGTATCCGTGTAAGCGTACGTGGGTCATTATGACCCCGGGATAAGGGAAGGGTTGGGAGAGAGAACACACACAGGATATATATCTGTATAGGCTTACGTGGGTCATTTTGACCCGGGCAGATGTGTATGTGTATAAGCGGACGTGGGTCATATTGACCCCCGAGGATGAGGCGAGAGATGTGTATGTGTATAAGCGGACGTGGGTCATATTGACCCCCCCCCCCCGAGGATGAGGCGGGAGATGTGCATGTGTATAAGCGGACGTGGGTCATATTGACCCCCCCCCCCCCCGAGGATGAGGCGGGAGATGTGTATGTGTATAAGCGGACATGGGTCATATTGACCCCCGAGGATGAGGCGAGAGATGTGTATGTGTATAAGCGGACGTGGGTCATATTGACCCCCCCCCCCCCCCGAGGATGAGGCGGGAGATGTGCATGTGTATAAGCGGACGTGGGTCATATTGACCCCCCCCCCCCCCGAGGATGAGGCGGGAGATGTGCATGTGTATAAGCGGACGTGGGTCATATTGACCCCCCCCCCCCGAGGATGAGGCGGGAGATGTGTATGTGTATAAGCGGACGTGGGTCATATTGACCCCCCGAGGATGAGGCGAGAGATGTGTATAAGCGGACGTGGGTCATATTGACCCCCCGAGGATGAGGCGAGAGATGTGTATGTGTATAAGCGGACGTGGGTCATTTTGACCTCGGGACAAACGGGAGGGATAAGCGTACGTGGGTCGTTATGACCCCGGGATAGGAGCAGGGTTGGGAGAGAGAAACACACACACACACGCGGACGTGGGTCATTTTGACCCGGAAGATATGTATCCGTATAAGCTTACGTGGGTCATTTTGACCCGGGGCATACAGCGAGAGATATGTATGTGTATAAGTGTACGTGGGTCACTTTGACCCCGGGATAAGGGCAGGGTTGGGGGGGGGGGGGGGTGGTGGAGATAAACGCAAAACGGACGTGGGTCATTTTGACCCGGAGGATATGTATCTGTATAAGCTTACGTGGGTCATTTTGACCCGGGGCATAAGTATAAGCGTACGTGGGTCATTTTGACCTCGGGACAACGGGAGGGTTAAGCGGACGTGGGTCATATTGACCCCGAGGATGAGGCGAGAAATATGTATGCGTGTGTGTGTGTATAAGCGAACGTGGGTCATTTTGACCCCGGGACAACGGGAGGGTTGGGGGGGGAGAGAAACACAAAATGGACGTGGGTCATTCTGACCCGGGGGATAGAGTGAGATATATGTATCTGTCTAAGCGGACGTGGGTCATTTTGACCCCGGGACAACGGCAGGGTTGGGGGGATAAAACACAAAACGGACGTGGGTCGTTTTGACCCGGGGCATAAAGCGAGAGATATGTATGTGTATAAGCGTACGTGGGTCATTTTGACCCGGGGGATAGAGTGAGAGATATGTATCTGTATAAGCGGACGTGGGTCATTTTGACCCGGGGCATAAAGCGAGAGCTATGTATGTGTATAAGTGGACGTGGGTCATATTGACCCCGAGGATGAGGCGAGAGATATGTATGTATGTATGTGTGTGTATAAGCGGACGTGGGTCATTTTGACCTCGGGGACAACGGGAGGGTTAAAGAATACCTAGTTTACTTTATTTCATTCAATACGTGGTTCAGAACCACAGGTATAAAAGATTCATGATATTATATGAACATTCATGATATTCTATGATTCAATATTGAATTTTATATCACTTTACTGCCTGTAAATTTACTCTTTTTATGCTAAGAAAAGACGTTTCAGGCTGTTAATGTCAGGTGCGCGTGTAGGTCAGGACCCAAAAGCAGACGCGGGGCGCATAGGAGTAGTGGAAAACAAAAGAAAGGTTTATTCACAGTCACAGCCAGGGCAAAAGAAAACAAAGAATGTACTCAGCCGCTCCTCCTGGCGGCTCTCGTGGCTGGCTCGTGACGGGTTGCTTCGCTGAAGCTCTCGTAACTCGGCACGCTGAAGCTCTCGTAGCTCGGCTCGCTGATGACCTCGTAGCTCGGCTCGCTGACGCTCTCGTAGCTCGGCTCGCTGAAGCTCTCGTAGCTCGGCTCGCTGAAGCTCTCGTAGCTCGGCTCGCTGAAGCTCTCGTAGCTCGGCTCGCTGAAGCTCTCGTAGCTCGGCTCGCTGATGACCTCGTAGCTCGGCTCGCTGAAGCTCTCGTAGCTCGGCTCGCTGATGACCTCGTAGCTCGGCTCGCTGACGCTCTCGTAGCTCGGCTCGCTGAAGCTCTCGTAGCTCGGCTCGCTGATGACCTCGTAGCTCGGCTCGCTGACGCTCTCGTAGCTCGGCTCGCTGATGACCTCGCAGCTCGGCTCGCTGATGACCTCGTAGCTCGGCTCGCTGACGCTCTCGTAGCTCGGCTCGCTGAAGCTCTCGTAACTCGGCTCGCTGACGCTCCGGACAGGGGCAGTTGCCGTAATCACCCGACACCTGAGTTCCGGGAGGAAGCTGGCTTTAACCGCCATTAACGAGCCGGGATGAGTTGCAGCTGTGGGCGGTGGAAGCACTCCTCCCGCCTGTACCGCATCCGCCTGATTACCACACAGACACACAACTTGGCCGTAGCCAGAGTTACCTTGGCCCCACCTGGCGGAGGAGCCCTCCGGGTCCTCACAGTACCCCCCCCTCCCAACGACGCCTCCTGGCGTCCACGGAACTGCCGGGCCAGGGTGGGCGGAGGGGGCCCGGTAGGAGGGCCAAACACCCTTGCGACCACCGACCTCCCAAAACAACAACCTGAAACCAGGACAAGACCTGCAAGCTCGGGAGGACGAGCCGGAGGACGGGCCGAAGAACGGCCACCCGGCGGGGACTCAGGGGGACGGGCCGGAGGACGAGCCCCAGGCGGGGACTCAGGGGGACGGGCCGGAGGACGAGCCCCCAGGCGGAGACTCAGGAGGACGGGCCGGAGGACGGCCACCAGACGGAGACTCAGGAGGCCGTGCCGGCGGACGGGACCAACCAACCCTAAACGCGGGACGGGACCCACCAACCCTAGACTCGAGACGGGACTTAACCGGACGGAACTTGGGACGGGACTGGACCGGACAGGACTCGTGACGGGACTTAACCGGACGGAACTTGGGACGGGACGGGACTTAACCGGACGGAACTCGGGATGGAACATGGGACGGGACTCAACCGGACGGGACTTGGGACGGGACTTGACCGGACGGAACTTGGGACGGGACTCGACCGGACGGAACTTGGGACGGGACTCGACCGGACGGAACTTGGGACGGGACTCGACCGGACGGAACTTGGGACGGGACTCGACCGGACGGAACTTGGGACGGGACTCGACCGGACGGAACTTGGGACGGGACTCGACGGGACGGAACTTGGGACGGGACTCGACCGGACGGAACTTGGGACGAGTGTCGGCCGGACCGCCGACCGGACTCGAGGGACATGCGCCGGCCGGACCGCCGACCGGACTCGAGGGACATGCGCCGGCCGGGCCGCCGACGGGACTCGAGGGACATGTGTCGGCCGGACCGCCGACGGGACTCGAGGGACATGTGTCGGCCGGACCGCCGACGGGACTCGTGAAACCGGAGTCGGCCGGACCGCCGACAAGAATCGCAGGATACGAGCCGGGCCGGACTGCCGGCAGGGCTCGGGGATCAGGTGGCGGCCGGACCAACGGCGAGACAGGTGTCGGCCGGACCGCCGCCGGGACCCGTGAAACAGGCGTCGGCCGGACCGCCGACGGGACTCGTGAAACAGGCGTCGGCCGGACCGCCGACGGGACTCGTGAAACAGGCGTCGGCCGGACCGCCGACGGGACACGTGAAACAGGCGTCGGCCGGACCGCCGACGGGACTCGTGAAACAGGCGTCGGCCGGACCGCCGACGGGACTCGTGAAACAGGCGTCGGCCGGACCGCCGACGGGACTCGTGAAACAGGCGTCGGCCGGACCGCCGACGGGACTCGTGAAACAGGCGTCGGCCGGACCGCCGACGGGACTCGTGAAACAGGCGTCGGCCGGACCGCCGACGGGACTCGTGAAACGGGTGTCGGCCGGACCGCCGACGGGGCAGGTGGGGGAGCTGGGACCGGGACTAGCACCGTGACGGAACACGGGACCGGGGCTGACAGCGGCACAGGGGCAGAAACTGGGACCGGGGCTGAACGCGACACGGTGGCAGAAACTGGGCCCGGGGCTGAAAGCGACACGGTGGCAGAAACTGGGCTCGGGGCTGGCAGCGGCACGGGGGCAGAAACTGGGACCGGGGCTGAACGCGACAGGACACGGGGAGCTGGAGTCGGCCGGGACGCCGACAGGACACGTGGAGCGGGAGTCGGCCGGGGCGCCGACAAGACACGGGGAGCTGGAGTCGGCCGGGGCGCCGACAAGACACGGGGAGCAGGAGTCGGCCGGGGCGCCGACAAGACACGGGGAGCAGGAGTCGGCCGGGGCGCCGACAAGACACGGGGAGCAGGAGTCGGCCGGGGCGCCGACAAGACACGGGGAGCTGGAGTCTGGGAAGGTTTCAACAGGGTGCGGGGAGCAGGAATTGGAGGAGACGTCGACAGGGAACGGGGAGCAGGAATTGGTGGCTGCTTAAACAGGGTGCGGGGAGCAGGAATTGGAGGAGACGTCGACAGGACACGTGGAGCAGGAGTCGGCCGGGGAGCCGACGGGATACAGGGAGCGGGCGTGACCGGCTTCCCCACAGCCACAGCCTGCGCTGAGTGCCCCCTCCGCCGGCGTCGACGGCCCGAGGCTCTGGCCTCCGGGTCAGAACCCCTAGCCCGTTGGAGGCACCGGGGCCCACCAAACGCCAGCCGGGCACCGGCCCAGGGATCCGGTTCGGGATCCTCCCCCACATTGGGATCCTGGTATCCCGGCTCCCGCACGTACCACCGGCCATTCCGAAAGTAGAACTGGGGGGGCTGCACCACCACCTCAGGATCCTTGTATCCGGGATCCCGCACGTAGTCCCGGGGCCCATCCAGGGCCATCCGGGGTTCCCTCCACTGGTCATACCAGGGATCCTCCACCTGACCGAAGTCACGCAGGAAGTCGTCGTCGTCGGAGTCGGGATCATACCAATCCCACCTGAGCGGCTGTGGGCTCTCCATCACCAACAGGGGGGGGAAAAACAAAAAAAAAGAAAAAACAAGTTTGCCGGCGCGGATCCACACCTGCCAACTAGCGCCCGCGCGTGCTGGGTCCTTGCTTTCTGGTCGGGTGATTCTGTGAGGTGCGCGTGTAGGTCAGGACCCAAAAGCAGACGCGGGGCGCATAGGAGTAGTGGAAAACAAAAGAAAGGTTTATTCACAGTCACAGCCAGGGCAAAAGAAAACAAAGAATGTACTCAGCCGCTCCTCCTGGCGGCTCTCGTAGCTCGGCTCGCTGAAGCTCTCGTAGCTCGGCTCGCTGAAGCTCTCGTAGCTCGGCTCGCTGATGACCTCGTAGCTCGGCTCGCTGAAGCTCTCGTAGCTCGGCTCGCTGATGACCTCGTAGCTCGGCTCGCTGACGCTCTCGTAGCTCGGCTCGCTGAAGCTCTCGTAGCTCGGCTCGCTGATGACCTCGTAGCTCGGCTCGCTGACGCTCTCGTAGCTCGGCTCGCTGATGACCTCGCAGCTCGGCTCGCTGATGACCTCGTAGCTCGGCTCGCTGACGCTCTCGTAGCTCGGCTCGCTGAAGCTCTCGTAACTCGGCTCGCTGACGCTCCGGACAGGGGCAGTTGCCGTAATCACCCGACACCTGAGTTCCGGGAGGAAGCTGGCTTTAACCGCCATTAACGAGCCGGGATGAGTTGCAGCTGTGGGCGGTGGAAGCACTCCTCCCGCCTGTACCGCATCCGCCTGATTACCACACAGACACACAACTTGGCCGTAGCCAGAGTTACCTTGGCCCCACCTGGCGGAGGAGCCCTCCGGGTCCTCACAGTTAAAACTACAACAGTGGATTTTCTTAAAGAATACCTATTTTACTTTATTTCATGCAATACGTTTCTCAGAACCACAGATATACAACATTCATGATATTCTATGATTCAATAGCGAAAGTTCTATCACTTTACTGCCGGTAGATGCATTTACACTTTTTATGCTCCGAAAAGACGTTTCAGGCTGTTAAAACTACAATAGTGGATTTTCTTAAAGAATACCTATTTTATTTTATTTCATGCAATACCTTTCTCAGAACCACAGGTATAAAAGATTCATGATATTCTATGAACATTCATGATATTCTATGATTCAATAATGCATTTTCTATCACTTTACTGCCTTTAGATGCATTTACTCTTTTTATGCTCCGAAAAGACGTTTCAGGCTGTTAAAACTACAACAGTGGATTTTCTTAAAGAATACCTATTTTATTTTATTTCATGCAATACGTTTCTCAGAACCACAGATATACAACATTCATGATATTCTATGATTCAATAGCGAAAGTTCTATCACTTTACTGCCGGTAGATGCATTTACACTTTTTTATGCTCCGAAAAGACGTTTCAGGCCGAACATAGTCCAATAGTGGATTTTCTTAAAGAATACCTAGTTTACTTTATTTCATTCAATACGTGGTTCAGAACCACAGGTATAAAAGATTCATGATATTATATGAACATTCATGATATTCTATGATTCAATATTGAATTTTATATCACTTTACTGCCTGTAAATTTACTCTTTTTATGCTAAGAAAAGACGTTTCAGGCCGAACATAGTCCAATAGTGGATTTTCTTGAAGAATACCTATTTTACTTTATTTCATGCAATACGTTTCTCAGAACCACAGATATACAACATTCATGATATTCTATGATTCAATAGCGAAAGTTCTATCACTTACTGCCTGTAGATGCATTTACTCTTTTTATGCTCAGAAAAGACGTTTCAGGCCGAACATAGTCCAATAGTGGATTTTCTTAAAGAATACCTAGTTTACTTTATTTCATTCAATACGTGGTTCAGAACCACAGGTATAAAAGATTCATGATATTATATGAACATTCATGATATTCTATGATTCAATATTGAATTTTCTATCACTTTACTGCCTTTAGATGCATTTACACTTTTTATGCTCCGAAAAGACGTTTCAGGCTGTTAAAACTACAATAGTGGATTTTCTTAAAGAATACCTATTTTATTTTATTTCATGCAATACGTTTCTCAGAACCACAGATATACAACATTCATGATATTCTATGATTCAATAGCGAAAGTTCTATCACTTTACTGCCGGTAGATGCATTTACACTTTTTATGCTCCGAAAAGACGTTTCAGGCTGTTAAAACTACAATAGTGGATTTTCTTAAAGAATACCTATTTTATTTTATTTCATGCAATACCTTTCTCAGAACCACAAATATACAATATTCATGATATTCTATGAACATTCATGATATTCTATGATTCAATAATGCATTTTCTATCACTTTACTGCCTTTAGATGCATTTACACTTTTTATGCTCCGAAAAGACGTTTCAGGCTATTAAAACTACAACAGTGGATTTTCTTAAAGAATACCTATTTTATTTTATTTCATGCAATACGTTTTTCAGAACCACAGATATACAACATTCATGATATTCTATGATTCAATAGCGAAAGTTCTATCACTTTACTGCCGGTAGATGCATTTACACTTTTTATGCTCCGAAAAGACGTTTCAGGCTGTTAAAACTACAACAGTGGATTTTCTTAAAGAATACCTATTTTATTTTATTTCATGCAATACGTTTCTCAGAACTACAGATATACAATATTCATGATATTATATGAACATTCATGATATTCTATGATTCAATATTGAATTTTATATCACTTTACTGCCTGTAAATTTACTCTTTTTATGCTAAGAAAAGACGTTTCAGGCCGAACATAGTCCAATAGTGGATTTTCTTGAAGAATACCTATTTTACTTTATTTCATGCAATACGTTTCTCAGAACCACAGATATACAACATTCATGATATTCTATGAACATTCATGATATTCTATGATTCAATAATGCATTTTCTATCACTTTACTGCCTTTAGATGCATTTACACTTTTTATGCTCCGAAAAGACGTTTCAGGCTATTAAAACTACAACAGTGGATTTTCTGAAAGAATTCCTATTTTATTTTATTTCATGCAATACGTTTTTCAGAACCACAGATATACAACATTCATGATATTCCATGATTCAATAGCGAAAGTTCTATCACTTTACTGCCGGTAGATGCATTTACACTTTTTATGCTCCGAAAAGACGTTTCAGGCTATTAAAACTACAACAGTGGATTTTCTTAAAGAATACCTATTTTATTTTATTTCATGCAATACGTTTCTCAGAACCACAGATATACAATATTCATGATATTCTATGAACATTCATGATATTTTATGATTCAATATTGAATTTTATATCACTTTACTGCCTGTAAATTTACTCTTTTTATGCTAAGAAAAGACATTTCAGGCCGAACATAGTCCAATAGTGGATTTTCTTGAAGAATACCTATTTTACTTTATTTCATGCAATACGTTTTTCTGAACCACAGATATACAACATTCATGATATTCTATGATTCAATAGCGAAAGTTCTATCACTTTACTGCCTTTAGATGCATTTACTCTTCATGCTCCGAAAAGACGTTTCAGGCTGTTAAAACTACAACAGTGGATTTTCTTAAAGAATACCTATTTTACTTTATTTCATGCAATACGTTTTTCTGAACCACAGATATACAACATTCATGATATTCTATGATTCAATAGCGAAAGTTCTATCACTTTACTGCCGGTAGATGCATTTACACTTTTTTATGCTCCGAAAAGACGTTTCAGGCCGAACATAGTCCAATAGTGGATTTTCTTAAACAATACCTAGTTTACTTTATTTCATTCAATACGTGGTTCAGAACCACAGGTATAAAAGATTCATGATATTATATGAACAGTCATGATATTCTATGATTCAATATTGAATTTTATATCACTTTACTGCCTGTAAATTTACTCTTTTTATGCTAAGAAAAGACGTTTCAGGCCGAACATAGTCCAATAGTGGATTTTCTTGAAGAATACCTATTTTACTTTATTTCATGCAATACGTTTCTCAGAACCACATGTATACAATATTCATGATATTCTATGAACATTCATGATATTCTATGATTCAATAATGCATTTTCTATCACTTTACTGCCTTTAGATGCATTTACACTTTTTATGCTCCGAAAAGACGTTTCAGGCTGTTAAAACTACAACAGTGGAAATTCTTAAAGAATACCTATTTTATTTTATTTCATGCAATACGTTTCTCAGAACCACAGATATACAACATTCATGATATTCTATGATTCAATAGCGAAAGTTCTATCACTTTACTGCCGGTAGATGCATTTACACTTTTTTATGCTCCGAAAAGACTTTTCAGGCCGAACATAGTCCAATAGGGGATTTTCTTAAAGAATACCTAGTTTACTTTATTTCATTCAATACGTGGTTCAGAACCACAGATATACAACATTCATGATATTCTATGATTCAATAGCGAAAGTTCTATCACTTACTGCCTGTAGATGCATTTACTCTTTTTATGCTCCGAAAAGACGTTTCAGGCCGAACATAGTCCAATAGTGGATTTTCTTGAAGAATACCTATTTTACTTTATTTCATGCAATACGTTTCTCAGAACCACAGATATACAATATTCATGATATTCTATGAACATTCATGATATTCTATGATTCAATATTGAACTTTATATCACTTTACTGCCTGTAAATTTACTCTTTTTATGCTAAGAAAAGACGTTTCAGGCCGAACATAGTCCAATAGTGGATTTTCTTGAAGAATACCTATTTTACTTTATTTCATGCAATACGTTTCTCAGAACCACAGATATACAACATTCATGATATTCTATGATTCAATAGCGAAAGTTCTATCACTTACTGCCTGTAGATGCATTTACTCTTTTTATGCTCAGAAAAGACGTTTCAGGCCGAACATAGTCCAATAGTGGATTTTCTTGAAGAATACCTATTTTACTTTATTTCATGCAATACGTTTCTCAGAACCACAGATATACAATATTCATGATATTCTATGAACATTCATGATATTCTATGATTCAATAATGCATTTTCTATCACTTTACTGCCTTTAGATGCATTTACACTTTTTATGCTCCGAAAAGACGTTTCAGGCTATTAAAACTACAACAGTGGATTTTCTTAAAGAATACCTATTTTATTTTATTTCATGCAATACGTTTTTCAGAACCACAGATATACAACATTCATGATATTCTATGATTCAATAGCGAAAGTTCTATCACTTTACTGCCGGTAGATGCATTTACACTTTTTATGCTCCGAAAAGACGTTTCAGGCTATTAAAACTACAACAGTGGATTTTCTTAAAGAATACCTATTATTTTTTATTTCATGTGTTACGACCTCGAGAGTGGTCTAGGGTGCGGGGCCGCAAACATAAAGACAGAGGCTGGTCGGGGGTGAAAAGAAGGTTTATTGGAGAGGAGGGATTCCTACCCACCTAACAAGATGTACTGAAGGAGGGTGGCGTCGGGTGCTGGGGAAACATAACAACCCAAAAACGGAACATAAGTAGGTCTCCCCAAAAGGGGGAGACTAAGCCTGCCTGCTTCTCACAGCACACAAGGATACTGAAAACACAACACAAGGCCCTCAGCACCCACTATACCTGTGCGTCTAACATCACCTGCTACGTGTTGCGGATCAGTTTCGACTCTTGCCCTCACGCCTCCAATCAGCTAGCAAACAGAGGGAAAACAAGCATCTCGAGCGAAGGGATCAACGGGTCGGGCGTCCGTCCGACACACAGCGGACTTCGGCTACTCACCGGTGTAGCCGCCGTACCACACACCCGTTACCGTCTCTCGTTACACAGCGCTTCGCTAAATAGTCCACAAATCCCATACGCCAGGCACACTTGTTCACGGGCGCCCACAAGCTGCCCTGTGCGACTCGTGAGCCCGCCTTAAGACTCCGCCGTCGCGCTGTGATGACGTCGGGCTCTTGGCGAAGCGGGACCATGGTTCACCAATCAGGATCCCGCCGCCTCCCGGAAATGGGCAGGTCGCTCGTCCGCAGGTCCACCTATCTTGCTCCAGGAGAAACACACACACACACACACACACAACACCACCAGCCGTAACACCCCCCCCCATAAACACAAACTCCCCGGTTTGTGATCCATTCTTCCTCAGAACTAGACCTCACCACCCTCCTCCCTCTGCTCTGGGTGTAACCTAGACAGGGCATCCGCAATCACATTTTCAGACCCCTTCTTATGGTGTATCTCTAGGTTATAGTCTTGGACCAGGAGGGCCCACCTCATGAGTCTTTGGTTGTGGTTATACATCCGGTTCAGAAAAACAAGGGGGTTATGGTCTGTGTACACCAACAGGGGTAGTGAGCTGGAATTCACATATACTTCAAAATGTTGTAGCGCCAACAACAAAGCAAGTGTCTCCTTCTCAATCGTCGAATAGTTCAGCTGATGGCGGTTGTACTTTCTGGAGAAGTAGCACACGGGATGGTCTATCCCCTCGCCATCCTCCTGTAAAAGCACGGCACCTGCTCCCACCGCACTGGCGTCAACCTCCAGTTTGAAGGGCCTATCAAAATCTGGGGCTGCCAGGACGGGAGCATGACAGAGGAGATACTTAACATTGTTAAAGGCATCCTGACACTCAGGGGACCACACGAAGTCAACTTTCGGGCTGAGCAGACTGGTTAACGGTTCCACCACTGACGAGAAATTCCTGCAGAACGCTCGGTAATACCCCGCTAAGCCGAGGAAGGAGCGCAGAGCTTTACGGGTGGCAGGAATTGGACTCGACGCAACTGCCACTACTTTGGCCTCTACAGGACAAACCTGTCCTTGACCAACCTGACGGCCTAAGTAGGTCAGGGTGGCCTTCCCGAACTCGCATTTGGCCAGATTGACGGTGAGGTTGGCCTGAGCCAGGCGGGAAAATACCTCAGAGAGGGTGCTCATGTGACTCTCCCAAGTCTCGGAATAGATAATGAGATCATCCAAATAAGCCTTGCAATGGCCAACACCGGCTAACACCGTGTTTATCAACCTCTGGAAGGTGGCCGGGGCGTTACACATGCCGAATGCCATTACCGTATACTGGAGGAAATCATCCGGAGTCACGAACGCGGAAACCTCAGAGGCCCGCTCCGTTTAGGGGAACCTGCCAGTATCCCTTCAGCAAATCCAGTTTGCTCACAAACATGGCTGTACCTAAGGCATCAATACAATCCTCCATCCGGGGTAGAGGATAGGCATCCCGCACTGTGACTGCGTTAACCTTTCTAAAATCCGTAATGAACCTCGGTGATCCATCCGGTTTAGTTTCCGTCAAACACGGAGAACTCCAGGGACTGGCGCTGGGAATGGCCAGCCCATGCTGTAGGAGGTAGCTTACCTCCCCCTTCATTATTTCCCTCTTTACCATACTTGCGCGGTATGGATGTTGCTTAATAGGCCGGGGCGTGGTTAACTCCACATCATGCGTTACCCCCGTAGCTCTGCCGGGGACGTCACGGAACAAACTCGGGAACTGCCCAACCAAGTCCACTACCTCCTGCCGTTGGGAGGCGCTGAGATGCGGTAGGCCACTAGGTAATGCTTTGACTGCCCCAGAGTTTGGGATACGAGTCCCCGAATAGGCATGACAACGCAGTCTTACATCACCGTCTTCATTTGCTACCAGAGGGCTAGCCACGGTTAAAGCTACCACTCTATGCTGAGGTTCCTCAGGAGCCAGGCCTTCCTTCACTCTAGCCCCACCAGGGACCTCTTGCTCCCGAACATAATACCGTTTCAACATATTGATATGGCATATGCGCGTCTTCCTACGCCTATCGGGAGTGTTAAGCGCGTAGTCGGTATCGCTAAGTCGATCACAAATTTCGTAGGGTCCCGAAAACTTGGCGGACAGAGCCGTACCCGGGGCGGGAAGTAACGCCAGGACCCGGTCTCCCACCTGTAAATGACGCTCTACGGCGGCCCGGTCGTAATTCCGTTTCATAACGCTCTGGGAAGTCGCCAGCATGCGCTTAGCGAGGGCATTAGCTTTACGCAACCGCTCACGAAACAGGCGGACATACTCTAACACGGTCTGGGCGGGGGCAGACCGCAACGACAGAACCTGGTCGTACAAAATTTTCAGCGGGCCGCGGAGGGTATGGCCAAAAACTAACTGAGCTGGGCTGAACCCCAGGGACTCTTGTACCGCGTCTCGGGCGGCAAACAACACAAATGGGACACTATCGTCCCAATCGGTGGTGTTGTCCTGCCCATGCTTCTTAAGCATGGACTTCAGAGTTTGATGCCACCGTTCCAGAGCCCCCTGCGACTGTGGGTGATAAGCTGACGAGACCACATGACGTATCTTTAGGGTTCCTAGGATTTGTTTAACCAACCGTGACTGGAAATTGGTACCTTGATCTGACTGTACCACCCGGGGTAGCCCGAACGTAGAAAAGAATTTTGTTAACGCTTTTACTACGCTCTTGGCAGTAATATTACGAAGGGGGACCGCTTCGGGATATCGGGTAGCTGCACACATGATAGTCAGTAAGTATTGGTTGCCATTCTTCGTGCGTGGCAACGGACCCACGCAGTCCATAATCACTCTGTCAAACGGTGCTTCAATTACAGGAATCGGATGTAGAGGAGCCGGGGGAACCTTTTGGTTGGGCTTCCCGGTTATCTGGCATATGTGACAACTACGGACAAATGTAGCCGTATCCGTCTTTAACCCGGGCCAAAAGAAATGCCGTAACACTGACTGGTAAGTCTTCGTAACTCCAAAGTGCGCGGACCATTTGCTTTCATGGGCCACGGATAGCACATGTTGTCGGTACACGGAAGGCACCACTATCTGATGCACACTTTGCCAATCTACATCAGAAACTACGCCCGGAGACCATCTCCGCATCAACACGCCATCGTCTAAATAGAACACTACCTTCACACCACTTGCTGTGTTGTTGTCACTTACCGCCCCTTTGTAGCAGGCCCGCAGCGTCGGATCCTCCTTCTGCGCTAGAGCCAGGCGTTCTCTAGTGGCGGGTAGTAGTGGGAAGGGACAGGACGCCTCCGTCTCGCAGCTCTCCAACACTGGCTCCCCCACCGGAGTCACAGACGCGGTCTGAAACGGCTCACATAAAATAGTATCAGCCAGCGGGACCTCTGCCTCAGACACCAACTGGCGTCTCTGGGCCCGTGTGACAACACAGCTGGGAAATACTTTGGGTGTCTCAAGGGACCTACCAGCGACTTCCGGTACATCGAGCACCTCCAAAGTGGTTGTTACCTTACCCCCGGCTATGTCGTTTCCCATCAGCATCACTACCCCTTGTATGGGGAGTTCCTCACATACCGCCACGGTAAAGAACCCCGTAGCCAGCTCGGATTGGATGTGTACCCGATGCACGGGCCATGGCACATATCCCATCTCAATCCCTCTTAAAACTGTCGAGAAACCGCAAGCGGTCTCTGCTGAAAAAGGTAGCATTGAGGATAACACAACTGATTGTGAACAGGCAGTGTCCCGTAATATCTGGACGGGTCGCTGATCCGCTGGCCACCCCGTTAGGGAAACACGGGCTTCCAGTACAAAAGGCCGAAAACACGCTTCCACCTCACCTCTGTTGGAGCCAGCTATCCCCGAACTCCGCGAGCCCCTGATCAACCCCACACCCTTGGGCTGAACTCCTCGCGAAGACGACGGGTCCCTTCGCTTCCACGCTCGACAATCCGCGATGACGTGTCCCGTCTTATCGCAGAAGAAGCAGCGACGCTCCCCCTCCCTTGCCCTGGAGTTCCGAGGAGAAGCTCCCGGACCTGCCCTCTCACGGCGGGAGCTATCTGCATCGGGCACAAAAACTGGCTTATGGATGAGTAGATATTCATCCGCTAACGTCGCAGCCGCCGCTACCGTCAGTACTTTATGCTCATTGAGGTACATTACAATGCGCTCGGGTAAGCAGCGCTTAAGCTCCTCCACTAGGCAGAGCTCCCTCAGCGTACTAAACTCGTCGACACTAGATGACATCAGCCATCTATCGAAGAGCATTGCTTTCTCTCTCGCAAACTCAGTGTAGCTTTGCGTGGCTAACTTCTTGTAAGACCGAAACTTTTGCCTATACGCTTCCGGCACAAGCTCATAAATCCGCAGGACGGCCGCTTTGACGATACTATAGTCCGTGCTGTCCTCGATGGGCAATGCCGCAATAGCCTCCTGGGCCTTGCCCTGCAATTTACACTGTAGCAGTAATGACCAAACTTCCGGCGGCCATCTTAACGCTCCCGCGACGCGTTCAAACACCGCGAAATATGAATCCACCTCAGCTTCTCGAAAAACGGGCACCAACGCAATATGCTTGCTAACATCGAATACGGGAGCGGCAGACTCCGCTCTCGCAGACTGGGGATGGTGACTAGAGGCAGTACCACCAGGCCCGGCAGCCACACCCGCCATGGCCGCAGGACCGCCCTGGAGCTCGAGTGTTCGCAGTCGCACTACCTGATCTGCCTCAATCTCCATCCGCCGTACCTCCAGTTGAATACGCCCCTGTCGTTCCCTCTCTTGGGCTTCATACTGCAGACGCGCAAGGCGCACCTTCAGCCGCGCCTCCCCTAACGTATGAGGACTACTGACCGAGGTAGGGCCGAACCTAGGTAACGTAAAGGGGGTTGCCCGCGGCTCCCCCATATCCAGAGTAGCGTCGGAAATAAGTGTCGCGGTTGGTCCCTCAACCGGCACCGGGCCCTCCCCCTGGGGCCGGTCAGGCACCACCAGTATCCCCTTCTCAATTAACGCTAATGACAGCATAGGCTTCAATACTTTTTTAAGAATTGTCCTGGGGACCGAGATGCCAAAATGAGCGGCTAGCTGGAGCAACTCGTCCTTCCTACACAGGTCCAGCCCCTCCACTGAGGGCTGACCTAGGAAGGCATCTAAATCAAACCTGGCGGCGGCCATGATCCCCACGCCCCGTTACGACCAGTTCACCGGTTTCACCACAGCGACCACCCACTGCCTCTCGGGATCCCTCAAAAGTGAGGAGCTACGATCCCGGACGAGCCCCCATATATGTTACGACCTCGAGAGTGGTCTAGGGTGCGGGGCCGCAAACATAAAGACAGAGGCTGGTCGGGGGTGAAAAGAAGGTTTATTGGAGAGGAGGGATTCCTACCCACCTAACAAGATGTACTGAAGGAGGGTGGCGTCGGGTGCTGGGGAAACATAACAACCCAAAAACGGAACATAAGTAGGTCTCCCCAAAAGGGGGAGACTAAGCATGCCTGCTTCTCACAGCACACAAGGATACTGAAAACACAACACAAGGCCCTCAGCACCCACTATACCTGTGCGTCTAACATCACCTGCTACGTGTTGCGGATCAGTTTCGACTCTTGCCCTCACGCCTCCAATCAGCTAGCAAACAGAGGGAAAACAAGCATCTCGAGCGAAGGGATCAACGGGTCGGGCGTCCGTCCGACACACAGCGGACTTCGGCTACTCACCGGTGTAGCCGCCGTACCACACACCCGTTACCGTCTCTCGTTACACAGCGCTTCGCTAAATAGTCCACAAATCCCATACGCCAGGCACACTTGTTCACGGGCGCCCACAAGCTGCCCTGTGCGACTCGTGAGCCCGCCTTAAGACTCCGCCGTCGCGCTGTGATGACATCGGGCTCTTGGCGAAGCGGGACCATGGTTCACCAATCAGGATCCCGCCGCCTCCCGGAAATGGGCAGGTCGCTCGTCCGCAGGTCCACCTATCTTGCTCCAGGAGAAACACACACACACACACACACACACAACACCACCAGCCGTAACATCATGCAATACGTTTCTCAGAACCTCAGATATACAACATTCATGATATTCTATGATTCAATAGCGAAAGTTCTATCACTTTACTGCCGGTAGATGCATTTACACTTTTTTATGCTCCGAAAAGACGTTTCAGGCCGAACATAGTCCAATAGTGGATTTTCTTAAAGAATACCTAGTATACTTTATTTCATTCAATACGTGGTTCAGAACCACAGATATACAACATTCATGATATTCTATGATTCAATAGCGAAAGTTCTATCACTTACTGCCTGTAGATGCATTTACTCTTTTTATGCTCAGAAAAGACGTTTCAGGCCGAACATAGTCCAATAGTGGATTTTCTTGAAGAATACCTATTTTACTTTATTTCATGCAATACGTTTCTCAGAACCACATGTATACAATATTCATGATATTCTATGAACATTCATGATATTCTATGATTCAATAATGCATTTTCTATCACTTTACTGCCTTTAGATGCATTTACACTTTTTATGCTCCGAAAAGACGTTTCAGGCTGTTAAAACTACAACAGTGGATTTTCTTAAAGAATACCTATTTTATTTTATTTCATGCAATACGTTTCTCAGAACCACAGATATACAACATTCATGATATTCTATGATTCAATAGGGAATGTTCTATCACTTTCTGCCTTTAGATGCATTTCCACTTTTTATGCTCCGAAAAGACGTTTCAGGCTGTTGAACGTACAACAGTGGATTTTCTTAAAGA